>JAMWET010007584.1:0-305000 GCA_024036415.1 Prochilodus magdalenae | reverse complement strand
CACACACAGACACACACACACATACACACGCACACACACACGCACGCACACACACGCACACACACACACACACACGCACACACACACAAGCTTTTATACAGGACTTACCTAGCGTCCTGTGACTACTTGAGAATGACCAACACTACACTGTGCAGCAGCAAATGAGCTACATATCTACAAGGTGGGCCAGCAAGGTAGGAGTGTCTAGCAGAGTAGAACACACACTAACACACCACCACCACCACTACATCAACCAGCAACATAATACCTGCTCTGTGGTGGTCCAAAGGGGGTCCTGACCACAGGGTAACAATGTATACAGAAATACATAGTACTACACAGTGCAACTACATCCTTTTCTCTCTCACTCTGTCTAGTTTCCTCTCCATGAACAGCAGCAGTGAGTGTACGCAGTCCATGTTGATGCCGCCCGACTCCTTGGATCCCTCGCCAAGTCGAACAGAGAGAAGGACGTCCAGACACTGCAGAGGGAGGGCTGACAGCAGGTTCACCGTGTGGCTACAGAAGGAGTTCATGGGTTAGCTGATTTCATCCAGATCAAAGTTAAAAAGTGTTAACTCAGACATTACTGAACAGCCAAGACATGTTTGGAAAGATGACTCCATTGTTTTACACTACAGGGATAATGTAGCAAACAAGCAATGAAAGCAATTTACTCGGTCCACCTTAAATTGTTTGACGGTTACATTGTGGTGCTGGCATTCAGATTCTTAATTGCCAGCTTCTTGGTTGAATTTTCCTGTTCCATTTGAAGTGATGCAAAGTTAATGTTTCAGGTGCCAGAATGTTACCTCAGGACTATTTAAGGTGAAACGGGACAATCTGAGCAAGGAGCTGGTGCATGTCTCCATCACAACGTGTCACCACCATTAAAGGAATTAATATGTTTGAGGTTGCAATCTCCAACCTCACCACCAAGGGTTACACACCGCTCCTTTAATATGAAAGAAGCAAGCATGTCTTGGCTGAATGATGTACCCATGTGGCGTTTGGGTGAATCGTCACTTCAGTGTATTCATTTATTTGGAACAGTGTTTTCTTCCCCTCTCTCTCTCACCCCTGTAGCTCATCTGCCAGTTCCTCCTCTTCACAGGACACCAGCAGGCAGTGACGCAGCACTGCAGCCAGGTGGCGATAAAGAGCCGCATCCTCCTGGAGGTGCAACAGATGAGGTGAGGCTTTGGGCTATTATTAGAGGGCTGTTACCAGCCACAGTGGAAAGTAGACTCAGCAGAGTGGCGATATGAGCAGTATGGATATCCGTCAGTAATCCTGGCCGATTCAGCTTTACCTCATCAGGCTCCTGTCTGTGCACGCTGTACGTGATATTGAAGAGGATCTTGAGGATCTCTATGGCGCGCTGGGAGGCGTCTCGGCTGATGGGGGGCGCTCTAGGGTCAGCTGCCACCTCATGGTCCTCCACCCAGCGCACCTGCAGACACTGCTCCAGCACGGCTGTCAGCATGGACACACCACGCGCCTGAGGGGCAGAAGTGCATACAGCCATTCATATACTCTCTCTCTCTCTCTCTCTCTCTCTCTCTCTCTCTCTCTCTCTCTCTCTCTCTCCTTCTTCTCTTTCTCCTTCACCTTCTTTTTCTCTTTCACTTTTTTCTTTTGATTCTCTCACTGTATCCATCTTTCTCTTTGTTCTTTCTTCTCACCTTTTCTTGTTCTTTCTCTCTATATCTCACATTCTCTCTCTTACTCTTTCTTACCCTTGCTTTCTCTCCTTTTATTTTGCTCTTTCTTTCTCTTTTGTCTTCCCTTTATTTCTTTCAGACTCTTTTTGGTCCATCTGTTTCTCTGTATATTACGTTTTTATACGTTATTCAATGCTCAGGACCACCACAGGACCACCACAGAGCAGGTATTATGTGGGTGGTGGATCATTCTCAACACTGCAGTGACACTGACATGGTGGCGGTGTGTTAGTGGTTAGTGGTGCTTTGTGGTGATGTGAGTGGATCAGACACAGCAGGACTGCGTGGATACCTCAGTGTCACTGAGAATTGCCCACCAACCAAAACTATTTAGCCAACAGTGTCCTGGGAGCAGCATCCTGTGGGCAGCATCTTTTGACCACTAATGAAGGACTAGAAGATGATAAACTCTGACTGTACATCTACAAGGTGTACAGTCAGATAGAGTCTAATAGAGTGGACACAGTGTTTAACAGTGTTTAACAGTGTTTAAACACTCCAGCAGCACTACTGTGTCTGATCCACTCACACCAGCACAACACACACTAACACCCCACCACCACGTCAGTGTCACTGCACTGCTGAGAATGACCCACCCACATAATATCTGTTCTGTGGTGGTCCTGTGGGGGTCCTGACCATTGAAGAACAGATATAAACAATAAAGTGTACAGAGAAACAGATGGACTGCAGTCAGTAACTGTAAGACTACAGAGTGCTCCTATATGGTCAGTGGAGCCGTAATAGTAATTCTTGGAATGCTCTCACTGTTCTACCTGCTGCAGCTGCTTCCTGAGCTCGGGGCGTAGAGCGGTCAGCAGGAACAGGAGACGCAGATCGTAGAACTGCCCGCTGGGGGGCGCTGCAGAGCGGATACTGTCCTTCAGCTTTCCAGTCAGACCTGGAAGAAGCCTGAGAGAAAGTGAAAGAGAATGAAAACAGTGATAGGGGGTTTTTCATGAAGGATGCAGGATGGAAAATGCTAAGAAACTCCAGCGTTATCTGATGCTTTTATGAGAAAGCAATATATGCCAATATACTTAATAACCTACACGCATATGCATAACTACATAAAGAAAGCAGCTTCAGAATATAGGTTAGTTGTTTTCACCTCATGTACAGTATTTCTGGTTTCACTAGGAAATCCCTCATCAAACACAACAAATTAGTATTTCATGTAGCACCACAGGGGTCAGTTTTAGGGCCTCTGCTTCTCTTTGTACATGTTACCTCTGGGTGATGTCATCAGGAAACATGATGTTAACTAACACTGATGACACGCAGCTTAGTTTTATCCCGCATGTCAACTCAGTCCCCAAAATAGCTTTTTATCCTTTAAGAAATATTGCTGAAGTTTGGCCTTTTCTGTCTCAGAGTGATGCAGAGATACTTGTTTACGTGTTTGTTATAAGCAGAATTGATTACGTTCTAAATGTTCTTCTTACTGGGGTTCCTAAGAGAACCGTCTATCCCCTGCAACTCTGTTACGCCTCTGGGTTTCCCTGGCACTTCTGATCGTCCAAACTCCATGTCCCAGAGTTCATTACTCGATGATGTCACTGTCACATGTCCCAAACTGTCCAATCACACATCATTCTCTTGCCCCCACACCCCACCCTTGCCTGGGTATTGATTATCAGACACCTGCATCCCATTTCACCACTAGCCTTTACACCCTTCAGACACACATACTGTCTGCAAAGTACTGCCAAACCCAGTTTGCATACTGAACGTTCTCTTAAGCCGTCCCTGGTTATCTTCTCTGGGTTTGATTTCTCTTTGGTTCTGATTCTCTCTCTATTGGTTCTCCTGTTTGATCTGGTTGCTTCCCCATTTGTTTGCTGGTACGTCTTTCTCCTTTAGATTTGTCTGCTTGCATCTTTTGCTCTCTGGTTCTGGGCCTTTGCCTGCATCTCTGGTTATTCTCTCTGCCTTGTCCCCTCTGTTTCCCTGCATCTATTAGAATAGACTTTAAAGCTCTTTTGCTGGTCTATAAGGCTCTAGATAATCTAGCACCTGCTTACGTATGTGTATATATACATATATGTATGTAGTAGTAGTATTCCTTCCCATTACTGATGTCAACTGGCTGTAAAGCACGTGCTCTATGAATAGACATTGTTATTATTATTATTATTAAGAGCTGGGGGGTGTCTCACCTCAGGGCACTGGCCCTCTCCTGCGCCCTCTGGCTGTTGTAGATGACGTTGCAGAGAGTCTTCATGGCCTCTTTCCTCCACACTTCTCCATCATCATACCATTCATCTCCCTCCTCGTCCCTCTCTCCCCTGGCATCCTTCTTGCCCCTGGCCAGCATGCTGTGAATCCTATCAGCCCTGTGTGCCTCGCGCTGCCGCACCCCTCGTGTCTCTATGATGACCTCTCTCATGCGGTCATGCGAGTCGGCAGAGCAGGCCTGGGCAATACAACATAAGCGACAGCTATTAACGTCAGGCCAGTGAGGCAGTTTCTATACGGCTCCAGCATCTCAGTCCAGTTGTAGGAGCTATAGCTCATTATTCAAGTAGCACTCCAATTAAAACTGAAAACATAATAATTGATACGTCACTTGACATGCCTACTCGCCTCCTACAGCCATGCCGCAGTAGTGTCTAGAGCAAGACTGTCCTGGTTAAAGAGTAAGCATGTCCCCCTCTGATGATGTATCTTGGAGGTGAGAAGAAGAATTACATATGGAAGGACACGAAGTTTAGCTCTTTACTTACAGCCACAAACTAGTGGGGCACTTAGCCAACATTCCCCTGACCAATCACAAGGCTCACATCCTGGCACAAAACAGTTTAAGAGTCAGAGCTTAAGCTAACCAGCATAACCAAGAGCTTGCAAGCTAGACCTCCAATCTGTAGCTGCCTGTCAAGGGTCTTTCCCTTGTACACCACCAACATCGTTCCTTTATCCATTAATTTCTTTATCCATACACCAACACTATCCCTTCATCCGTTAATAATCAAAGCTTTAGGACACATTCTTTACCACCGAGTTCTCTTGGAATATCAGATCCATCCTCTCGGCTAAGGGGAACGAAGCAAATTACAAAATGATGCATGCACATTTCCACCAGAGAGGTCCAAATCCCCAAAACATAGTGCAGCTTACATATATAGGTAATCTTCATGTATTTCATAATTTCTCTTGATAAAAAATCATTTTACCACTACCTTATTTTGTCTGTGGCTTTTAATTGATTTAAAGTGGACCATTAAGAATATATATGTTACGTATTTATTATATAATAAATAGCATTCATTATGGATATTGAATAATATGCAAATACATGTTGTGATATGACTGTTTGCCATATACCCCAGGCTTATCTATATGAAAGCTGTGTGCATTCTGAGCCTGGGTAATGTAAACAGTGATGGGAAGAATCAGCTGTGCTGGCATAAACCTAGCTGACACTGACCGTGGGTTCTGAGTTGCTGCTGGCAGGGCTGGTGGTGCTGCAAGCTGAGCCCCACTGCTCTTTCTCCTCGCCCTCCTCCTCTTCTTCAGGGAACTGGGAGCTGATGCCACCCAGTCGAGCGAGGGTGAGGATGGCGGAGTCGGTGATGAAGGGCGCCAGAGCCTGGCGGTCACGCGACAGGATACGGAGGGTCCTCAGGCACACTCTTAAAACACCTGGCTGCAGCTGCATCCGGATAAACCACATTAGGGCCGAGGCCAGACGCTAAGAGAGGGGAAAGGAATAAAGAGGAATTCCACTTATTGGTCACAATGTTTGTACAATACATACCCTGTGCTATAATTGTTCATTGTAGAGAAACTGTGTTCACAGCGGTGGTGACAGGAACCAGACGTCCACCTATAAAGACGCCCTTGTGTTTAAACACTACACTGAAGAACTTTATCTTCTGAACACTTTAAACGGGCTGCGCCAATAAAGCCTCTCTGAGAGAACGGTTTGAGAGAACGATGGAGTGAGTCAATGGAGGAAAAATAGTGAGAATAAGAAGAATTCTTCTCTTCTTTTTAAGATGTTGTTGGCGTCTCATGCTCACCCTTCGCAAATCCAGCTCCGAATCCTCACGCTCATCATCGTCTGAGCCACGGTCTGAGTCAGAGTCTGGAACATACTCCCTCACTTTATTCCTGCGGAACTGAAAGACACAGACAGAGAGAGGCAGAAACAGAGAGGGGTGAGACACATTGTGGAGAATATGTTTATAGTAAGCATGTACAACACAGGACAGGACAGGACAGGACAACACAGCACAACACAGCACAACACAACACAATGGAACACAGCACAGCACAGAACAGCACAGCACAGGACAGCACAGCACAGCACAGCACAGCACAGCACAGGACAGCACAGCACAGGACAGTGCGGCACAGGACAGCACAGCACAGCACAGCACAGCACAGCACAGCACAGCACAGCACAGCACAGCACAGGACAGGACAGGACAGCACAGCACAGCACAGCACAGCACAGGACAGTGCGGCACAACACCAATTTTTCTCTTGTCCAATATGTTTTTTCGTTTATCTTTTCACACAGTGCCACACCTCGCCATGCCGCAGTACACCACACAACACAACATAGCCCAGTACAGCACACAACATGCAACACAACCTCACACAATACCACACAACATAACACAACACAACACACTCTTCTATCATTCTCCCTCTTTCTGTCTCCTTTGCTCTCCTCCTTTTCTCCTCTTATTCTTCTGTCTCTGTCTTTTTCTTGTTTTGTCTCTCCTTTTTTGTTCACTTTCCGAGCTTTTCCTCTTTCTCTCACTTTCTTTCTTTCTCTGTCTTTCTTTAGCATAATATCTCTTTTCTCTTTCTTCTGTCTCTTTCATTTTGTCCTGAGCAGATATTCTAACACTGTTTTCTTCTTCTCTCTCTCTCTCTCATTCAGCCTTTTCTGTCTTTCTCTGTCTCTCTCACTTTTCTCCCTATTTTAACTTTTCCCTTTTCACTTTTTTTCTCTTGCTCAATATGTTTTCACTTTTTCCTATTTTTTTATTTCTCTGTTTTTTTTATTCAGTGTGTCTTCTCTCTCTCTGTCTCTCTGTCTCTCTCTCTCTCTCTCTCTGTACTATTGTGTGTTTTTGTACCTCCTCCAGTTCTCGTTGCTGTGTCCAGTCAGTCCATGTGGGTAGAATATAATGAGACAGCAGAGAGAATCAAAGATCAGTAAGGTTGATCAGCAGTACAGAGATCAAAGATCAGTGATGAGATCTACAGTAATGACTCAGAGTTCACTGTATCAGTACATACTGAGACTGTGTACTATAGAGAAATAAGCGATAGAATACTCATACTGTAACAGGAGTCCTCAAGACTCAGATCTGAGGCATTACCTTCCTCCTCTCCCTCTCCTCCACGTTAAAGAAGAAACACTGTGAATGCTGCCCGGGGTGGGGTTTGAGTGAGAAGAAAGAGAGAGACAGAGGGAGGAGCATAAGAGAAAAAAGAGGGAGCAAGAGAGAGAGAATAGGAGAGAACAGAGAAATAGAGGGAAATGTATGAGAAGAGGTGAGGAGAGGAGAGAGTAAGAGAAGAGAGGAAAGTGTAAGCAAGAGAATGAGAGGGCGGAAGAGAGAGAAGAGTAAAAAGAGAGAAAGAGAGAAGTGTAAGAGAAAAGTATCAGAGGTAAAAGTGAAAAGAAAGAAAGAGAATGATGTGTAAGAGAAGAGAGGAATCAAGCGACGTTTAAGAGAAGGGGAGAAGAGGTAAGAGTAAGGAAAGAGAAAGAGGGTCATGTGTAAGAGAAGAGAAAAGAGTAAATGGGTGGGCAGCAAGAAAGGGAGAAACGAGACAAAAAGAAAAACAGAAAGAAAGAAAGAAAGGAGAGAAAGAGAGAGAGAAAAAGAGAGACAGAGAGGGAGACAAAGGGGGAAGAGAGAAAGAGTAATTACTAAAGGAAACAGCTGAAAGTCTCTGACACACATCCCAGACAATAAATGAAAACCCCTCGGGTTTCCTGGTCCGGTTGCCATGGAAACGGTTTATGTCCGAATCTTTGGGGAGGTATAGCGGCGCGTCTGTACCATCACTGCACAGTCACCGTGATATTATTCTACAGTCATCAAGAAAAATAAATCAGCTCACAACACTGATTAGCATCAGAGTGAGGCTGTAGAAGCTCATTCCTGAAAGATTTAATCATGGAGTTATATACACCATTCATATGAGACATATAATATGGTCAGGACCCCCACAGGACCACCATAGAGCAGCTATTATGTGGGTGGTAGATCATTCTCAGCACTGCAGTGACACTGACGTGGTGGTGGTGTGTTAGTGTGTGTTGGGCTGGTGTGAGTGGATCAGACACAGCAGTGCTGCTGGAGTGTTTAAACACTGTGTCCACTCCCTGTCCACTCTATTAGACACTCCTACCTTGCTGGTCCGCCTTGTAGATGTACAGTCAGAGACTGCGCAGTGCAGTGTTGGTCATCCAGTAGTCCTTCATCAGTGGTCACAGGATGCTGCCCACAGGAAGAAGCGGTTGTGCCTGATAGTTTTGGTTGGTGGACGGTTCTCAGTCTAACAGTGACACTGAGGTGTCTTACCCCCGCACAACACACACTAACACACCACCACCATGTCAGTGTCACTGCAAAGCTAATAATGGTTCCTCCCCACTCCACATAATACCTGCTCTGTGGGTGTGTTGTGGGGGTCCTGACCATTGAAGAGTAGGGTAATTAAGTATACAGAGAAACAGATGGAAAGTGGTGCAGTGGTGGTCCTGTGGGGGTCCTGACGATAGAAGAACAGGAATGGACTACAGTCTGTAACTGTAAAACTACAGAGTGCTCCTATATGGTCCATGGAACTGACAGAATGGACAATGAGTGTAAAAACAAGGGTCCAAACGTGACCAGTGGGTGCACATATACTTTTTTATACTTGTATATATACATACACACACACAGTAGCAGGAAACCGAGCGTACCTCTGTGTTGTAGTCATCCAGGTGCATCTGGACACCGTCCTGGTCTCCTTGTTTGATGCACTGAATGATCCTCTCCACATCCGTGGCCATGATGTATTCTGCTCAGACACAGTTACTTTGTTACTGCCCCTAGAACTGTTCTCTTATCTACTGCACTGTAATAAAAGACTTTGGAGTGATTACATGGAAGATGGTGGCTGGTTCTTTAAAGAGCTGTCTAAACACTCTAACCAAATAAACACTATTGGCCATAAAGATCACCTAAGTCCATTTTAAACTCATTGCTTCTTTGGTTCTTTAAAGAACCACCCACTAAAACGTCATTTAGGGCATTGGTTTTCAAACTGTTCCTTATTTTTAAACCCAACATACAAAAAGATGGCAGTCTGGGGGTCCCAGAGGATCACTCTGAGATCTACTGGCCTAAAGGACCCTTTAATGGATGAAGCATGGATGAGTCTGCACTCTCTTCAAGAATGCACATTCAATGGTTCTTCAGTAAAGACAGTGGTTCTATACCGAATTACAAAACCCCATAGAAACATTTGCATGCCTAAATAGCTCTTTGGATGGTGAAATGTTCTTCAGAGTGGCATGTTCTATATGGTTTTACATAGAACCTGTAAACATGTATTTCCATAGAGCATCAAAAAAGGGTTCTTATACTGTCACAATCATGTTAATGAATATCAGAACCATTTTTGGTGCAATGCAGAAACATATACATCACATTCTCCATCAATCCGAAGAACCATTTCACAATGTGGAACCTATGTGAAGGTTCCTTAAGGCTTTATAAGGTTCTGTACAATATTCACTGTACTTTCAAAATACTCAGCAGGTTATTCTTCCATGGCATTGCTCAGTTATTAAATGATTTGTTGTTAAGTTTCCCATACGGTTCTTGACCTTAATGGGTGGTTCTAGGAAAAAAAAAATATTTGGTTTACAGCACTGTAGATTGTGTGGCAGGTTCTTTAAATGTAAACATAAAAAGGTGGTTCTTCGACAGTGTCCCTTCAAAGGACATTTCAAAGCCTTTTTTGTAGAAGGGTGGATCTTGTTGACCAACACAGTTAGGAGCATTTGAGGGGGCAGGGCCAAGTGGAGGACTCTAACTGAATTATGTACAATCTGCCGGGTGTAAATATCACAGACGATGTTATACAACCGGCTTTGTGACTCATAGTGGATGAGAACATCTGTAGAGTACGCCTACATCTATATATATCATCACCATTCTCAGCACTGCAGTGACACAGATGTGACCGGTGGTGTGTTAGTGTTTGTTGTGCTGGTGTGAGTGGATTAGACACAGCAGTGTAACTGCTCCTGGGGGGGTCCTGACCTTTGAAGAACAGGGTAATGGAGTAAACAGAGAAGCAGATGGACTACAGCCTGTACCTGTAGAAGTACAGATTGCTCCTATATGGTTAGTGGAGCTGATAAAATGGACAGTGAGTGTACATACGAAGAGGCGGATCCAGTATTTTGTTACGACTGTGTATATTTACATTGTTTATGAATGTCTACATGAGCATCAATATGTATATACTAAATAACCCGTGTGATCACTGAGGCTGTCCTGGTGAAATCTGACAACAAGCCTGTTTTCTTAAACCAGCTCATGAGATATCAGCTACTCATTTCAGTTACTGGTTTAAAAACAATAAGAAAATCATGTTACTGTATATGGTATCTGTGTATTCTAATGCTATGTGGTAAATACCCAGCAAGTAGGGCTGTCACGCCTGCTGTCCCTCTTCTGTACCATGCGTTTCTCTCTGTTATTACTGTTGTTTGCTACTCTGGTTTTGCCGTTGTTCTGTATTGCTGATTTACTCCCGTTCTGTTTTCCAGATCTGAATCATCAACACAAGGGAACACTCCCACAACGCTGGCGCAAGTACCTCCAAAATGACACCTTTACAGGAGAGGGCAAAAACCTCATTGGACCACTCTGATAACCACTGCCAAATGCACATTCAAGAGTTCTTGAGTAAAGACAGTGGTTCTATACATGCATTTGCATGCAACATGTTCTATATGGTTTTACACAGAACCTTAAAACGTATATTTCCATACAGCATCAAAAACAAAGGCTTCTTATACCATTACAATCATGGTAATAAATAGCAGAACAAACGTCATTAGATTGTCCACAGAGACACACTTCAGCACATTTCAATACACACTTGTAATTAGTTAATACTTACTGTTTATGTACAGAATTCAACATACTGGAAAAACATACAATGAAATACATGAAATATGGCCTGCGGAAATGTTTTACATCTTTTCCCAGTATGTTAAATCCAGCAAATAAACAGAAACTGTGCACCAAAGTTTATGGATAAAGGTCATATCAGAGTATTCTCACCCAGAAAACCAACACAACATGCCGACTGAGAACACTTCAACAAGATAGTATATGTATAAGATTATCTCTACATTGTATCTTTCTGTAAAGAATACTAACACAGCTTTAAAAATATCAGAAAACAAAAACTACACATTTGACGGTAAAAAGAACGGTGTGTATGTGTTCTATAGATATGATTAAGTAGTTAGTGTGTATATATGGGTAATTCTGAGTGTATATGTTGGTTTATGTTATACAGAGTGAAATGACGATCTAATAAAACACTACAGCTGCACCACATAAATCAGAGCAGGTACAGAGTATACAGGGTTTTACTCACCTTCTGCAGTGCACTCAGTGGTGAACAGTGAACAGTCCTGCTGATGAGTGTTCTCCTCTCTGTCTCTCTCTCTCTCTCTCTTTCTCTCTCTCTCTTTCCTTCCTGTAATCTGGTGTAAGATTTAGCTCTTATGTTCCTAATCTAATCTCCACCCATCTCACTCCTTCATAATCCGCTGTGTATGGTCACTCGCACACACGCCATTAGAGTGACCATCTTTCATTACATACCTGCAGGAGGACATTCAGCATTCTTCTGCTTCTTCATCTTCTTCCTTCCTTTTTTCTTATTTCCTTCTTCTTATTATTATTATTCATTTCTTCTGCTTCTTCTTCTTCTTCCTTCCTTTTTTCTTATTTTCTTCTTATTATTTTCTTCTTCTTCTTCTTCTTCTTCTTCTTCTTCTTCTTCTACTACTACTCCTACTACTTCTCGTGGATCGTTCAGCTACGTTGGGAATTGTGGGCTTGTATCACAACTACAACAACCACAAGCAACCACCAAGCAATCATCAAGGCTACAATAGCAACCATTTAGTGATACCTTAGTAATCACCTTGGATATCATGTTAACTATATTGCAACATCTTGACATACCATAGTAACCTTGTAGCAACACCCTAGCAACACCAGCAACTCTTCTCAGACTGTTTAAGCCACTCAATCAGTCGGCATCTTCTACAGGAGCTGGAGCTTCATCTGTCCACACTTTACATGGCACAGGACATCCACAGAATATATAGGCACACTCTAAAACCAGTTTGATAGAATCTCCATCAGTCCTTCTTCCACTAGTCTCTTATCAACAACAATGGCCATACAGTAACAGACAGACTACAGACTGAACTGTAGACTATACAGCACTGTCAAAGACCATCTATACACTCCACTCTGAAAAGAAGATACGTTATTCATTATTCAGGAGATGAGATTAGACACAAGACAGAAAAAAAGGAGAAAGAACAGTAGATTATCTAAAAAAGGAGTTTAGAAATGGATAAACAGTTACAGAGAGAATGGGACCCCTAACAACCACCAGAACATTAACATCACTGAATGTGTTGGGGGTTATTTGAATGGTGTGAAAAAAAGGAAAAGTGCAGCAAAAGTCTGGAAGAGAAGGAGAGAAAGAAAAAGAAAGGAGAATGGAAAGAAAAAAGGGGAGAGTTGAAAGAAAGACATAATGGGAGACATGAAAAGTAATGGAGGGATGGAAGGGGGATGAAAGCAAGCCACAGTGTTTGGGTTGGGTTTAATAAGGGTAATTAGAGAGCAGGAGAGAGAGAGAGCAAGGGATGCTCCGATAAGGGTAATCACTCTGACTGACTGCAGGTGATTAATTGGAGGCGGTAGTTCAGATACAGCACCGTGATGGACCCTCATAACTGTAGCACACATCACCGGGATGGGATGCATTAGAGAGAGAGAGAGAGAGAGAGAGAGAGAGAGAGAGAGAGAGAGAGAAAGAGGGAGTTGGGGAAGAGAGGAAGGGAGATGGTGGGGACGGAGTGACCCCAGGTTTTACTGCAAACTCACATTCATTCTGGCCAGACTGAGTGACCTGGACCACAGAGGAGAAGCAGGTAGGTGTAATATGTATACCATCCATAGTCATCTAATAATCATAGCATCTAGTCATCTATAGGTTCCTCATCAGGACATCAAGTTCACCAGCTCTTTATACTCACTATATTGTCAAATGTATTTAAATATATATGAAATAGATTTACTATTAATTTGCTATTATTATAAATAATACTACTAATAATAGGACTGATTATATAATAATAATAATAATAATAATAATAATAATAATAATAAATAGCCATTTTATTGATGACATAAGCTTATTAAATCTTTACTTATCAATTACCTGATTGTGTTTTATATCTGTTCTTAACTTTTTAAAGGTTTTTGTGTTGCTGTGTCTCAGTTTCATTAATGTTACATAGCTGAGTCACACTTTTCTACTTTTAACGACAGCAGCACATGAAGGTCGTCAAGTCAAGTGTCATGAGCTGGCTTGATGCATGTATAAGGTCTGCGATAGACTATCTGCACACATATCCCTTATTGCCATCATGGGTAAAAGGGGCGATACATGCTGATTGTCTTCCTTGGGGCAGATGTGATCCTCCAGCAAGACAATGCGACATGTCACCCGACTAGATATGTCTGGCATTTGTTGGAAAAGCATAACCAGAACTTTCAAGTATGAGCATCTGTGGAACCACCTTATTTGTTGTGTTCACTCTGTGGATCCTCCCCCATGCACCTTTCAGCAGCTGTGGGATTCACTGCAGTCAGCATGGCTCCAGATACCTGTGACAACTTACCAGATACCAGTGGCAACCTACTACAACCTTACCGAGCCACACCCAGCCCGCCTAGCTGCTGTCTGTGCCACACACAGCAGTTAGTCTGGATGTTAGTTGTTATAATAATGTGATGACTATGTACTTTTATAACAAATCTACATCAATTTGCTTGTGGGGTAATATGCAGGTTATTATGGGTAATTATTAATCCAATGACCTTTCAAAATTGCCACATAATTCATTGGTTGAGATGTAAACCAAGTTATTCTGAGTGGTTTGGAGTTAATTGCTAAATTCTAGAGACAATTTGCGAGTTGGCAATGTTTACAGTGGTAGTAATTGGACCCAGACATCGACCTTTAAACTTTTAGAAAGTTATTACATGAAATGGTTATGAATATGCTGCCTGATGCCCAATATAGTTTAAACAAATAAGACACCTTGTGTATTCAGGGTGGTAGTAAATTCTGGCTCCTGCAGAAGGCTCTGCACAAGGATGATGGGACTAGAAATCCCTGCAGGGTGTGAGTGACGGGATTCATAGATGGAGAAGAGGTGCTACAGTCCATGGAATGTCTCATTTCAAGTTTCCAAACAGACTCCAGAGCAGATGTTAATGATTGGCTAAAAGAAGTGATTGCATGTGGGCGTGGCATGTGGGTAGTGTGAAGGAAGTAGCTGAATCTGCTGGTGTATGAAAGCGTATGGTCATACGCTCTAACAGCAGTGGCTAAAATCCCAGTCTACAGGAAATTCTCCTCGGAATTGTGCCAGGGAAGGCATCCACCAAACAACAGCGCAATTCTTTGATGCAAGAGTGTCTCAAATTGATGTGGCCTACATCCAGAAAGATGTGTGTAGGCTCACTGGTGGTTTTGCTAAATAAAATGGCTATATTTGCGCTGAAGACTTGGAGACCCCTGGTTCCCATCACCTCCACTGTCTGTGTAAAGTTCACATGTACTTTCTTCAGGGTGCTCCATTGGTCCCCCCACTAAAGATATGCAGAACGACAGATAAGAGGTGCCCCAGGGTGTGTGAGTGAGTGTGTATGTCTTTGTGTCTGCCCTGTGATGGACTGGGGACCTGACAAGGGTGGTTCCTACCTTCTGCCCAAAAAGAGCTGGAATAGGCTCTAGCACCTCCTGCAATTCAGAAGCATATGCGGTGTGAAGAGAATACACTTTATGTAAGGTTCTTTATAGTAACTGATAAAGCTGTGAGCGGTGGAAACATGTTCTATGGAGTGATGAATCATGCTTTACTATATGGTAGTCTAATTAACAAATCTGATGGATGAATCCAGGAAAATGCCTAGTGCCAACAAGTTTGGTGGAGGAGGGATAATAATAGTCTGGGGGGGTGTTGACTCTGACCCTTAGTTCTAGTGAGGGGTGATGTTGAGGCTACAGCACACGAAAACATTTACACAGAATTTAATGTCGAGCCAGGCTTTTGCATCCAACATCATCTCCTGGCCTCATAAACACTTAAAGGATGCCCCATTAGCTCATACAGATGTGATGGTCAGCTGTCCACAAACCTTTGGCGTTTTAGTTCAGCACCAACAAGAAGAATTTTAGGAACTATACAGAACTGTTTTTTTTTCTGTTTGCTTTGAATGTACATACTATATACTCAAAACACATAGTTAGAATTGGTGTTTAGTGTAGAGACCATTCGGTATTCAAAATGACATACTACATACTAATACTAATAGTAGTATGTAGCATGCAGTATATGACAAAACTGATCTATAGTGCACTGAACACTACCAGCTCTGAGTATAAATGTGGGTGTAGTGATTGTAGTGGGGTATATTTTGATCAAATGAGCCTCTAAAAGTTAAAATATACAGATCTGAAGGTTAATAGTGGATGAACTCACTTTAGAGGATTAGTTTTAGAGTGCTATAGCTGAGGGTAGCTAACAACCAGGCTAAATGTATGTCAGGTGATCTGAGCAGCGTTAGCAGCAGCTAGCTCTAAACAGTGGATACAGTAGTGAAGTAACTGGTCATGTGACTGCATTGGTATATTACACTGTAGGTCAGAACTCGTTACTGTACATTACACAGAATGGGCGTATACAGTATGCAGTACATACTACTGTAATATGCTGTGTCATGTTTAGTAGTGTGCTGTTATGAATATAGCCACAGTATTCCTCTGCTGCAGGATGCAGGGCCCCTTTCTGCTGCTGCTGCTGATTGGCGCCGCCTCTCTGCTGACCCCTTGTGGCGGGTTTGGGAACCGCAGGCTGTGTGGCATTCAGCTGGTGGAGGCGCTGCTGTTCGTGTGTGGAGAGAAAGGCCTTTTCTATCAGCCTGGGAGGCGCCTGCGACAGGACAACATACGTAAGTGCGCATGTGTGTCTGATTGTCGCCCTGGATGGTCCTCATATAGAATGATGTGGTTAGGAATATGAGCACAGTATATGACCAACAGTGTCCACTCACCATTTCTAGTGAATTTGGGTACTTGAAATGGGGAAAAAAGGACATGCACATCTACAGTTGACTTGCTGCATTTAACATTTTGGCATATGTCATGATGCTCCAGTATCCAGTAACACACAGCAAATAAGTAGAACTTGTGCCTTAAAACTGCAGGCAAATGTCATTGTCACATGTCCAGGGGTGACCAGGGGTGTCCAAACTGGTCTCTACCAGCTCAAAGGCCTGCCAGTACCCATCCCACCTACTAAGTGGATGTATACTCGCCCCAAGGCCTACCAGTGGTCATCCCACCTAGTGGATGGATACCACCCCATAGGCCTACCGGTAACCATCTCAAGTACCGGGTGTATTCCGGCCCAATGGCCTGCCAGTGGCCATCCCACATACTGGGTGTATTCCGGCCCAATGGCCTACCAGTGGCCATCCCACATACTGAATGTATACCAGCCCAAAGTCATCATGCCTGCTAAATGGATGTACACTTTACCCTGTAACTCAGATGAACTAGGACATCATTGTTTTTCTGTGTCTGAAACATTGAAAGTCTGTGTTGAGCTGCTTCCTCTCACAAGTCCCACCATCGTTCTGCATCTCTCCAAGCAGGTGTGATGATGAAGGATGGCGCTCTCCTCCCGCAGGAGATCAAGGAGGTAATGCAGAAAGGGCCCTCGGCTGGATCCAGAATGAAGAAGAGAGGCATCGTCGAGCAGTGCTGCCATTTCTACTGTGACTACTACGACCTGGAGAACTACTGCAACATCTAGAGTGACAAATCACTTTACAATGATCCAGCATTTTGAGCAGATTGAAGCATGCACAAGACTGATCCAACTCACTGACAGATCGCTTTAGTGCACATATGAATGTTACTCATAAACTCCTCAATATTGTTACACAGCATAAACCGATGATGTAACAAATGAATATAATAAAAACAAATATTTAAGGGTCACTGGTGGGAACATTATTTGAATGTGCATATCGCATGTACACTGTATTATGTGGGTGGTGGATCATTCACAGTACTGTGAGTGGATCAGACACAGAAATGCTGCTGGACACCTCAGTGTCACTGCTGGACTGAGAATCATCCACCAACCAAAACTCAACAGCTCAACAGAGCCCTGTGCACAACGTCCTGTGAGGAGCGTCCTGTGGTCAGCGTCCTGTGGTCAGCGTCCTGTGGTCAGCGTCCTGTGACCACTGATAAAGGACTTGAGAATGACCAACATTGCACTGTGCAGGAGCAGATGAGCAATCGTCTCTGACTGGACTAGCAAGGTAGGAGTGTCTAATAGAGTGGACCAGTATTTAAACACTCCAGCAGCACTGCTGTGTCTGATCCACTCACTCCAGCACAGCACACGATACCACACCACCACCACGTAAGTGTCACTGCAGTGCTGAGAATGATCCACCACCCACACAATACTTGCTCTATTGTGGTCCTGTGGAGGTCCTGACCATTAGAGATACAGAAATAAATGGACTACGGTGTGTAACTGTAGAACAACACAGTGTCCTATATGGTCAGTGGAATAAAGTGTTGAGCAAGTACAGTAATATAAAGCAGATGTGCAGGCACTTCTTACATCCACTGTATAGAAAAATCAGTCACTGTAGGGCAAATATGCATTCTATAAATAATACATTTCTTAAATATAAACATATTTTATTGGTTTCTAAATTTGTCCTATGTTTACTGTGTATAATAATCTTAATATAATATATTAGAAACAAAAAAAAGCTATTTGAATTTAAGCCTTTAAATCAACATATACAAGATATGATGCACAATATCGTGTACTATAATGCTGAAGCCGTTAGGAGGCAGTATGGTTTGAATTCAGTTTGAAAGAGCCACGTAAAATAAATATATTAATAAACGAACTACAAGAACCCCGCTAAAAACTACATTTCCTATCAGCCCGCGCGGCCTGGTTTACAGTGAGGGAAGTAAAATGGCGGATTAGGATGGGATGGGCCTCTTATTGTGTCCCTAATAGAAAAAATGTTTCGCCCTTTTATATCGCGTTTTAGAGCTTACTGAAGTGCTTTTAGACAAGCTTGAGGCTCTGGATTTCACCCTACCGGCTTGTCTTTACCCGCTGAAGGTAAGCAATTTCTCGGGTTAGGTGAGTTTTTAGCCGCTAGCTGAATTTAAATTGGAGGTAATCGATTGAGCAGCTAAAGCCGCTGCGGGGGTGCTGGATGAAACAGACGTACGTGGTGCTTTTCTTTTGGAAAGGTTGTATTTGGTGCTGTCTTTTCAAGCACATCCATCTAACTGCTGTGGTGGCCGGGGAGCTTTCTATTTGCTCTGTTATCATCTAAAACAACACGATTTGCTAACGTAGCTAGTTAGCTGGCTAGCCTAGTTAGCTAGTTCGCAATAGCCAGGACAGAAGTTGGATAGCTACAGACTGACTGGATGGCTGGGTTTGACTGCCATTAACATGTTGTTATTGTCGTATAGACTGTCTTTAAGAATTATTAGACAGTTTCTAATGTTTTGTTATTTAAAGCAGTTTAGTTGTGCGAACTGTTAGCTAGCTAGCATTATGCCATAAACAGAAAACCGGCACCGGCGCCGGTCATTCTCCGATTTACATATTGTTCTGCTGCACGAAATCACGTCCGCTATTTTCAGACACAGTTATTGGGAGTGGGGCAATTTTAAAAGACCCTTTAAGTGCACGATTCCTGTTTACTGAAGCTTGCTTCAAGAGTAGTTTAGCTATGTCTCTTGGCTTGACCCTCAAGACAGACGGAGAACTTCTTTAACCCCAGAACTAAGTTAATTCTACCTCGTAGATGTTCAGACCCCTTTTTTACACACATCCCAAGTGGTGCAAACTTCTGTGATGCCAAAGCATCATGCTAGTCAGCCCACCTCTCTTGAGGGTTGTGGGTTTCTGTTTCTAGATGGGTGCAGAGGCAACGTTTGATGAGGATGAAGTAGGCCCCCTACAAGCTAAGGTTGGTAATTGCATAAGGGTGCAATCTCAGCATCTGGACCAGAGGCAGGGCAGTGTGAACTGTTGACATCACTCCATATGCTGCGATCAATGAGTATCTCACAGTTCCTTTTGTGTCCTGTCACAGCTTGAAGAACATTCAGATGAAGTGGAAGAAGAAGAGGAGGAGTCTGAGGCAGCCAGAAGGCCGACTGGCCTAAGGTGTTACCAAGGAAACAGAGAGAACACAGATGATGAGCCCAGTGAGCTGGTAAATGTAAAATAGTCAAGGCATCAATCTGTCAAAGGATGTGTCATGTTCTTGCTACTCCTTCTTAATTTGGACCATCTGCTTGTAACGCAGTGGGCATGGGAGACTGGCCTGAGCTGACCCCATTGCGTTGCATTTGTTTGTGTTGTGCTTGTGCAGGAAGCTTCTGCTGCTACTTCCTCTGACACTACATTCCTTATGCCTCAGCAGTGCTCTGAATCTAATTTTGCCGACAGGTAGGTGTAAGAGAATGTGAAATACGTGTGTGCCAGTCTGAAACTGACACATTTTTAAGCACTTTGTCAGACCGCACCGACGCCGGTCATTACCCGATTTACTTTATGCTGCACGAAGAACGTCCGCTATTTTTCAGACACAGTTATTGGGAGTGGGGCATTTTTAAAGACCCTTGAATTGCACGATTCCTTTTACTGAAGCTTGTTCTAGAGTAGGAAAAGCTATGTTCTCTTGGCTGATCAAGGGGCTTCTTTAACCCCAGAACTAAGTTAATTCTACCTCGTAGATGTTCAGACCCCTTTTTTACACACATCCCAAGTGGTGCAAACTTCTGTGATGCCAAATCTCAGTTCTCAGTAGCAGTCAGTTATATAAAAGGGGTTTTGATGTATTTTATGTTTTAACAAGATTGTAAAACGTTAGGGTTTTACTCATATTTGTGCATTAGTACGTGTGTGCCAGTCTGAAACATGAGCACATTTTTAAGCACGTTGTCAAACATGTGTTTAAGCAGCTCAGTACTACTGCTGACCTTAGCTAGGACCAAAAACAGTGGATATGTATTTCTCTGACAAACTCGCATGTTGACACATCATTCACTAAGGAACCAAATACATTGTGTAGACGACAAGTCGTCATCATCAGGATAAAGTGTTGTACCAGTTACCTGTAACTTCTAGCTTATTCCAGAAGATGCAGCCTCCGTTATCTACCTGATTTCAAATATTTCAAGTTTTCAGGTGGCTTGCTACTTTGCTAGTTTGCTGCATAGTATCTGTGCCACTGATATGTTAGCTTCTCAACACCAAATCAGTTGATAAAACTTCAGGAATATATAAACTTTTTGTCTCCTATAGAAATAAATATACGTTCATTAACTTTTGTGAATAATTGAATGTCAAAACGAGCCTAAACTTGCATTTCTATCATGAAGAACGTACAGTGTTTGTTGTTTGTTTTAAAATATGTTTAGCCTCTCTATAATTAACTATAACTGTCAACTTGGTGCTCTGTGTTAGTGGTTTGTTGAAAACAGTGAAGGTGTAGCCAAATATCTAATCTAATATACTGTTTTTCTTTCCAAGTGACTTTCATGTGGAGCTTGCAGCAGAGGTGAGAGTAGACGAAGCTTCATCGCTGGCTTTGTTGGTGCCTGCTGCTGCCCCTTGTTTCAGCTTCAGAAAGACAGGCAAGAACAGAGCAATTGTGGGCCATTTTCTGTTGGACCGTTTATTGAAATTTTCTACACAGTGTAAACAACAGCTGCCGAGATCAAATGATGCATAAAAGTAAAAAGATGAAGATACATGGTTTTCATTGCACAGCAACAAGTTGTAGCCTGTGTCTCCAACTCCAGACTTGGAGGGCCTCTCTCCAGCATGTTGTGGTGGTTCTATGCTTAAAGACTTAAAATCTAGAGTTACCTGTTTTTGTATGTATGTTTGAGTAAAGAAATTAGGAAACTTGTCTGTTGGACTTTGGCTCGCGATGGCCAGAATTTGAAAGCCTCTTTCCTTTTTGACTTATTTGTGCTTATTTGTGTTGTGTAAATTATGCAGAGATTCCTCTGAATAACATTTATCATTTTGTTTTTTTATTGTTAGGAAACGCTTGTGATAGACAATTGCTTGGCCCGGCAGCCTACAGACCAGAGAAGGACTTTACTGACTGCCTTTTCCCCCTTACCCCTTTTCCAACGTGGACTGCAGCACAAATGCCCAGGCCATCTTCTCTCTGCACCTCTCAGAGGGAAACAGAGACTGCCAAAAGCCCTCTTCCTACTTCTCCTTCCACATCACCTTCTTCCCCCTCTTCTGTTCCCTCCTCCCCCTCCTCCTCTCCCTCCTCCTGCTCTCCCAGAGGTAAAAGAACAGGCTACCATGAGGACGAAGATGATGGCCATGCTGGGGAGGGTATGGTCAGCAAAGGGGCAGGAGACGGAGTGTCATCCACTTCGTCGTCTCTAGCTCCATCTTCATTCTCCGTGCCTCCATCTTCTTCTTTGGATCCATTGCGTGTTTCCTTGTCTCCCAACCTACATGGCGATGACCAGAGAGAGGGTGCAGACATGGAAATTTATGACCCCTTTCATCCCACTGATGGAGAAGGAGAACAAGGCACAGAGCCAAATGATGAGGAGGAAGAAGAGGAGGCAGATAAGTATGACCCCTTTGAACCGACTGGCTCGCCAGCCTCAGAAAAAGAGGAGGAGGAGGAGAAAGAAATGGATGTGGATGTAGAGGAAGAGGGAAGTACAGTGAGTAGTGTACCTTGTGATGTGACGGATGATAAGGAACTTGAGCTGGAGGCAGCTGCTGAGGCAGGAGGTCTACCTCCAGACTCAACAGAGACCCTAGTTCCACATTCTGAAGATCTGGATGCATCCTTAGAGTTGAACAGGGTCAAATCCATGAGGGAGCGAGGCAAAGGGATGAGCCAGGGTACTCAGGATGAATCTGACCATGACTCCGAGATAGAAGAAGGCGAGATAGTGGGTGCTAGTGACAGAGGGCGGGAAAGGGAAATGGAAAGAAGAAGGGAGGTGCTGCTTTCATCGTCTGGGAGTCCGTCGTTCCTCCAGGGTGGAGGCCTCAAACCTGAGAGGATCTTGCGGGTGCTAGATGGTGAAGGTTTTGTGTCAGTCCGAGCTGAGGGAGAGTGGGATAGGGAACCAGCACCCCCAGTAGGTGTGGGAGACTTGAGGAGGAAACTTACCAGCAGACGGAAAGAAAGGTTTCGATCTTGCCCTTCTTCTGCCTCCATTTCACCCCCTCCTACATCTTCCCTGCCACTACCTCCTCCCTCCCCTCCTGCCTCCCAGCTCCAGTCTACAGAGAAAGCAAGAAGTCGCAAATCGTCAAAGAGCTCCAAGGAGAGGGAACGACGCAAACGGAAAGAAGGCAAAGGAGAAGACAAAGAGAAGCGGAAGAAGAGGAAAGAAGGAAAAGTGGAGTCGGGTGGAGTGAGCGGAGAAAGCAAGGACCGGGATCGCGAAAGGAGGAGTAGAAAAGGTGGCAAAGAGAAAGAAAAGGACAGAAGAAGGAACAGCAGAAGTGACAGTCGCAAGAGAAAGAGCACACGCCACAGCACTCCAGAGCCTTCCTCCCACTCCCACTCCCAAAATGCATCTCGACACGCACGCAGCCACAGGTCCTGGTCCAGCCCCTCAGAAGGCCGCCACCGAGGGCGAGAACGGGACCGAGATAGGGACAGAGAGAAAGAAAAAGAGAGAGATAGAGACCGATACAGGGACAGAAGGAGAGATGACAGAGATAAGGAAAGAGAGAGAGACTCCAGGAGAAATGAGGGAAGGAAAAGGGATAGAGATGAAGAAAGTAGGAGGTCAAGCAGTCGAGAAAGGGGCAATGCGAAAAGGAGGAGAGAAAGTAGTGAGAGGAGAGAAAGAGAGAAAGAAAGAGAGAGGGAAAGGAGAAGAGATGGCCGACCAGTCGTACCTCCATCTATTCAGGATCTAAATGGGTCAGATCTTTTTGCAATCAAACGCACCATTACTGTTACCTCTACACCCACCACTACCGTCCCCAGTTCTCCGGCCCATGGCCAGGACCGCCAGCGTAGCCCTGGCCAAAACTCAGACAAACCCCGCAAGCGCAAACGAAAACGGAGGAGACGATCTGATGACGAAAGAATAGACGAGGACCGCAGGAGCAGGTCTCGACCCTCTTCGCTATCTCCTCCTCGATACCACAGTTACGAATCCGACCGCCTTTCAGAGCGACCGGAGCCAGACATGCTGTCTTTGGATGGAGAGGCACTGGACTCGGATTACCCCTCACTAGAGGATTCTCCTCTGCTCTTGCCTCCACCTCCTGAACCCCCTCTCCCAAGTCCCAAACCCAAGTCCACAGCCCCCAAAAGCAGCCGGCGCCATGAGAAGAAGAAATCCAGATCTGGCAAAAAGACGGGCCAATCCGAGTCATCAACATCTTCATCATCTCACAGACCCAAAGCAAAAAGCAAAAACCTCCTGCCCTCGCTCTCACCGCCTCTGTCAGCTTCCTCTGGCAACACTACTACCCTTCCGCCTGCCGCGTCTTCGTCTACTGCCAAAAGACGCAAGGCAGGGAAGGAGAAAGGAGGCAAGAAAGAATCAGGACGTTCTGGTAGATCCAAGAAGCTAGGTGGAGGTAGCAGGAAGGCTAAGCTCCAGTCTAAAGTGTCCGTGCTGGTGCGAGAAGGTGTTAGCAGCACCACAGGAAACTCCAGCAAACTGGGTATTGACCTTCTGGGACCTGGTGGTGTCGTGGGTGGGGCTGCAGGACCTTCAGTGGTGGGTGGGTCTATAGCGGTGGTGTTCCGTCGGGACAATGAGAGTCGATCACCGTTCCTGAAACCTTGCTCAGAGCCACTGTCTTTGCCTGGCAGAGCTAAGGATCTTAGCAAGACTAGCAAACAACGCAATACCCTTGCACCACTTTCTTCAGCCAACCCAGCGGGACTTAAGTCCAAGAAAGCCAAGCCAAGCTCTACCACCTCCACATCGTCATCTGCATCTTCGCCCACATCGTCTTCTGCTGCTAAGCGTAGACGGAGGCCGGGAAAAAAGCCCCGGGAAAAAGGCCTTGCAATGGATGGGCCTGATACTAAAAGCTCCAACAGTAGCACTTTGGGCTCTGGTTGGGCTGGAGCATCAACAGATATTCAGCCTTTGGGTGGAGTTGGTCCTAAACCGTCTAGTCCTCCTTCTGCTCTTCCTGGCCCTACACCTTCATCGTCATCATCATCGTCCTCCTCGTCCTCATCTACAAGCGTCCTTCCCCCATCATCCTCACCCCCTCACACTCCCCCACTCTCTTTGCCACCTTCTCGAGATACAAGGGAGTCATCTCCAGACTCTCAGACTGTGGACAGCAGTTGCAAGACACCAGAACCCTCGTTCCTTTCGGAGGAGGGCCCAGCTCAGTCCCAATCCTCACTTCATGTGCCCTCAAAATCTCCCCCTAGCCCTCCCCAGTCAAGAGGTGATGGCATATCCCAGTCTGCCTCCAAGCCAATCCCAATGGATGACCAGAAAACATCGCCTCCATGCTCCACTTCCTCGTCTGCCTTGGCAGTGGCTTCCCTTTCTCATTCCATTCCTCCCCCTGCTGCGGACCCATCCTCATCATCTTCATCTTCAGTGTCTTCATCATCCGTTAGTAAGCCCCCACCTCCTCCTCCCCCACCTCCTACAGCCCCACCTTTGCCCTGGAGCCTACAGGCAGGAGTAGACTGCACCGCTGGAGGCGTTTTAGCATGTAAGCATTTTATTCTTTTTACTGAAAATGTATAGATTACTCCAGGGTTCTCAAAATCCAGTCCCGTAAGGTTACAGTGTGTGTTCAGTGTTCTAACTGACCAGCTGAATTAGGTGTATCAGAACAGTTAGAAGTTTTCCCCAATTCTGTTTTCCATTAATTTGTCATAAATGGCATATTTTAATCATTAAGAATAATGAAGTATGTTTCAGGACTTTTTAATATACATTACAATTTAATATAGTAGCTTTCCATGAGGTGGCTTTTAGAGGCAATTAACTCCTGAGAGGTCCTGTAACCACCAAATCTGAACACAGTTTTTAATTCAAACCACCGTAATGGATATTGTTTACATGGCTTAATTACACTACACAACAAGATTTGTGTTGCCAGCTTCTGTGGGTATGTATATTCAGATTGTTTTTGTGTAAATGATAACACGCTTCAAGACTATTCCTGTAGTGCTCACATGTGAAATAAGGTGCCCACAGTTTGTTTCCCTCACAGACATGCTGAAGTATGCCTTGTAGGCCCCACACATCTTAACAAATGCTTTCACTGAGTGCTTTTTTACTCTGGTCCTGAGAAATTGGTCCACAGACATAGCAGAACGCGACTGCCGGATGATACAATCTCTAGATGCCCTCAAACTTAGCTGTAGCTCTGTATCCACTATGCACTGACTCCGCTGGAACATCAACTGAAATGACTGTTTTAACACACATGGATTTATACTTGGTACACTACGGGACAGTCCCACACGGTTCTAGAAAGAGTTTTCACAGTTGCAAAGCTACTTGAAATCTGCTCAGCACTGAATCTTAGATGCTCTGGACAAAAATGGAGAACTCTTAAGAACATCCTGTCCTGACCTCAAAAGTGAAGTGTAGTTTATAGGGACCAGTAGCCATTTGTACATTTTAGGCCTTTAAAGAAGAAAGCACACTTGGATACAAGAACAAATTTTTTTGACATATTATAAAAAAAACTATATATATATATATATATATATATATATATATATATATATATATATATATATATATATATATATATATATGTATGTGTGTGTATATATATATATTACATACACATATTGTCGCTGTCCAATGAAAAACATTTATCTCCATTTTTGACGATTTTTACTTTTATATATCTTTTGATCACTTGAGTTGCTGTTTACACAGTGAATTAATTTCATGATGAATGGACCAAATGAAATAGCCCAAAGATCGCTTGGAAAAAATCTGGTTCCATTGACTTGCATCAGAATTGAATTGGGTTTTGGCCTCTCTTGTAAAGTTCTTATTTCGGACTTGTTTTTCTTTGGAAAGTCTGGTGTTTAAAGTCTTGATGAGATGAATCCTCTGTTGTAATGTAATCAGGGACGTAATGCGATGCAGCCTTGTAGGTATGAATACAGCTTCTGAAATACACCACATGAACGCCTCCTTTAACATCTCTCTTGCAGTGACAGCCCTTCTGTTTAAGATGGAAGAGGCCAACATTGCCAGCCGAGCCAAAGCACAGGAGTTTATTCAGGCCACGAGTCAGGTAAGATCCTGTGTACTTTCACAACACGTTTCTGTTTGTCTCCTTTCTGTTTGTTTTATCTGTAAACTTGTGCAGTTTGTTCAGTTCTGAAATACATATGGTTGGATGTCTCTTGTGCTTTTTTTAAAACAGATTCTCTCTCAGGCTAATCAGAACCAGTCACAGACGCATCAGTCGTCTTCTTCCTCCTCTTCATCCTCCACACAAGTCCCTCCCCCTCCATCACATGCTCCACCTCAAGGTCCAACCCCAGCGCAGTTTATTCTCCACGGCTCTCTGCCACTCGTCGGCTGTACTAAGACACCACCTTCTCACTTGCACCCTGGACTTTCACTGGGTGGTGGATGTGCTCAGACTCCACCTCCTCCGTTGCCTACAGGTCTGTCTGTGACAGCAGGGGGCGCAAACGAGACAGGCTGGGACAGTGAGAGTAAAGATCCTGATAAGGTATCACCCTCTGTCAATACTTTCTGTCTTGACTAAGTTTGCACAGAGATATTGGAATCATATTGTGACTCTGTGACACTTGTGATGTGTTCTTACCCTTAATCTGTCTTCCGCTTCAGTATTTAAAGAAGCTGCACACCCAGGAGAGGGCAGTAGAGGAAGTGAAGTTGGCAATCAAACCATACTACCAGCGCAAAGACATCAACAAAGAAGAGTACAAGGACATTCTGCGAAAAGCTGTGCACAAGGTAAACACAGATTCTCTCTATAAACCTCTTTCCCAATAGGAGATTGGCCTGCCCTGACCTCTGTTTGCACTCTGATGAGAGAGTTTAATGAGAGAATCCTGTGGCTTTGGTTAACAAAGCACCTGATGACGTAATGCGAGGATCAGGTTCTGAAGCTTTTTGTTTAGTGCCGTAATAAAGGAAGGTTTTGAGAAAGCAAACACACCAAATTGTGCAGTTAAAATTTGTTTGTAGTTCTTCATACATTTCCAGTCATTTTCATAAATTATATTATTCTAATATATGTTAAATTGCCAGATAACAGATTTTACTTAAACATGTAGAGGAAGATCAGGATAGTTAATTATGATCGTGAGACTGGACTTGAATACTACAGAAACAGTGTCTGTGATGGCACCTCACTATTTGACAGCTTCATTTTTTTTGTTTTATGTTTGTTGTTATTGTTTATTATTAATATTATTATTCTTACTACTACTACTACTACTGTTTTTTATTATTATTATTATTTTTATTATTATTGTAACACTTGAAATTAGGGATGCATCGAATGCTCAGCGATTATTTGTGTGAAAATGGTGGGGGGTGGGGGAAACACGGCACACTCTCCTTAAAGTCACACAAACCCCAATTTTACAACATTGCGGGATTATTTTTTTTTTATTATTATAATTTATTAATTAATTTATTATTTAAATGTCCTAATATGTTATACGTATTGTGCTTTGTTGGTATGTCTGCTGGAACAGAATGTGTGAGGTTAAAATTTTTCAGTGTTGAATAAATGCGGTTTAGTAATAGTTTTTAGGGAAAAATACATTTAGCCTATTTAATTTATGCAATGGCAGCAAATTGAATCAAAACACTGTGGAATAAAAACGTGTTCAGTATTCAGCTTCTGCCAAAGTTAATTAAAAAAAAACCATATATAAAAATATAACCATAGGCTCATGCGAAGTGGTGTGATTCATCCCAGTGTGGTAGTAGCTCTTAACACCCTGCTGTGACTGTTTCAGAGTTGAATGGTGCATAAGAGCAGAGCAATCAGCATTTGGACTTTGTTGCCTTTAATTACAGCTGTGATACGTTAGAACTCTAATACTGATAGTTAGGAACTTCAGAGCTCTGGACTCTGACTGCTGTTGATATCTCCACTGCACTGATGGGAAAGGCCTGTTGACTGACATGAAGAAAGGTTAACAACTGGCTGATTGTCTTACTGTTTTAAGATTGAGTTAGTGATGCATCAATACACTGAGCCCTTTGAGAAAATGGGTAAAAGTCTTGCGTGATACATATTTATTATTCTATTATTATTCTAAATAATAATATTCTAAAATATTACTATATATTTTTAAAACGCTTATCAAAATGTATCAAATACATTAAAATTTAAAATTATCTAATAAAATATACATGTTTGCAAACTTATTTGTTTACAAGGCACAGTAGAGGCTTATTATTATTTATTTATTTATTTATTTATTTATTTTTAATAAATTTTTTAAATTGTTTTTTCCTTATTTGGTCATAACGCTAACTACAAAAGTAACACATTTCTCGTGCCAGCAGTACCGAAGGCTAGGGGCATTCTAAAGAAATTAGCCACATTATTATACTTAATCTAGTCATGTGACACTCTTTTATGTGTTGCAGATATGTCACAGTAGGACGGGCGAGATTAACCCTGTGAAGGTGAGCAACCTGGTCAAGCTCTACGTCCAGAGGTACAAGTATTTTCGGAAGCATGGGCGCAAAATGGACGAGGAGGAAAAGGAAGAGCGCGAGTCCGCCTCCCTGCACTCCTCAGCGTGACTGGACACGGACCGCTTAATTCTCCATTCTGATTGGACAAGTATTTTGAGGACCCTCCCTCTATCTTGCACGTGACTGGAACCCGTCAAAGCAACCGAGCGAGAGTTACTCCCTGTGTGCTGACGTCGTGTAAACATGTACTTCATTCCCCCTCCTCTGTCTGTCTTTTGTCTCGCAATCCAGATGTATGATTAAATGATTAAGTGTGACTCAGAGTATGGTTAAAAAACATAGAGACCCCCAAATACAAACTTAGTATGGAGAGAAAAAGAACACATGCACACGTTGTCTCTGTTCTTTTATTACTCATACGCAGAAACGTATACATGCGCTCTTAACCTCTATTCCACCAGCAAAGTGTTGGTCCTCGTGCCAGAGCTGGTGCCAGTTCCCAGGATCTATCAAACCCATTAAGAACAGACCCCCTTTTCCACGGCTTTGAAAGCTGAGCGATTCCTTATCTGGATGTGCGCGGGCTTTAGTCTGTAAGCAGCCAGCAGATAACACGTAACACCAACATGGCAGACATGTTGTTTCCTCAGCAGACCACTGATGGGTCATTTTGTTGCTGCTTTCATGGTTTTCACTAATTCTCCTGTATTTTTTTTGGAACTATGGCAACATCAACAACTTTGGTGGTGCCACGCCCTTTTGC
Organism: Prochilodus magdalenae; assembly: GCA_024036415.1. Taxonomy (NCBI): domain Eukaryota; kingdom Metazoa; phylum Chordata; class Actinopteri; order Characiformes; family Prochilodontidae; genus Prochilodus; species Prochilodus magdalenae. Next base: position 275,417 of record JAMWET010007584.1, on the reverse strand, counting down.
CAGTTGTATCAGTTGTTCCATGATTCCAGACCAGCAAGGTCACGGGGCTGGAACACCATAGATTTTGCCAGCTGTAAATTTATTTTTTTTTCTTTCTTTTTCTGCTTTGCAGTGGAAAATCACAAAACGGTTGTAGATATTGGCACTGGCACCAGCATGTTAGGTGGAAAAGAGCTTACGGAGAGCTTTTACAGGTGTAACAGAGGCACTACAGGTGTGTGAGGCTTTTAGTTAATCTTCTAAATCTTTTTAATTTGCTTTCTTTTCTTAAACTTTGCTGATGTGAATGGAAGGCTGTTATCAGCTTATAGGTAGATGTATTTATGTGTTTGTTAGGCCAAAAGGCCCATAAAGATTGGGCCAGTGTTTCTCAGCCCTGGTCCTCGGGGCGTCCTGCTCTGCACAGTTTGGTGGGCTCCCTGCTTTTTTGATAGGTTGAATGAGGTGTGTTGGGAGCAGGGGAAGCACTGCAATGTGCATTGCAGGGTGGCTTCAGGACCAGGGTTAAGAAACACTGGATTGGCCCATGGCCTGCCAATAGTTGCAGAAGGGAGGTTGTTCTTCCGCTGTAGCTGACCTATAAATGCTTGCAAACATTTCTCCTGTAATAACTGCTGCTGGGTTGGACAAGCATTACAGGGCATATGCCAAAATTGTCATACATAACTTCTATCATATTTTTAACAAAATACAGAAAGAACAGAGTGTGTGTGATTTTGAGGTGATGCTTATCTTGTGTAATAGGCCATAATGTTGGTATAAATTGGATTTTTTTTTTTTCAACATTCGGAAGGCCTCGTGTCACTGTCATTTGTAGGCTGGGATATCAAAATGTAATGCTTTTATATATTCATATTACTTTAGTGTGAAAGTATAAACAAAATGGTTGTTTTATAGCTGGCCTTACTCTATGTGGGGCAGTAGGCATGTGTTTCTAAACCTGCCTTGTTTTGGTCAGCTACAACACCATGGTCCAGTCTTTGAATACCAAAACATTCTGTTTCATTCAATACTAAATTGCAGTACTTGAGTAGTCTGTCCTGACAACTTCTTTTGGCTTAGAGAAGTTATCATTTTGTAGGCGGAGTCATGCCCATATTAGGACGTTCAGGCCTAAGCCGTATTTCTCTCTGAGGGGAAAATAAATGGGACTTTTTTTGAAAATTGCCCCTTGCTAAAATGTTTCAAGACTGGTACGTTTTGTCCAGCGTACGTTTGTCCTCTAAAAGTCTCTGGATCCTCCAAATTACGATGTTCTATAGACAAAATATACATCTCACGCATACACATGCAAGCTAAAGGCTCATGTTTGCTTAAGTACGGATACAGGTCCTGCGTTTGTTATGTCCATATTTGTGCACGTTCTCTGAAAGAAAGCTCAAAGGACACATGGAGGTATGCGGGCACTGACTGTAACTAAACAAAGGTATTTATTTTTGTACATGAAGGGATTATGGGTGAGCTGTTGCACTGCTGCACATTGAATTCACATCATAACCACAAACCAGCACGTCAGTGTGCAGTAGCTAAGCTGCTTTGGCAGTAGTGAAGTATATTTTTAGTAGCTGATGTTTTTATAAAGTTTAAAGTTCATGATGTTGATATAAAGGCATTGAAGCTGAATACTAACCAACAGTTTTAATAATTTGTGTGGCACATTTGTAGGGAGGGTTGATTCATGTTTGTCTTGGAGAAATCCGGCATGCATGGATATTAACGTAAGCACTTTAGTCCACAGTCTATAGGTGTCATTACACAATTGAAGGACCTGATACTGTTTTGGGTTTGTTTTTTTTTTTCCCCTCATTTTTAGCCCAATTTTGTCTTGTAATTAAAGTCTAGGAGTCTGTATCGACAGTACAGGTTTCACTACTTAAGTTGTCAGTATTAATCAGCTTCTGTTAGCATGATTCTTTCAGAGAATTAGATAATTTACTGACTGTCTTTATTACTTTCACATTACATGTTATTAATGTCAACACTTCTTGCTTAGTCTGCAGTCTCTTATGGTCAACTTAGACTTTCAAGAGCTAAGTAATAATTTTTGGTTGAAGCCGCACCCACTTTTAAGTTGAGATTTTTTGAAAGTCCTCACAGGAAACACTGTTGCTTGGACAGTCATCTTTGCAGTGCTCCCGTGCAGTTATCTCTGGCCATACAAGGCAAGACTCCCCGAGACAGAAATACTCAAAACTGAAGGGAAAATGATTTTGGAAAAAAGATATTTGGGTAAAATCTAACAAATATCCCATAGATCGTTTCTGGTGTTTATTGCCATTGTGCTTGTGTAGACCTTCACAACAAGGGTTGCATCCTTCGCCTGCCTCTGCTCACTGTGTAGCCAGCAAGCTGATTGGCTCGTTTGCTTGACGAACAGGACTTTCTCCCTAAACAAACACCATGTTGAATCTCATGTGTTATCTCTCTGATGATACTCAGTCCTAGTAATTTCTAACCTGCTGCAGTTTCAGTAAGCTACAACAGTGTGGTCCAGTGTCTGAACATTGTTATTCGCTAGTGAATTTCAGTGCTAAAGTAGTTAGTATTATCAGCATCTGTGAGCCAATGAGCATGCCTTTAGAATCCAGGCTGCTAAATAGCTGAAATGTGATCAGTATGCATGTTATTAATTTGTTCTTGATTCGCCTGTAATCCATACAGTCAGTAGACCCTCATCCAGCACCTTATGTTGGTTTCTGGATTAAGCCACACTCACTTTTGGTTCAGAATGCATAACGTGTAAAAAACGTATGATTAAGGATTCCGTTCAGCAACTGTAAACAAACATGGCTATTAGGTCTCATTATGTCCAGTACCAACATTTTGGAAAGCTTGTCCAACTTAGTGACAGTTGTTATGAACAAATTCATTTGTAGGCGGAGCATGGATGGATCAGTTCCAGGTTCAACCCATTTAAAGATGTGTCCTGCGATGGATTGGTGGCCTGTATAGGATGTTCAGGCCTTATGCCCTTTGAACTCTGGGATAGGCTACAGTACCCCCTGTGAAGCAAAAGGATTTAGCAGTTTAGGAGGTGTGGGTGATGTAGAAGGAGTGAGTGAGTGAGTGAGTGAGTGAGTGAGTGAGTGAGTGAGTGAGTGAGTGAGTGAGTGAGTGAGAGAGAGAGAGAGAGAGAGAGAGAGAGAGAGAGAGAGAGAACGAGAGAACTTGCATTTTATTGCAAAAGTATTTGCTCGTCTGCCTTCACACACATATGACATCCCAGCATTTCTCCACAGGGTTTAATATGATGTCAGCTCACCCTTTGGAGATGTAACAGCTTCAACTCTTCTGGGAATGCTTTCCACTAGGTTTAGGAATGTGTTTATGGGAATTTTTGGCCATTCTTCCAGAAGCACAGTTGTGAGGTCAGATTCTGATGTTGGACAGGAAGGCCTGGCTCTCAAGTCCCTGCACTAAATCATCCCAAAGGTGTTCTATCGGGTTGAGGTCAGGACTCTCTGCAGGCCAGTCAAGTCGGTCCACACTTTTGCATTGTGCTTGGTGATGTAAGACTTTGATGCAGCTGCTCTGCCATTGTGTCCCATTCCATGAAGCTCTCCACACTGTTCTTGAGATTATCTGAAGGCCACATGAAGTTTGGAGGTCTGTAGTGATGTAGGAAGTTGGTGTCTTCAGCATCCGTTAACCCACTCTGTCATTTTATGTGATTTACCACATCATGGCTGAGTTGCTGTTGTTCCCAATGGCTTCCACTTTGTTGTAATCCCACTGACTGGAATATTTAGTAGCGATGAAATTTCACAACTGAACTTGTTGCACAGGTGGCATCCTATCACAGTATCACTTTGGAAATCACTGAGCTCCTGAGAGAGACCCATTCTTTCACTAATGTGTCTGCATGTCTAGGTGCTTGGTTTTATACACCTGTCGCCATAAAAGTGATTGGAACACCTGACTTGAGTGATTTGGAAGGGTGAGTGAATACTTTTGGCAATATTGTGTATTTAATGTGTAGGAATGTGTTTCAAAGCAGGCAGGCGTGTGGAGAAAAAGACTCTGGGCTTTCACTCTTTTCCCTGACCAACAGTGCCTTAGCGGTATGGCCCCCTGGCAGGGTTGCTTCCTGTAATGACTGGAGAAATGCAGGCGTTGTAGTCTTTCTTTGTGCTTCAGGATTCTTTAATGACTCAGAGGGTCATTTGCCAGTTGGGAGAAAATTCTGAGCCTTCGCTTCCCACGCAGGAGCCCTGACTGTTTACACCTATGGGTCTGAGCTGGGTTATCTGACTGCTTGTCACATTCCGAAACCCTGGAGGAGTTAGTCACGACTCTGAGGGCCTCTTTAAAGCTAGCCTAGCAACCTGCAGTTTGGCTTCCCTGCAGGTTTCAGGACAGAACAAGCAGTGATAACCTCGCTGAGGTCAACAGGCTGATTCACACATACTGAAGTGCCTTCAGGTCTCCAAATGAGTTTGTATTGTTGTGTTCTACAGATGGTGGTCTGCATTAGGTTGTTACTGGTCAAATAGAAGATCAAGTATGAGTGAACAGTATTTGGTGATTCCCCATAAATACAAAAAGGCTGCTTAAAAGTGAATTAATAGTTTGAAAGCTATCTGTAATCTGTATACTTATATGTTTACTGGCCACTTTAGTTGGTGCACCTACCTTATCTACACTTGTTGTTGATTTTGTCAGGTCCACTGCATCTGGATAAGAAATAATGGCACTTGTTATTGGTTTTCTAGGTGTACACGTCCTCTACATAGGCTAGCACACACTGCACATTTTAATACACACTTAATTTGTTACATTTGTATTTTGGGGTGGGTTTAAAATGTGGCCTGTGGAAAAGTCGTGGCACATTTTATTTTTTACACACTCATCGTCAAAAAGTAGTTACACAGATAGGTGCACCTGGAAGGAAACATCCCACAGGAATGAAACTTGGTGGGTTTGACATCATAGCAGATGACTGCACGATGCAGGACTACATGCACGCAGAGCGTACAACAACTACACCAAAAACTGCAATATGGTGACTCAGGCCATCTTCAGTGACTAGTCCCACTTTTGTCTTGGTGGAGACGACCAACCAATCCATGTGTGGAAGCACCGTGGTCAGCCCCAAGATGAACGGTTTGTTGTCACACATCCAGAAGACGTGGTGTCACACCACCTCCAACCCTACCACACCATCTGCAACTGGAACTGTATGAGAATATTCAAACTGCATGGGATGGATTATCACAGGACACCATTGGGAACCTCTACAGCTCCATGTTAAAATGCATGTTGCATTAGCTGTCCAACGTCATACTGAGACACTACTCCAGTATGTGTAGCTCAGTAAGTATTGCCCATATCAGTCTAAATTGATCATCGTTTATTGTTCCTGGTAGCATTTATCTTCCTTCTCAATAGCACTGCAATCCCACACTTCCTTCTGAAACTTTCAGTGGTGGTGATGGGAACCAGATGTCTGGTTTTTATAGAAAGAAGTTTTTTATTCATGAAGGAAGTTAGTTATTTGATAAAGTTAAAGACTTGCCATGAATGCCATGCCAAAGTTTAGACTTGCCATTAATGCCATGAATCATTAAATCAGTCCATAGTGGATGGATACATACAGGTCATCGTAAAGCACACTGTAACGAATAACACCGCAAAAACCTTTCCGAATTTATGACCATGTGACCATAATCAAAATGGAGACCCCAGGTTCCCATCACCACCACCACTGTAAAGAACATCTCACTTTGTTTCTGTCTTAAGGACTCAACTATTCTATTTATGGCATCTATAAACGGGAAGTTCAGAAGCATTAAGTCCAGAACCAGCAGCTTTCCCTTGCGCCATTAGGCTGCTGAACAGCCAGTAGTGCTGGAGCATTGGTCAGTGAGACTGTCACTACACATCTCACCAGAATCTACATCACTGTGATCTCAATGGATCTCAATCCATACCTTTACTCTCACCATCGCTCTGCACTGTAGATGTAGCACATCTATACCTGCACATAAAGACTAACATACTGTTAATATCAGATATATATTGTATATCTGGAATTTATAGAATATATACATATCTACAGGGGTTGGACAATGAAACTGAAACACCTGGTTTTAGACCACAATAATTTATTAGTATGGTGTAGGGCCTCCTTTTGTGGCCAATACAGCATCAGTTAATCTTGGGAATGACATATACAAGTCGTGCACAGTGGTCAGAGGGAGAAGCCATTCTTCTTGCAGGATAGTGGCCAGGTCACTACGTGATGCTGGTGGAGGTTCGTCCTTCTTGGTGGTATGCTGACATTACCCTGGATACCGTGGCTCTTGATACATCACAAAGACTTGCTGTCTTGGTCACAGATGCGCCAGCAAGACGTGCACCAACAATCTGTCCTCTTTTGAACTCTGGTATGTCACCCATAATGTTGTGTGCATTGCAGTATTTTGAGCAAAACTGCTCTTACCTGCTAACTGAACCTTCACACTCTGCTCTTACTGGTGCAATGTGCAATTAATGAAGACTGGCCACCAGGCTGGTCCAATTTAGCCATGAGACCTCCCACACTAAAATGACAGGTGTTTCAGTTTCATTGTCCCACCCCTGTATATATCAGTATTCTATCCTCTATATACCCTGCATCTCTTCTATCTACATCAGACACCTCAAACTGCATATACGGGAATGTGTACATCTGTATATATCATAGCTTCTATTCATAACTCTGTGTCACTGTTCTATAACACTATATATGGATACACAGAGTTATTCTGATGTTTTGTGTTATGTATGTATATAATGCTGCAAGGGGCTACACGCATACTTGCACACCTGTATGAATGTGACATGACAATAAACATGATTTGATTTGTTTTGGTTTCAAAGCAATGTAGTGTTTTGTGCACCTGCCTTATTATGGTAGCTCAAGCACTTCATGGGAAGCCTCGCCCCAGGAGCTTCTTTGTCTTCACCTGTGTTTTTAGTCTTTGAGCTGTGCTGTTTAACTCAGAGCACATAACTGGGGCTGTAACAGGGCTGTGGCTTTTGCAGTTCACTTTTCAGGGCAGGGCAGACTTTAATAATACTCTTATTTATACAGTGTTTAGATTGTGCAGGCAGTGCCCTTTCTTACCCCCTTCAAAGCTACTTTCGGGAGTTGAGCAGTGTGGTCTTTATCGGTACAGCTACATACCAAACACTAGACAAAACAGAAAATAAAACAGAGTTAAAAACAACACATATTAAAAAGATTGGGATTATGCCCTGATGGTACTTGCCAATGAAAACGTGGCCCAGGACTAGCCTGAAGTGCAAGAGTCCAAAAACACTGTTTAGCACTGAGTTCATTCAAAGAGATTGCCAGGCTAAGAACAGGCTTTCAGTACCTGCTCAAAAAGGATAAAATATATTTAAAAAGTAAAAAAGGAGATAAAAAGGATAAGTCAATGATAAGTGATGACTAAAAAATCAACAGTATATGACAAAAATGATAGTTAAAGTAGGATCAGCGTAACAGAGCCACTTCTGATAGGAACAAGCCATCACAATATCTATAATAATTTAATCTATATTTTTTAAGCAAATATTTTTTCCAAAAGTCCTCAGATGCCCACCCTGCATGCAGGCCTCCTCCAGGGATGCATTTTGTGTTTTAGAAATGAGGCACTGAATATGTGAGCTTTCTATGAGGGAGCTTTTAGAGATGGACGTCTGGTTGGTTTACATCTTGAACGCTGAGTAATGCAGTTATTTTAGGAAACCAATAGCTTATTTAGTCCGGGCTTAGTCATAGTCTCTGTGGAAGTGACCTAAATATGCTTGAGCCTATAGACTAAACAGGATTACTAATGGTGGAACACTATACGCATTGCACTTTAACCCAAAACTAGCTTAAAGGGCCTATATCCCACATGTTCTGGTATTTTAATTTTTGCCCTTGAGGTCCACCTATGCCAGTTGTCCGAGTTCACACATAATTCATTTTTATGTTTTTCATCCTCTTCTTATCCCTTACAAATTCGTCTGAATAACAAGATGCAGGTACATTTGTTGTTTTGTGACATCACAAGTCAATGCCATTCACATGCCGTTAGAACTCTATATATGGACTACATGGACTATATATGGTTACTTTTCTGATTACCTTTAATTTAAAAAGCTTTGAAGGAATTAAAGGCCATGAGAAAAATGCTTAAATGGCGTAATGACTCAAGCAGTAGCAAAAGTAGCCAGAAGTAGCAAAAAGTATCCAGCTTTTGTCACCACAGGAAGTTTATTAAAACTCTATTGTTTGCAACCAGCAAAAAAGCAGAACACTAGCTGAACCAACCCATCAAAAAAGAGCGTTTGGGAACTTAACATTAATGATTGTAATCTGAGTGAAAAGCGGATTGTCCTCACAAATGGTAGAAGTGTGTGTGTGTGTGTGTGTGTGTGTGTGTGTGTGTGTGTGTGTGTGTGTGTGTGTGTGTTTGCGTGTATGTGCGTGTATGCGTGCGTGCGTGTGTGTGCGTGTATGTGTGTGTGCGTGTATGCGTGCGTGCGTGTGTGTGTGTTTGTGTGTGTGTGCGTGCATGTGTGTATGTGTGTGTGTGCGTGCATGTGTGTGTGTGTGTGTGTGTGTGTGTGTGTATGTGTGTGCGCGTGTATGCGTGTGTGTGTGTGTGTGTGCGTGCGTGCGTGCGTGTGTGTGTGTGTGTGTGTGTGATAATGTTTCAAGCTTTAAGGAGCCTGGCAGTAAACGAGGTGATCCAGAGAATTTGCAGAGAGAAGAACTACTCAGCATCACTCACAGTAATCCCAACCAATCATCACTCAAAATCAGTAATGTAAAATCAGAGACACTCAGTAGCAGTAAAGCTAAACAATCAGCACTCAGTAGCAATAATGCAAAGCAAGCAATAGTCAGTATCAGTGCTGATAATCAGCACCGAGCCTCAGTAATGCTAATCAGTCAGTACCAATCAGTACTCAGTAGCAATAATGCTAGCAGTCAGCACTTAATAGCAGTAATGCTAACCAATGGGTGTATAAGGTGGGAAAGAGTGGCGCTTGATGTAATCTTCTCTCCCATAGATGAAAATGTAAGTGTTGTTTATCTGTTTATCAGGTGTTGGTGGTCTAGCATGTTTTGTAGGTGGTTGTTAGGAATCTGTAGCTTTTAATTAATTATTCTGTTTTATCTTTGGCCAGGATTACTTACTATATGTCAAAACTTTTTTTTTCCCAAAGAGGAGTGCAGCACGAAACAGGCCTGACTGTGTTATCAAGGTCTGCCATCATGGCTTTCCTGTTGGCTGTGCAGCCATTGGACACTCCTGAATACTGATCAGACTTCAGCTTCCGTGGTTCATTGTCTAGTATACAAAGCCAAGCGCAGACACGCCTGAGAAATGTCTTTTTTCCCCTGGATGTTGTAATCACAACCAGCATGACTGGTCATACAAGTCTGCAGTAAAAAAAAGTGGACGCCCATGAGGAACGGTAAAACAGTGATCTGGAGAGAGTCTCCTGTGGCATTCAGGACATGGGTTAAAGGGGAATGTTGGGAAATGGTTTACTGTGGAGAGTGATCCATTTCCCAACAGTGGTGTTAATGGGAAGTAGGGATCACCATGTCACAACACACATTTTATTTACCATGCAAATCTACCAGTGAACCTACACAGGTCCTATGAGTCACCAGGCATTCATAGTCTTTTCATTCACTAAGACATGTTCCTGTTTCCAGTACTGTACGCTGTAGGTTTATACTGACTGGCACATTTCTCATTAAACTACTCTGAATGACTTTATTATGCAAAAATGCTAAAATTATTTTGAATTTGAATTTTAAGCTTTTAATCATATGCAACTCTGCAAAACAATTAACCAGCTTCAACTTCAAAACTTCAAGTTTAGAACCTTAGAAGTTTTACGGTAAATCAAATTGGAATTACTGTTTACCTCAGCTGGCTTTGAATTTCCTTCTGTAAGTTGATTTGACCTTATGCTGCTCATTATTTTAACTCAATGCAGGTTTACAGTACAGGCAACTGACCTCAACTTACTTTTTAAGTTAAAGTACAGCTCATCCTTCCCACTGGCTTGTGGCAACATCTATTTGCACATTGTTTGACTCACCCTCTTTGTGTTGTCTTCTCCCATTGTCATTTGTAGGCTTATTAAACCTCATTCTATTGCTTGTAACAAATTACAGTAATGTTTTTAGGTTGGACCAACAAAACAAACAAAACTTTTTACAGTGCATGTAGAAATGTTTAGTGTTAGGTCTGCAGAAACTCCTCCACACTGTAAAAACAAGTTAGCTTTACATGTTAGTCTCCAGGCTGTATTGCTAGTATTATTTGAACTTGAAATATACCTGAATGCATTTCTGGGCATAAAACAAAGATTCTTGTTCTGATTGAAATTCAGTAAACTCAAAATCTTTACGCAGCCCTAACACTAATTTCTTTAAGTTAAGTCAACTTCTGATTTTTTACAGTGTAGAATCTTTTGAGCATGCCATTCTGATCATGTAAGACTCTTACGTTGTATCAAATCAGGTTCTGTCTTTTAACAGGCATTCCCTTTTTACAACCCAGCAACTCCCAAAGTTCACTTTTATGAGCAGGTGGATGTTTACAGTACAACAACTCCCAAAGTTCACTTTTGTGGAAATAATTTTAAAGCAATGTGGCTTCACCATTAACCTGGAAAGATAAGTAGGATACACCCAGTGGAGGGTAGATGGCGTAAGGCAATGCGAACAGGCTGAGTAAAACAGTATGCAAACAAATGTTGCCAGGAGTCAATAAAAAAATAAGTTGTACCTAAAAGGTTGTGCTTGTAACAACCTGTCAATATTTCCTTTAACTCAAATAAATAAGCTGAATCCAGTAATTGAGACAAACTCATGTCATTGCATTTTAAACTTGCATTGCTAGGTTCTCACAGTGTTAATATAAGTTAATATAACGAGTCTAAAGACTGAAAACTCATAATACTGTTTTACAGTCTACAGACATCTCCACTGCAATTCAATACCTGGACCCACCCATCAAACCTTTTACTACACTCTAGGTGTCCTGTGTCTTGCTACAGGGTGACTGCACGTGTTGTAGCATGTAAGCAACATGTGGAGTCAATTAACATGCTGAGCTTAGCTTCTTAGCTACGGACTGACATATTTAAATATATATTTCTATATTGTATATTAATGTGTGTTTAGTGTATATATTGTAAGTGCATGTTTAATTCTACTATATTCTATTCAGTTGTCGAATCATTTCACCGCTAGTTGTACCATGTATAACTATGTATGTGTCAAATAAACTTTGATTGGATTTGGTTTGTTTCAGTTTATTTGACATCCTGGAAGGCTGCAGCTCTGCATTTAGCATTTACTGTTCAGCACCTTAATCGATTCATTAAGGGCTCAGTTCATTTGTAATGAGTAGATGAATAATTTTATAAATAATTCATAATTATTAGTTCATTCTTTAGGTAAATATAGATACATGATAATTAAATGGCTGTTTGATTATGTATCGTCACTGGCCATGGTATCTCCACAGCGGTGACTTTACGGGGAAGGCAGAAGCATTTGCAGTTTAAGTTCATGTAAATAGATCTTATCCAAAGCAGTTGGAGCTTTTCAGAGAGATAGATAGATAGATAGATAGATAGATAGATAGATAGATAGATAGATAGATAGATAGATAGATAGATAGATAGATAGATAGATAGATAGATAGATAGATAGATAGATAAACAGACAGACAGATAGATGCATCGACTTCTTGTACTTCTGTCCGTGGTAGGGGCTCTTTTAGAGGGCGTGTTTCCTGCTGAAGTCCAACCTCTCCAGACCAGCCTCCTCCACCTGTGCTGGGCGCGCCGGAATGAAGGGGTAAGACTCCGGATTGACGTCACAGAGGTAAAGCTGGAGTTGGGAGCGGCTTGATCCCAAAGCGTCTTGAGGTCTGCAGGGAGTAGATGGCTGTGGAAGATCCTCACTCCTGATTCTTTTTTTTTTTTGGAGATCACGTGACACGCCTGTAGGAGTTTGTGAACGCAAAGATCATGAACGAAAAGGAGAACGTAGATGCCAGAAACGGAGCTGGAAAGAGCGAGAAAGATTTGGTAGGTCTGAATTATTATCCATCTTAACTCGACGCGCTGCAGTCCGTCTGGAGTTTCTCTTTAGAAACTTCTCCTTAGTCCCACACAGTCAGCCTGGGGTGGAACCCAACAGGAAGAGTGCGATGTGAGCTCATTTCTTGTTTAGGGTAAAGGCTTCCAGAGGAAATGGACAGGACAGTAGTGCAGCTGTACACGAGAATGAGGTCTGCAGGAAGTTCATGGAGTGGTCTCCAAACTGCTGGGTTTAGGTTGGTGTAGAACACGCTGGAGCAGTGGGAGGACTGAGTCTGTATCTGTGCTATGGTCATCTCTCCCAAGGCCGAGGATGACCTGCAGAGGTTAAAATGCTCAACTGCTTTACATGTGGCAGGTCCGAATTGCGCACACGCGCCCCGGCAGTCTATAGCTGCGCGTGCGTGGGCGTGACGCGGGCGCTCGCGAGTCCGCGACGCTGCAGGGCATAGGGCAGTGTAGGAGTGGGTAGGTCAGTTTAGTAGCTGCATTTTACCAACGGAAATATATGTTTTATGTAAAATATCTGCAAATATGTATGTATGTATGTATGTGTGTGTATGTGTGTGTATGTCTACCAGCCTGTGGTGATACCAAACAACAGAAATCAACCTAGCAGCACTCCTAGGCTGTAAACACCTGTCCTCTCACCACAGGCATGTTTGCCCAATGAAGAAGACCTAACTAATTGAAGGGGAACTCCTGATTTTTCAAAATTCCTACATAATTAACTGTCGTAATTCAGAGTGATTTTTCAGAGTCAGATTGTTCACAGTGATGGTGATAGTAACTAGACATCCTCCTCTAAAAGCCCCTTACAGAAAGTTATCATATGTTGTCTGATGTCTGGTGGTCCTGGTGCTGGTTGCTTACCAAAAGTCAAGTCAACATTAATTTATATGCTGCTTTTTACAACCGAAGTTGTCACAAAGCATTTACAAAGAATCTGGTATCCGAGCCCCCAGTGAGCAAGCCAAAGGCGACAGAGGCAATAGAAAAAAAACTGTGCTTATTGTTGCGTTTGCCTTTTCTTTCATTGGCCACCTGTTCTTAAGTGGGCCGGGGCTAGCTGTTTAGCATGCTAACCTAAGTAGATATCTCAGGAACATGGTACATGATTTTACAGATAGTAGTACCAGTAATGAGTTGGGAACCTTTTAGGATGGGTATAGTGTTAATATAGAAGTGAGGAAAAGATGTCCCCAACCACTTTGAATACCTTACACTCCAGTACACTGATAACATCATACAGTGTGTGTGTGTGTGTGTGTGCGCGTGTGTGCTGTGTGTGGGCGTGCACGCACGTTTTGGCATGTTTGTTTAAACGTAAAGGTAAACAGTGATTGCTTTGGGCAGTGTGCACTAGTGCTCATGTTCAAATCACTTTTCATTTATTACCTTTTATTATTTCACTCTGTAATAACTTAACAAAGTACATAATTAATCCAGACTGTGAAGGTGTTTATTCATGTTATAAAGTGATAAATTATATACTGTGAGTGTTTATTTATGCTAATGTATGTTAATTCTCCCACTGCTTTGCTTTACTGTTTTGTACACCTTTGAAATGATTTGCATGTTTATATTTACAGCTGCACTCACTTTTTCTACAGTGGAAGTCCAGTAGACTTTGGTTTGGCTTTGTCTGCTTCTTCTCACCATCCAAATAACCCCAAACACAGTTAAAGGTCTGGACTCTGGGGTGGTCTGTTCATTGAACATCAGCATCTGTTTTGTTTGATGTGTCTGGACTGTCCTTTTCTCAGTGAGGAGCTTCTTGAACAGCTACACATTCTTCAGACCTCCATAGTATAGAGGTGTCTGCTCACAGTGGAAGACAGATGGACAGAGACACCTGTGGATGTTGTCAGATCTGAAGCAATAGTGGAGCTTGATGTTCTCCTCTCTCTCTCTCAGGCTTTAAGTGCTAGTGGATGTCTGTAGAATATTGCATTGGAGGAGCTCAGTGGATGTAGCTGATTGTGCAGTGAGTAGATTCCGGGTGTTAATGTTCAGACATACCAGGGACGACCTGTTGTCTCTCGCTGTTTGCCAGCTGACCAGCATGTGACTGTGTGATTTGGAGGTTTCCTTGTTTTACTCCTGCAGCAGACTCCGCTCTGGGCCCAGCAGGGCATGAGGTCTCACATATTTTTCATTCCTCAGCCTGTGTCTGCAGTGCTGGAAACACACCCAAATGTTGCTTCTCCTCTGTGAGTCTGGGAGTTTGAATACAGGTTAAGAGACACGAGCTTAGTGCTTACTTTCAGTATGGCTGCAGATGTTTCCTTTCTTTAGAATGTGTGCTGATTATAGAACAGCATGAAAAGCTGGGGAATCATCTGTATATGGATTTAATAACTGGCATTTTCTATTGACATCCACTACTAACATGAAACTTGACAGGTGTTTGATGAAGCTGAGCCATAAAGTAGTTACTACCATTGAGTTAAATATTTGCACCCAGGTCCATGGCACTACCACCGGTGCAGATGTCAGTATGAACACCCACCTTCAAGCTGTTAAGATGACCCTGAAATCACTGAATCACTCTCTCTGTCTTACTCCCTCTGTCTTACTCTGTCTCTCTCTCTGACTCTCCCTCTACCTCTCTCACTGTTTCTCTTTCTCGTTTTGTCTCTCTCTCTCTTCATTCTGTTTCTCTCTCCCACTCTCCCTCTCTCTAATTTTTTTTTTCTCTCTTTGTCTCTGTGTCTCTCTCTGTCTCTGTGTCTTTCATGACTCCACCCGGCACTGGGAGGCATATGAGACCTTCTAGTTAAAGCAGATGATTAACCTGGTCATAAACACGCCCTGCTGGTCACTGCTGGTCACTCTGGCAGTGCAAAGTGTTACAGTGTGCAGTTGTTTATAGGGAGACCTTGTATAAGAGGATCCACAGTGACCTCTGCCATGTAGATTCAAACAGGACAGAATATGAACTTACCAGAAGTAGCTCTGTTCAGCAGATGATAAATGCCCTTAGGTGACCTTCACCAGATCGAATTATACTCTCTGTGTAATGAACCGTTTGCAGTTGGTAAGTATTGATGGGAGATGATATTATTTGTATGATGGAAATAAATATGGTCATACTGCCTACCCTTTTTTATATGTCTCTCTAAGCACGTGTTCCCTCCCACCATGGGTAAGTAAAAGGACTTTGGGGTACGTAAGACAATTATTACTGCTGATTTCATTTAGCCAGCCTGCAGACACACAGCTTCCAGCACATGATCAACTAGTGCTCTACTAGTTTGATATTTCACTTTTTCATCATAGACAGCCTTGTTAAAGAAAGAAGTGTTTCACCCTGGACCTTACAGAGCGTTCCATGTTCAGGAGAAACAAATGTGTTGAGGAATATGGGACAGTATACAGTATATGCAAATATGTGTATTTATAAGCGATGAGAGGGGGTGCTGAAGAGCTGCAGGACTGTAAAGAGATTGGGAACCACTGCTCTACCTTCCAAAAATGATATGAAATCATTTATTTATTTGTGTTTCTGTTAAATGTATGCATTATGTATAGCACCACAATCGAGTATAATAAAGCAAAAATATATAAGTAATTAAATAAGCTCACCGTGCGTGTTTAAGATGGTAGTAAATTCAAGCTCCTGCAGATGGTGCTGCACGAGGATGGTGGGGCTATAAATACCTGCTGGGTGTGAGTGCATAGTGCAGTGAATGTCTCGTTTCATATGTGGAAAATGGCTCCAAAGCAGATGTTAATGATTGGTTAAATGGAGTGACTGCATTTGGCTGTGCCAAAAACCATGGTTAAAAGAAGTAGCTAAATCTGCAGGTGTATGGAAGCGTACGGTCACACGGGTCTACCAGCAAAGGCTAAGATCTGGCTAATACACTCTGCTGCCTACCTATTTACTGGATTTTCATTTTCATTTTATTTTCATTTTCATTTTTACATATATTTTTATATATATATTTTTATTTTTTATTAATTTTTTTTTATTTATTTAAGTTCTGTTGTCTGGGTAAAACTGGGTCCTTGGGCACCACAATTTCGTTCCACCCCATGTACCACATGTGATGCGAATGACAATAAAGTCTCCTTGAATCCTTGAATCCCAGTCTACAGGAAATTCTCCTCGAGATTGTACCAGGAAAGGCATCCACTAAATCTGGCTCAACTGCACAATTCTTTGATGCAAGGGTGTCTGAACTTTTGCATCTCTCCATCTCTCTGTATTGTCTGTATTTCTTCATA
Organism: Prochilodus magdalenae; assembly: GCA_024036415.1. Lineage (NCBI taxonomy): Eukaryota > Metazoa > Chordata > Actinopteri > Characiformes > Prochilodontidae > Prochilodus > Prochilodus magdalenae. Next base: position 259,070 of record JAMWET010007584.1, on the reverse strand, counting down.
GACTCTGGTCTTCATTATAGATGGAATGTAGCAGTAAATTATGCTCACCCTGTGCTGTGTTTCCCAACCCAACCCTGCACGAGTTTGTTTCCTTGTCTAAACAGTCACTTCAGCTCAGGAAGGGCTCGTTAATTAGCCAATGTGAATCATATCTCTCCTGTGCAAAACAGTGATCATCCCACGTACAGCAGTGGTTCCCATTCAGCCTTGGTCCTGGAGGACACCCTGCCCTGCACATTTTGGTGTTTTGCTCTGCTCTCTGCTCACTCGTTTCAACTAATCAGCTAATTAGCAAACCTTTCCCGAGTTGAGGTGGTTGTTTTGATTGTTTGATTGTTTTGAGAGTCACACACTAAAATGTGCAGGACCATGAGGTCCTCCAGGACCAGGGCTGCATGTGGACTACTGCTGTAGGTAGCACGATCGCCGTTATGGAGAGGAGAGAAATGATTCACAAAACCTAGAACCTAACCTAATCTCATAACCTAAGTCATTAAAGGACCTCCAGTTAACAGGACCTCCTCCACCCTCTTAAAGAGCCCATATCCTATGTTTTCCTCCTAACGTCCATTTACCATGTTGGTGTGTTAGTATGTATCAAAAACAATCATTATTAGTTATAAGGCACTATATACACCCATAAGCCATAGCATTAAAATCGCCTCTGTCTATTTACACTCACTGTTCATATTATCAGCCCCAATGACCATATAGGAGCCCTATGTAGTTCTACAGTTCCAGACTGTAGCCCATCTGTTTCTCTGTATACTGTATTACCCTGTTCTTCAGTGGTCAGGACCACCACAGAGCAGGTATTATGTGGATGGTGGGCCATTCTCAGCACTGCGGTGACACTGACGTGGTGGTGGTGGTGGTGTGTTTGTGTGTGCGGTGCTGGTGTAAGTGGATCAGACACAGCAGTGGACCATACCTTTTTTTTATGGCTACAAATAAACAGGGCATTTTTATTATTGTGCTTCTAAGAAGACATTTGTAAATGAGCTCTGTTCTAAAGGGCTGCCCTCATTATGAAACGCTCCTTATAGCCAGTCTGTAGGCACAATCGCGCGGGTATATCCAATTCATTTATTTTTTTTTTTATTCTAAACACGGCATACCTCGTCAAAGTCCTATTTCAATAAAGGGTGTGATTTGGTTGTCTCATTTTGAAGCCTTTTACGTGGCTTTAAAGCTAGTGCTAAGTGATCAGTAAAATTTATATTTGTAACCGTTTCATAAGAGGGAGCTTTTAGAGGCATTAAACTCTTCAGACGTCTTGTTCTTATCAACTGTGAACAGTGCTGACTCTGGCAAACCTTTCTGTAAGTCTTTGGCTGTATGTGAAATGACATTACATACTGCTCTCAGACTGAATCTACCTAAAAGTAGTATGTAGTATGTGTCCAAACTGTAAATCTGTAGTGCACTGAAGATACCCGGATGGTGTACCAAACATTTAATTGCCAAATAAAGGACGATTCCGTATTTTACAGGACGGGTGGCAACCCTAACTGTACCCAACTGTCCACACGATGATAGGGCTGGGTAGTATGACGATATGTATTATTATTGTGATAATTTATGTCACAATATACATTCGCCGTCCAAGAAATGACTGCATGACGGAGGTGTGGGATTGTAGCGCTGTTTGGAAGGAAGATGAAGTTTGACAGGAACAATAAATGATCAGAAATTTAAACTGATATGGAGGATATTTATTGAGCTACACATACAGGAGTTATGTCTCTCTGTGTCTTACTCTCTGTGTTTCTCTGTGTCTTACTCTGTCTCTCTCTCTCTCTCTCTCTCTTTCTCTCTCTCTCTTTCTCTTTCTTTCTTTCTTTCTTTCTTTCTTTCTTTCTCTCTTTCTTTGTCTTTCTCTCTCTCTTTCTCTCATTTTCAATCTCTATTGCAACATGCCAGACATCTCGGCATGGAGTTGTAGAGGTTCCTAATGGTGTCCTGTGATAATCCATCCAATGCAGCTTGAATATTCTCTTCTTGGGAAGCTACTCTGAAAAGGTTTACAACTTCTGTGGTTTGTTTGGAGTCTGAAATGGCTGTTTACTTCAGATTTATTGGATTAAGTCTAAAATTCGGATACAGCATAAACTGGTAGCTATGACCGAATTTGGTGTGAGCCAATCTATAAGAGTATACTCCTAACGATGCCCATCCTAATGTATGTGATATCCTAATGTGTTCAAACTCTTGTGTTTTCCAGAGCTGGATTCCCAAGCTCATTAAGAAGAAAGCCTGTACAACATTTTTGGAGGATGTTCAAAGGTACGGAGACATGTTCTCTCTTGTCTGTTTCTCATATCTTATGTGTTTTGAAGGGACACAGCCAGACTGAAACATGACCTCACCTGCCCTGTCCCACGATCTTCACTGTAGCATATGAAATGGAAGGAGTGTGCAGTACTGGTTTCCATGCTTCTTCTCCTTATCTCTGAAACTTGTATGAGACTTCAATAAGAAAATAACCTGTTGGTGCTGAAAGCTTCTGTGTGTATGCAGAGTGGCTCAGAACAGGAATGTTTGCGTATGTGGAAGTGGGTGTGATACGAGTAGCCGGGTTCTGTTTCTCATTCTATTTCTTGTTTCTCAAGTTGGAAACCTCAAGAGAGCAAAACAGGAATTTGTTTCACGAAAACTGTTTTCACAAAGACAACTACAAGGGAGTTACAGGCTGTGCTGTTTAGTATTGTGTAGGTCCTAAATAAAATTTTTACATTATTCTGAAATTGGAATAGTCATCATCATAAGAATAGTTGCACCCAGAAAGAATCATCTGACAGGAATAAAACTTGGTGGGTAGGTTTGACATTGTGAAACATGCGAAGGATCAAAGTTTCACACTCGGCTACACATGGTTTAAGCAAGGATGGGCCCCTATATTATAAGTATATCCCGAGTCTTCCAACTCTTGTGCTGTCCTATATATCTGTAGCAGAGTGCACACTGGAAGTACATTACAGTTAACATCAGTCCAGTGTGTATGCTCGACAACCAAATAGCTCTGCAGTACATTAAAGAAACATATTTCCTTCTTCTGAGCTGTAATAAAGTAACATGCTACTTAGACTCCTTATATTATATAGCCCTGTTTATAACAATATGATGCAGGACCCTGTATGTGGTGAGAACTTCATTGTGAAGGTGCAGTAGGGCCAAGTCTGTAATGCAGTGTTAAGAGGGTAGGAGGTACCGTGACTCCGAACCCACTGTACCCACATTGTATGTGTACACTCAGCTCTGTTACTGCTGCCTCGTGAAATGCTCGCACTGCAGATGTTACATGTGGCTGTTGGACTGAATTTGTTCTCCTGTTTAAAGTATTTCCACACTCCAGACATTTTAGCTGCGTCCTGCCACAAACTATCCTCTCTTTTATGATACCTGTGTGACCACTGACGTGGCTTAGGTTTATGATCAATAAAGTTGTCACCTGTCAGTTAAAAGATAGTTTGATCTAACTTTGAGATCGGATTGGAAACCTTATACTAGACGGTAAATGAACAATAGACTCTGTCAAGGGCATAATGGTCATAATGGTCAGACTACAAAGGCAAGGGTGTAGACAGGTCTGAGTGCACATAATGACCCCTGTCAAACAAGTGCCTCCGATGGCCACAGGACCATCAGAGCTGGACCACTGGAATAAGATGAATGTGATGAAGGAATGTGATGAAGAGCTCAGGGTGTTGCCTTGGTCTCCAAATTCTGATCCTGTGTCTGTTTGCTTTGTTGAAAAAACAAGTCTGAACCGTGACGACTCCACCTAACAACTTGCAGAGTTTTAATGGTCTGCTGCTAACAAGCCAGACACATCAGAGGTCTTGTAAAGTGCATACTCGTTGGAGCCCTTTTGGCAGCAGGTGGAGGACCTACAGCATATCACTCATCAGCAGATCCACTCACAACAGTGGGAAATCCTAACACTTTTAATAATAATATAAGGTGTGGTTTATTTTTATTTATTTATTTATTTTTGTAATTGGTATATGTATGTGGCACTACAGGTTTGATTTGGTCTGTTTAAAGTTGTTACAATTCAGGAAAAACTAAATATTGAAATGCATATTGTGTATCCTGAAAAAGTAATGAAGCACTGTGATGTATTCCAAATCCATACCAATCCAGTCACAGCTGTTGTTTGTAGAGGTATTACACATTATTGGGTACTTTTCAGACACGGGGGACAGATTTTTTGGCTGGTGAGGTGATGCTCTCTCTCTCTCCCCTCTAGTAATGGAGAGCGATGCCAGTGTGGAGGTGAGCGTGCTATACACGGCTCTGTGGCTACAGGCGATTATTTTGGCTCTGCCATGGCCAGTAAGTGGGACACGGCTGTGCACACATCCGAATATCCTACTGATGCCTTTGGGGAGGTGGAGTTTGCCGGGGCCGGCCGCAGACACAGTCATGTAGGTAAACACACACACATTGCCATACATCTCTAAGTCCCTAAGCCAGGTCCTGAAGAATATCTATCCTGCATGGTTTGATGTTTTGTTTTGTATTTTAACCCGTTATTGTCCATATCTAACATTTGCAGTTTTGGAGTGTTCTCTGACCTTTAATCTTAAATAAATAAATAAAAATAAAAAACATCCAAGCTATGTGGCTAACAAGTGAGGCGTTTCTATACATAAATTATTTATCAAATCATTAATTTCCTTAAACTGTTAAATTCATTTAATCTTTTTTGTTTGTTGTAGCTGTAGGAGTGGACAAAATAAGCTTAAACAGGTTGTATTTGTCTTCCACATTTAATCCAGCTGTGAAACACACACATATGCACTAGGGGGCAGTGAGCACACTTGCAGTGAGAACAAGGGTGCCCAGCAGTGCCTGCATGTTCCAGCATGTTCCTCCATGTTTCTAGTTATCTTATCACATACCAGCACATTATGTCTCTACTATGCTTTTGTTCATTTTGGGATTGATTGATTTATCCCTAGTTCTGCCGAGTTTAGTCCTCGCAGGATGTACCTCCGCCTCTAGTGTTGATGATACTGATACTACTGCATTGGTGTCTCATTTAAAAGGTAGACAGTCAGAGACAGTAAGATGGATTGCACAGCACACAGGTACTGCGAACATTTGTAATCTAGAATTAGAATCAGATTTATTGGCCAAACATCTTAACACATGCGAGAATTTGGTTCTGGATGCTGGTGTCCTTGTAGTATTATGTGCCATGCATGCAAAGATGAAAACAAATATAAACAAATCCAGAAACGCCACCACCTTCTCTGGACCGGAGGGATGTAAGGTGGACTGGGGTGGTTCTGTGCACAAATTAAAATTTAAAGTTCTTTTTGGGAATAATGGGATTGCGTCCTCTGGGCTGCTATTACAGCAATATGGCTCCTTGTTTCGCCCAAAAACATGGATACAGTCCAAACCTGACCTGAACCTGACAATCATTCAAAACTGACCAGACTACAACACAAATATCTTATCATAACCCCTGTGTTATCATATGTATTATATCATAAGTATCACAATATATTGCAGCATATCATATTGTGACCTGTGTATTATGATATGGATTGTATCGTCAGTATCACAATACATCACAATATTATATTGTGATCCCTATATCATGATATGTATTGTATCGCAATATATCACAATATATAATATCATAACCCCTTTATTTTGATAAGGATTGTATTTGCAGTATATTGCAATATATCAAATCATAACACCTGTACCATGATATGTATTGTATTACAATATATTAAAATATCATATAACTGTATCGCATGGGCTGGAGAGCGAACAGCAGGTTTAGACCTATTAACAATGTTTAGGTACATCAAACCCGTTTATTTAAAGAAGAAATGCAGGAACATTCAATGAAATGGACTTCATATGAGAGGCCAGAGTGTGTTTGGTATATCCGGCTGTGTGTTTTGCTGAGTGTTAACACAGGCTGCGCTGTCACTCACACACTCACATTGGCACGGCTCATGTGCTATGAATAGCGTAGAGCTTGAAGAGGAGGCATAAACTATTAAGGACATGTTTGAGCGTGTGTTTACTTGCGACGTGGTATGTGTGCGGAGGATTGCTTGTCGGTCTTTCAGGTTTGTCTTGTGACCTTTACTGTAAGCTTAAAATGCGATTGCACAATAGATTTGCCATGTGTCTTGGTGGCTTCGGTTTGGGTCTCAGTAGATCCATGCCAAGAAAACCTGTTAAGCATAATGGAGGCCAATGGGCAATTGAAATGCGTGACAGTATGGTTGTGTGCAAAAGTGTGAAAAAGTCAGGCCAAGTGTGTTTGCTGTGAAAGTAACATTAAAAAAACTCAAATAAAGGAAATTTAGTGAATTTCTATTCCATTTACACCATTGCTGTAAACTCAGCAAGTAAACATTACTTGTTTTATTTTTTTTTCAATTCCTTATTTTAAGAGACAATCACATCTCCACTTTTATCCACCTTCCAGGTCAATTTTGTCTCATATTATTTTTTTTACATTTATAAAAGAAACAAAACAACTACAATGAAGAAGAAGGAAACAAAAAAAAAAGTCAACTGTATACATTCTGTCAGGGAGCAATATACGAACATTATCAATAGTGGGAAAGTACAGATATATAAACAAATGTCAGAAGTAGCTAAACATGAAGTTATATGACCACTTTTAAAATATATTGATCAATTTGGTACAGCAATACAGCATCACAAACAGTAGTTCTTACACATTGGGCTCTTACATGAAATGTGGTCAAAGGGTTTACGTAAACAGTACTAATTAACTGATAGTACTCATTGGACCAGGGGTGCCCAAACTTTTGCATACAGCTATAATAGATTGGAGTCTGCACCTGCTGCACAGTGAACACAGTAATGTGCAGTAAAGGTATCATAATAACGGTTATCATATTATTTCGGGTTCGTTTTGACTGAGACTTAGTGCTGGAGGAATCTGATGTGCTGTTTTTGTCCCCAGTTTGTGCGGCTGTCCTGTGACACTACAGCTTCGCTTGTCTACAACCTAATGACGGTGCAGTGGGGGCTGCCAGCACCCAACCTGCTGGTGTCTGTGGTGGGTGGTGTGGGCCGAGAAAAGCTGAAGAGCTGGGTCCGAGATGTACTGAGGCAGGGCCTGGTACGGGCGGCTCAGAGCACAGGTCACCTCACTTTTCTTTATTTTATTTATTTATTTTTGCTGCATAGTGATGCTTAAAACCTCTTTCATGACAATTTACAAAAGGCTAGTGACTGGCAGTGGTAGTAGTAGCAGTAGCAGTGGTAGTGGTAGTAATATATTACAGTGTAACAATATCAGCATATTGTGGATACCCCCAGTATTTAAAAGCACTTCCCAACTACATGTTACCTTACAAAAAAGTCCGGTTCAATTTGATGCAGCTCAAAATGTGAGAAGTTACATATTTAACTATTTTTAATTGTAGCATCGTCTTCTCCAATTTATCAAATTTTAGAAGAAATAATGTCGAGTACTTATGCCAAAAGGTTTCATTAGCCAAGGTGACACGCCACCAAAATATCCATGACTTACTGGAATAAACCTCAAAATAAAACTTCAGATTGCTTTATTATCGAACCAATTTCACCGAGACTTGAGTAAAGTTAGAAAGCTAAACACTTTGGTTACCGGTTGTGGAGTTTCTTGGCTACTTCATGTTCTAAACTCTGCGTACTAAAGATGATACATGTAATGAGAGCCACCAGCCAAAATATTTCTAGGAATGCGGTTGTGGTGGTTTTGCCGGGGGAGGGGGAGGGGTATATTATCTAAGCAATATGACCTATGGGCATTTGTGATGGCGACACAGATTGCTTTATTAACATAATAAAGTTTTATGTTGGATATTCCGGATATTGATTTTTTTCCTCTACCAGCTACAGTGAATCCTTTGCATTGCAGGGACTTCTTTGTCCCGGTTTGGGCCTGGAGATGCTAAGAGTTCAGTGGAGTGGTTTTGCTGTAGGCTGCATGATGTTTACTGGCTTTGTATTTATCTCACTCAGGTGCATGGATCATGACGAATGGTTTGAGGGAAGGCGTAGGTCGCTGCGTGGGTGAAGCGGTACGGGATCATGTAGCTGCAGCCTCGTCAATCTCTCAGTCTAAAGTGGTTGCTCTGGGAGTGGCTCCTTGGGGCCTCGTGACCAACCGCCAACAGCTTGTCAATGCACAGGTGGTGTATCGTGCACACATGCATAAATCATCTGCCCAAAGATTCATTTACACTATCCGAACACGTGAGCGGTCCTTTACACGCCATGAGCAGTTCATGATGAATAGAAATGGTCTGCAGTACAGCTTTGACCAAAACTAAAACTCAGGACATACATAGCTGAAAAACTGACACAAAAAGTTTTTTTTAATTAACCCAATACTGACAATTTTTTATATTCGTTAATCAACAGGAAGTGAAAGAACTACACGAATTTAAGTTTAAACCAAATAATGTTAGTATTATTAACATATTAATTATTATGGATTAATATTAGTAAATTGTTATTAGGATCAAATTCTGTAAAATGACAGAACTAAGATACTTTATACTCCAAATTCCAGAGCATCAGAAATACTTTCTTTTAAATTTCTACTGCATGTATTCTGCAGTATTTTGAAGGAGCATTCTGAAGTTTCTCCAGCAGGGGGCACTATTGGCACACTGTAGTGCTTTTCACATAGAAAAGAAATCTCAGCAGGGTCAACATGTGCTTAACAGCACAAACAGTATTTAAGTGTTTACTGCTAATACATGCAATGCGTGATATTTTGAGCTTAAGCACATGCCCAGCTCATGGAGACTCAAATGGATTTTCTGTTTTCTGCTGTCCAGACTATCAAAAACATGCCTGGACACAATCCAGACATCAGAAATCAGATTTGGGCTGGCGGCCTAAAAACACAGCCTCAGTACTTTTAACCTGGCTTGAGACTTTCGTCTAATCCTGACCTAAAACAGAAGGCCTTCTGTTTAACTGAGACTGGAAATTTTCAGTTGAAGTCTGGACACTGAATGGGCCACTGCAAAACCTTGATTTTGTGTTGCTGCAACCACGTCTTTGTCAACCTAGGGTTATTGTCTAACTGAAAGACCCAAGCATGGTCCAGTTTCAGCATTCTGTCAGAGGCAACCAGATTTACAGCCAGATTATTCTGGTATTGAATGGAATTCATTAAAGCGCTCACCTTAACAAGAGCCTCTGGACTCCCAGCAGCAAAACAGCCCCAAGACCTCAAAGGCCACCGCCATATTTAACCGTGGGTATGAGGTGCTGTTGTTTGCAGTCTGTCCCCTTTTTCACCAAACATGATTGTGACCAGACCATATACATTTTATCTTCTATGGCCACATCACACCAAGGGCATAAGAGAGCTCTTGGCTTTTTACTCAAAGGGCTAGAACAGAATCAGTGGATGTATTGCCTGTATTTGATTAATGTGCTCTTTCTGGAGTTGACCATATATCTATATCCATGTCTAAATATGTTTGTTTCGTGCCTATGTTCCCCTTATTCCATACCTCAGGGCAGCTTCCCAGCGAAATATTATGTTCAGAATACGTCGCAGGACTCCTGCTATCTGGACAGTAACTACCAGGCCTTCTTGCTGGTGGATGATGGGAGTACAGGCCGCCGGAGCGGGGAAACAAACTTCATCACAAACCTGGAGGACCACATATCCCACCAGCGCACTGGAATATGGGGTGAGTCAGAGCCTAGCATCATGCAGCACATGAAGGATATATGTTTGAGCAATACGGTTAAAGACGCTAAAACATACATGATGGAAAACCTCTGGACAAGGTGTTCAAGTATATGTTTTTTTTTTTTGTTTATCATTTTGTATGTATCTTTATTTCTAAAACGGAGCAGATCAGGGTAAGAGTATTGTGGGCCAAACAACAAGAAACAACTGAGAGGCGCTCCCTCCAGGATTTATTTACATCCTTTAATTTGTCAATAGAAATATGAGGAAGGCAGGTTCTCATTGATGGTTACGTAAGTCTGCCCGGGGGCCAGAAACATCTGTTGTGTTTTAATGAGAATGGCCACACCTACACTTTCACTCTGACAAACACCTGTAGCTGTTATTAGCCCTGTTCAAATGGGCAGCTCAAATCTGAACCTTCAGTCAGTCCGGTTTGAAAAGGACAGATTTTCTGCAATCTGAGCCAGATTAAGTCAAACCCCCGCCCCATCAGATTCAAGCTAAATTTGTACAGGGTTTGGAATCTGATTCTAATATGTTTTTTGGATATGTAACTCAGTTTGACAAGTTTTCCTGGGATTTTTTTTCTTTTCTTTTTTTCTTACCACTGTTCGGGTTGTGTGCCATATGTGATGGAATGTGCCACACATCAGCATATAATTATTAATCAAATAATTAAATATATGCGCGCTATAACAGCAAACGCTTGATTTCACATCCGGTTGTTTAGGTCACACCTAGTTAGAATGTAAGCAGCTCAATTTATGCCACGGTTTACAATACATTCGATTATAACAGATACAACATGGTCAGTAACATCAGATACTCCAGTGTGTGCAGTGGATTTACTGCTTTTTATTAAAGCAGGCAGAGCTGCTGTATTAGCACTGAGGATCCTTTGTGTTTGCTAACGTTGGCAGCTGATGCTAATTACTGTTTAGTGAGTCGGATTAAAGACTGACGTTACACCAGCACTATTGTACACCAGTAAGAGCTCAGACTGTAAACTAGGACAGTATGATGTTTTGCTGTTTTCAGAATAATTTCTCTGTGGAGAGCGTTACTACCGAAGACGACCAGCTATGTGAAACTATGCTATTAGTATATGCTATTTAGCTTCTTTGATTCTCTGCATGATGTAAATGTAGATCTGTGTGTGTGTGTGTCTACAAACAGAGTAGAGTAGAGCAGTTTATTGCTTCATTGCAGCCAATATGCTAAATTGCAAGTTGCTTTATACTAAAATGACCAGAAATGCTTTATGTTTCTCAAGCAGGTAGAGGATGCATTACCGTTAGAATCGTATACACTTCTGAACGTGCCTTTATAGTGACCTGCAGATTATTCAGCATGAAAGTCAGAATTAAACCCCTTTAGCTGAAGTCTTGTCACTTACTAAAGACAAGTGTTGGGTTCTTTAGTTGTGTACTGGAGCTACAAGGCTAATCTAACCAAAAGCTTATGTTCAAACCATATAGGGCTGTTCCGTCTCATACATACTGGCTTATGTGGTATCTGACACTTTCTAAGGCAATAATATGTGGACTAGCTAAGACGTCCATGTTTATTGGTAACAGTGTGTTATATAGTGCCAAACCTCATGAAGTCAAATAGAGATTACTGAACATCTCTGTGCTGGTTGACTCCATTCAGAATACAGTGTAATTTGTGTAAATTACTATTTGCACTTTATTTTGTATTAACATTATATTTAAATGGTGTTTTATTAACGTTGTGTTTTGTCTTCTTCTACCATAAATGCATGAACAAACACGTCGACAGGTAGTGGTAGCATTGAGATCCCAGTGTTATGCATGCTGATTTCTGGAGAGGCTTCTGTGTTAAAGGTTTGTTGTGAAGTTACTATTCTCTAGTGCACACATCACTCTACGTTCACATAAGTGTTTGCCAGTGATGCATTGTACTGTATTCTACTGACTGACCATTATGTTGTGTGTCACAATTTAGAGAATGGACATATCGCTGAAGAAGAGCACGCCATGGTTGGTGCTGAATGGGTCTGGCTCAGCAGCTGATATGATTACTGAGATGCTGAGTGACCTGAACCCCTCAGCCTCCCCTGTGGATGGAGAAGGCCGTGACAGTTCAAACAATGAGCTTAAAGAGAGAGTCAAAGAGATTGTCAAGAAGCACTTCCCCACTGAAAAAGCAGTGGATAAACTAGTAGACCAGGTGAGAGGACCAGCTGGGTGTTTGTAGTGGGACTGTGAAGTTGTTCTAATAAAACTTACTTTTTAATTAAACTTTCCAATTGAAGTGCACACATCAACAAAATAGTTGAACCCAGATGGAAGCAGCTGACAGGAATGAAACTTGGTGGGTAGGTTTGACATTGTAAGACATAAATATGATTCAAATTTCACGCACACCCGCACATGTGACGTAAGCATGGACGGCCTTATTACTGAAGCTGACTGATTACATGAGGTCTTCCTGTTGTGTGTGTGTGTGTGTGTGTGCTTCCTATTCTAACTCATGCTATTGTGTTGGTAGCATCCTTTGTCAGTGAAATGCGCCTCAGAGGATAGTTCGATGGCTATTCAACCTTCCATGGTTTTCTGTGGTCTATTGTATTGCATGGCATACCAAACGTTCAGATGCTACCATAGCACACTGTTGGTGGCAGTAATTTGAAAAAGGCACCAATGATATGAAGGATCTGGGAGACCTATACAAACCATGGACAGAGAAAGAAGGGAGGGATTGTCCACCATGTACTGAGTGACCCAACAACCATGACTGATTGTTAGTGCCACCACCAATGGCAGATGGCTGCATGATACAGAACTACGTGCACACAGACACTTACAACAACTGGCCTTAACACCACGTCAACGTAGCCAAAGACTGCAGTGGTGTTGAGTTGCTTGCTTGCTTGAAACTAAAACGAAATTTCTCTCTCACTCTCTCTCCCTCTCTCTGTCTCACTCTCTCTCTCTCCCTCTCGCTCTCTCTCACTCTCTCTCCCTCTCTCTCGCTCTCTAGGCTCTCAGTATCTATCGGAACAGAGCTTTGATCACAGTGTTTAATCAAGAGCAGGATGGCTCTGATGATTTTGACACAGTGATTCTGAAAGCTCTAGTCAGAGGTGAGCTAACAGCTGCAGATCTTTATGTATGTTGATGTGTGTTTGTTTACATGTGGTTTATGGCCTGATGTGAACTAAAACTGGACGCCTATATGTGTCATCAGCCTGTAAGCAGGTCAGCAGTGATGCCAGTGAGTACAAGGAGGAGCTGAAGTTGGCTGTAGCCTGGAACAGAGTAGACATTGCCAAGAGTGAGCTGTTCAATGGCGACATCCAGTGGGAGGTCAGTGTAACTGCAAGGACAGTCACATTCACGTCGATAGGCTTCTGTGAATACTGTGTGACTGATATGTATTCACTTACTCTATATCCAACACCCTTATCTCCAATATATTCTTTTATCTTTTACAGTTATATTAAGTATCAAAGATTTCTCCTTTCTAGCCATTTTCAGACTCAAAAGTCAAAAAAAGGTTTATCTGTGTACAGACATTTTTAAAAGCAATAAAGAAATCTTTTATTATTTTAAAACTTGTACAGTCATAAAACAGGAGTTGAACACTGATCAGTCATAACATTAAAACCATGTTGTATCTGCACTAAGCAACCATTTTATCAGCTCCACTTACCATGTAGGAGCACTTTATAGTACCATGTACACTCCCTTTTACCCTGTTCCTCAAAGGACATGACCTCCACAGAGCCAACCCAGAGCAGGTATTATGTGGGTGGTGGATCATTCTCAGCACTGCAGGGGCACTGATCCACTCACACCAGCACATTGGTGTCACTGCAGTGCTGAGAAGGATCCACCACCCACATAACACCTGTTCTGTGGTGGTCCTGACCATTGAAGAACAGGGTAATAAAGTATATAAAGAAACAGATGGACTACAGTCGGTAACTGTAGTGCTCCTGCAGTTGTAGAAAGTCCTCATATATGATGAGATGAACTGGACAATCTCTCTCTATCTCTCTATCTCTCTCTCTCTCAGTATGATGACCTGCAGGAATCTATGACAGACGCTCTGGTGAACAATAAGCCCCAGTTTGTGCGGCTCTTCACAGAAAATGGCCTGAACATTTTGGAGTACCTGACGTACGAGCGTTTGCAGAGTCTTTACCAGTCTCTATCTGACGACACTCTAGCCTACTCATTGCTGCAGAAGTGGCTCAACGAGCGGCGCCACCTCGCCTCCTCGCATTCCCACTCCCCTGACTTGACCGATGGAAACTGCAAAACTCCTCTCAAGGTGCCCTCGAGTGCCCAGGGGCTCAGCCTGTATGAGGTGAGATGAGGGGTGTACATCTCAGACTTCACAATCACGCCATTCCTTAGTTGTTCTTTAGGGTAAGATTCAGGGAATTACAAAGTGACGACTTTACTACTATTTAATATCGACTGTTATTTCGGGAACCAATAAATACAGAACTGTGACAAATGAACCAAAGTAGTCAGAGACCACTCTTCGTTTATTATGTCCACTCTAACTGTATTACAGCTTCCATTCTTTTAGGACTTACTAGAATTTTCTACTTTGTGTGATCCGAGTAATCCCAAACATTTTTAGTGATGTTGAGGTCTGGACTCTAGAGTGGGCAGTCCACCGTTCTGAGAACACCAGCAGCATCTTTGAGGAGCTTCTTGAACAGCTACACATCCTTGTAGACATCTTTAGTGTTGAGGTGTCTTCTCACAGAAACACCTGTGGATGTTTTAAGATCTGAGGCAAGAACGGAGCTTGATGTTCTCCACTCTTTCTCAAAGCTGAAAGCTTTAAGTGCTGTTAAACTGATGGGGCTACCTTCAGAGGCCTAACAGGTCTTCCATTTTTTTCATTTCATGAACTTGAACATTATTTCCATCAAAAAATTAGTGCATACTTTATTGATTATTTTTATCGACTGACCTCAGCTCGAATGTCCCAAAGGTGATGTGTTTAAATCACCACCATCAGGTTGATGCATTAAGGCAAAACAGTGTGTACACCTCTTGGTGTAATGCCACATTCAGTGGTTAGTGGTCACAGATCACTTGACTCCTACAGGACTCCTACATCACAGGATGTGATGGTGATCAGCGATGTGTAAGCTTTACGTGTGAGTGTCTGTATATGTATGTGTTTAGCTCTGTTCCCTGACTGAAATGCACTGTGTCTTGTGTTCCAGGTTTCACGGTTATTAAGCAGTGTTTTTGGAGGAGTGTGCCAGCCCTTTTATTACGTTCCACTCGGCCTTGAGCTTGGAGTCAACACCAGGAAAGCTGCGAAGGTGCTGAGCTTACCCTAAATTAATTTGTGCCATACAGAATAATTCACTTGATTCAGGGTTCAAGATTTATCCATTAAACACATTGGGGGTGCTGGAACTTATCCAAGCACTCACTGGGTTTAAGGCTGGAAAAACCCTGGACTGGCCATCAGTCCATCAAAGGGCAGATACACAGGCATACACATTCACACACACAGGGGTAACTCCACAAAGAAAGTACCCCAGATGCCCCAGCTGGGAATCAAACTCAATGAGGTTACAGCGGTACCCACTGCACCACTGGGCCATCATAAACTTTCATTTCCATGAAATGAAATGAACTTCAGTCCACCTATATAATGTCTCTGGATTTTTGGTTACACCACTGTGCACTTAAGGATCTGTAAAATATTATCCAATGATATTGTGGAGATGTAGTGATGGGGAGTTGTTCCAACAGATTGGACTCTTCAGCTTAAGCATGTCTGAGAGTCAGGGTGGACTCTTGGCAAATGTCTCAAAGTGCTTGGAGTCAACTTCCTCAAACTCTTCTTTTTTTTTTCTTGTAATTAGTTGGAGAAGCATTTTAATTGAAGTATGTACTGAGAATGGTGTGTTTACCATATGTGTGTCTATGCTGCAAAGTTCTGCACTGTAACTCTGCCATGTTTACGCTTAATCATTAGGGCTGCAAATATTTTAAATGGTGCACCTAGCAGCAAGAAACTACAAGGAATAACAATAAAACATGGACTGTATTTTTCCATGGAGTGTTGTGGTGGAAATCAGGATTAAGTCAGAGTTTTTTTTTTTTTTTTTTTTGCCATTCTAATAGTCAGGTCTTCCATTCCATCTTGAACAGTGCCTCAGTAACAGGAAAATCTGAATAAGAGACTTATGATGAATGTGACATTGTTTGTTTCTCCTTTGGTTTGTTTGTCCTTCGTTCTCCTAATACTCTCCTTTTTCTCTCTTTCTCACAGCAAGTGAATAAGCTCCTGCAAGGTGAGTGGACATATGGTAAGAAGGCATGTGTCTCCCCCTGGGCTGCACTCTTCATCTGGGCTGTTCTACAGAACCGCAGTGATATGGCCATCTACTTCTGGGAGATGGTAAGGAATCCTTTATTCTCCTCATTTTCCCCCCTCTTTTCTTGATATCTGCTCACAGTCTGATTTATCTCACCGTTGCTACATGTTTTCTCTAATGTAGGCAGGAGAGTCTGTGCTGAGTGCCCTGTGCGCGTGTAAAATCCTTAGGGAACTGTCTAAGCTAGAGACGGAGACTGAGAATAAGCTCTTCATGAAGGAGCTGGCACAGAGGTTTGAGAATCTGGCCCACGGTAAGTTGATGCCAGAGCGAACTCTGCTCACAAACTGTGTATGTGCATGTACACTCTGTTTGGAAACAGCTGCAGTTGTAATATTATGGATATGTTTTATGTGTATACAGAAATGAGTCGTCAGTGTAAATATAGACACCTGCACCTGCATATGTGCTTTTGTCATCCACTGCTTATTGTTCAGCATACAATATATCTTATTTGGAACTGCATAGGACTAGCGTACTGTATAGATTTTATACATTTATTTCAGACCTTTAAATAGTGATGGGTGGTAGGACATGCATGCGGTTTGTGGGTGGGTCAAGTGGGCTGCAACGGTGCTACTCCCTTAACAACTGTTGGTCACTTTGGCTGCACCTTGTTGAAACACAAGCATGTTGATGTTCAAAGAGGAAAGTGTCCCTGGTTGTAGGCTGGTTCAGTGATGTTCATCCAGCACGACAATATCCAGCTTTATGAATATACTACTTTTTCAGCTGTTTGAATCTTCTCTCCTTCCGGATGAATCAGCTGAGCAGCAACCTGTCAGATTGTGACCCAAATTGTCCTGCCCACAGTCACACTGAGATTCAACACGCAGAATGCACACCCGTCAGGAGAAACGATAGTTCAGCATTTTTCCCCTTTAGCACCTCAACTTGCTTATGTTTTAAAGACATGCCCACAAAAAGCCTCCAACAGCTGGCAAGAGAAGCAAATCGCTAGCTGTAATGAAAATGCATTGCGCTCCTGCAGCAGATTTTAAACAATACACACTCGCATGTTTTTGTCTTGACCATGTTTGAATGATTGGAAAGTGAAATCTTTGTGCCTGTACATTTGCCGTCACTGAGGCTCTTACTCTCTTATTTTTCTCAATGTCTTTCATGCTCCTGAGCCTTTTATACTGCCTGCATATATGCCTGCCCCCTTCTTTCACTCTTTCTGAAAGTATTATACATCTTTCATCATGGACAACATAGAGTTGCAAGGTTTTCCCATTACAGTGATGATCTGTTTTGTCAGTATTGTGAGCCCAGTGTGACTGAGCAAACTGTCCTCTTTCCTGTAGATGTGTTTAGTGCCTGTTACCAGAGCAGCGAGAGTCGCTCCTTCACTCTGCTAATCAGAACCTCCCCTGTGTGGGGCGGAGTCACCTGTCTGCAGATGGCCGTGGCAGCTGATGCTCGACTCTTCTTTAGCCATGATGGAGTGCAGGTGCGTATGTATATTATTTCATCAAAGCTTTCATGTCACTCACTCATGCACATTTAGCAGGCCGTCAATTCTCTACGGGGAGCTGTTAACACTAGCGTAGCATCTGTGTATGCTTATAAAAGGGAACTGGCTTGAGATTTTATGAATGCCTGAATGTTTGATATCCTAATTTGTACACCTTACTTGAGAATGCAAATGCAGGATACATTCCCTGCTACTGTTTTCACATAGTAAAAGATCCTTACATGTTGCTGTTCTTTAACTCTTTGGACAGACCCTGCTGTCTCAGATCTGGTGGGGAGATATGAGCAGCAGGACGGAGGTTTGGAAACTGGTCTTCTCGTTCGTGATGCCACCTCTCATCTACACCAACCTCATCACTTTCAGGTCAGAAACCCGTGTCCTCTTTTATTTCATTTTTCTAAATGTGTAATGTCTCCCCTTTTCTTCTCTGAACTAAACTTAACTGATGATTTAATGGAAAGCCATTGATGTTGATCATTATGTCAAACAAGCACCTTCACTTTCATACCAGAGTTGCAGGTAGGCGAAGCAAGGCACCTTTCATGCACAATAGCAATTCAAAGTCTACTATATAAAGAAATGAATGAATTTTGAACATTCCTGAGATCTAGCAGCGCAGAAAGGCAGGATAGTTACAATTAAAAATAAATGATTAAATAAATACATATAAAAATAAAAAGTACAAAATGCAGTTTTGCTGGAGCCATTTCCAGGGCCCTAAATGATACCTAAAACTCACTAGCAGCTGCAACTGAACAATATCTTGCTTTAAAGTAAATCCAGACTCTAAGGTATTGATTAATCCTTATTAAAACCAGTGCTTGGGACAGCATTTAGGGTAAAGCTTAGGGTAGCTTTTAGGTGTCATATGATTAATAAATGAATATAAGAAAAAAGCTGAATTAAACAAATGCATTAAGTAATTAAAATAAAAACACACATAAGAGGGTCTAATGTTAAGTATGGCAAAGCATAAACTGATATTAAAACAAAGGCAATAAACCCAACAAAATAGCTTATTAAGGGTGAATTGCGAATAGAGTGCATGTTTTAGAGCTAGATCAAGGGCACATGATCAAAGGCAAAGTCTAGGTACACCAATTTCAGTTGTCATTATTGTATGCTATGTTTAGTCTTATTATGGGTACATAATATCAGATAGTTAACCACAATATCTCTCTCTCCGTTACTCTGTCTCTCCGTCTCTTCGTTACTCTGTCTCTCTCTCTTTCTCTCTCTGTCTCTTTCTTTCTTTCTTTCTTTCTTTCTCTTTTAGAGAGCACCAGGACCGGCACACAGAGAGCCTAGAAGCACGAACCACAGCATCCTTCTCTCTGGCAGATCTCACCCAACACACGTAACAAACAAAGCAGTTTTGTACTTGCTACTCTGCTTTGATACTCCAAACATATAATTGGATTTGACTATTGGTTGCTAATCTTTTATCTGTCTTTTATTCTCTCTCTCTCTTTCTCAGCGAGGAGGAGAGCAGGCCTGAAGATGCCATACATGGTGGAGATGCAGACAACGTAGATGGAGAGGAAAACATGCCCTTATCTGTCCATGACCTCACACAATTGTAATCAGTGTATTTCTTTTCTACACAGCGTTTCTAATATTCAATCCTCCGGTTGTCAGAAATGTGCAATATAATGTCCTGTTTTGTCCAAATGTTTTTCAGGGATGAGGAATGCCATTCTTCAGGGAATCCTCCTAAAGGTGGGCATGGGTGCGGCATTCCCTGTTTATACTTGAGGATAGTGCAGAAGCCTGTGTGCTTACTAGGAAAAGAGAGTTATATCTGCAATTAATTGAATACAGTTTCCGTACTTGACATGCAGAATATTGTGAATATTGTGTTTTGTATCAATTTTGTCGCCCAAATAACGTCATATTTCTTTTCTTTTTTTTTCTTTTGTCCTTTGCATTTCAGAATCAAAAGCTGCCACCCCGAAACGCCCTTTCATATTACACCGATGGCGGCAGTTCTGGTTTGCTCCAGTTACTTCGTTTGTAGGGAACGTGGTGATGTACTTCCTCTTCCTCTTCATTTTTGCCTACGTTCTCTTGATTGAGTTCAAGCCTCCACCTCCAGATGGCCCCGCACCCATCGAGTTTTTTCTGTATTTCTGGGTGTTTACTCTGGTCTGCGAGGAGATTCGACAGGTATGAACTCCATGTATTACATACACTCTTAAACAACACACACACACATACGCACGCACCCACACACACACACGCACGCACCCACACACACACACACACACACACACACTCTTAAACACACACACACAGCCTGACAGTTTTTTTTTGTCTCTTCTTTAAAGTCTTTTGTTATAGGCAGTTGCAGCTTTACTCAGAGTTTGAGTTTATATCTCCAAGACACGTGGAACAAATTTGACCTCACAGCCATCATACTGTTCTGTCTCGGCCTCATCTGCAGGTGTGTGGAACAGTAGGGCCTGAATACTGTTGTGTCCATTGTATTTGTTTCTTTATGGTATGTTAAAGTAATAAGCCACTCAAGGCCATGCACTCCTGTAATTCCATCACAGGTAAGGGCAAGAGTATGCTCTTGGAACCATGGACCGTTTGTTTAGTGCACTTATTACATGAACTTCAGAGTTTTGGGTTTTTTGTTTACTTCAGAGACACCAAACCATACCTGGACCATTTTATGTAGTGTATAATATATAAAAATATCTCAGTATAGCATTTTCATGTTGAGGCCTTTGCCTTTAAAATGAGTTTTACCTCACCAAAATGCCATTTCCAGTGTGGCCAATGTAACCTGTTAACCCTGTGGTGTTTTAGTTACATTGCCAAGAAACTTCTCACTTCACCGATCATTTTCTGGTCCATATAAGCAGCACCAATTTCCGTTCACAGCCCACTGGGTGGTGCCCTACCCTGACCAAATTCTGAATTTAGTTACTCTGAGGCTGTCACAGGTGTGCTTATATGGATTTTAGGACCTGCCTATTTTGCAGCTTGAGGTTTTTATACTTGTGGATTTTGCAGGATGTTTGCTTGGTCGTATGAGCTTGGCCGTTCACTTATGTGCCTGGACTACATGGTCTTCACTCTCCGACTCATTCATATCTTTGCTATCAACAAACAGCTGGGACCCAAAATCATCATTGTTGGAAAAATGGTAAGGAGGAAACTACTAGGCTGACATGTTCAGAGACATAGCATTGTACCTTAATCTGTCTTACCAGAGTCTTGTTCTTTTTGTCTCTCAGGTGAAGGATGTGTTCTTCTTTCTGTTCTTCCTTGGAGTCTGGCTAATGGCCTATGGGGTGGCCAATCAGGCACTGTTGTACTCGTATGACCCGAGACCTTATTGGGTGTTTCGCAGAGTCTTTTACAGGCCGTACCTTCATATCTATGGGCAGATCCCGCTGGATGAAATAGATGGTATGTGTGTGTGTAAAAGAGAGAGAGACGATCAGATTGACTAAACTTTATAGGTTGTCTTTCAGACCTGGATTAAGCCTAAACATAAACTAATAGAGAAACAGGATTGACGTTACAATCTGTTAAAGCTAGGCTAGGCTGCTCCACGTCTGAGAAACTGGCCTTTTAAGTGTTTGCGTTCTTAAAGTGTGTTTCTTCTTTTCTTGTCTTCACAGCACAAAAAAGAGGAGACAAACCATGTACAAATAATGTGACGCTTATCCACGAAGGGGAGGAGCCCTGTCCACAGTCTGAAGCTAACTGGCTGGTCCTAATCTTGTTGTCCGTATACCTGCTGGTCACCAACGTTCTGTTGCTGAACTTGCTCATTGCGATGTTCAGGTATTCAGCAGCTGAAGTGGATTTATTTACCCATTTATTTACCCCTGGGGCTAAAAATACACTCATCATCAAAAACATAGCTGCACCCAGAATAAAGCAACGGACAGAAATGAAACTTGGTGGGTTGGTTTGATATTGTGAGACATGCAGATGACTCAAGTTTCACACTCAGCTGCACTATGCCTGTCTGAACGCCACTGGCAGACGGCTGCATGAGGCAGGACTACATGCACGCAGACACCACATCAACATCACCATAGACTGCAATGATAGATAGATAGATAGATAGATAGATAGATAGATAGAGATAAGATTAGATTAGATTAGATAAATACTTTATTGATCCCAGAGGGAAATTTAAGGCATCCAGTAGTACATATACAAAGTACACAGAAGTAACAAGAGAAGGACAAGATAGGGTGATACAGATAAAGACAAAGATACAATACAAAGTTTTAAAGTGTAAACATAGAGTCCTTAGTGTCTGTGTAATAGAGGTAGAGGCCTGGTGTCACTCAACCTCCGCCCCGTCACACAATGAGAGATACTTCTTCTGTATGTGTAGCTCAATAAATATTGCCCATATTGGTCTAGATTTATCATCATTTAATGTTCCTGGTGACCTTTATTTTCCTTCCCAATAGCACTGCAATCCCACACTTCCCTCTGGGTGCAGCTGTTCTTTTGATAATGAGTGCATTACCTCTTAAACCAAATGGTATGATCATTTTGAGTATTTATTAACCCAGTGATGATGTGCGTTAGGTAATTTATGTTAGATGGTTCATATGGTGTGTTGAGTATGTTGCAGTGGCTATGGAATAATTGCTGACCAAAGGTTTGGGTTCTCTCTATGCAGCTACACGTTTAGTAAGGTCCAGGAACACAGTGATGTGCACTGGAAGTTCCAACGGTACAACCTGATAGTGGAGTATCATTCCCGACCATGCCTGGCGCCGCCCTTCATCATCTTCTCCCACCTGAACCTCTTCATCAAGAGGGTCATTCGCAAAGTGCCTTCCGTCAAAATCAAACACTTCAGTACGTAACAGGTTCTGACTCCAGGGGGCCCTTCACTTCTGGAGCCCTTGTGATTCTGTTCATATGAATTCATATGAAACCATTAATGTGTTCAGGGACAGGGAATTAAACTACAATGTGCTCCTAATTTGTCCTGTTGTCTCTCATCTCTCTGATGGGTTTTCTTTCTGCCTTTCTTTCCATCAGTGTTGGAACTCAAGGGCAGGAAGGCCAGTAGGCTGAACACATGGGAGGCGCTGCAGAAGGAGAATCTGATTTCAAATCAAAGCAAGAAACTGAGAGAGAGTGACACAGAGCGACTCAAACGCACCTCTGCCAAGTCAGTCCCTCTTTACCTTCCCCGCTCGACCGTTCCTCACATCTTAGGCTTACGCATACTACCTCTGCATGGCATGAGCGGCAGGAATTGTCCTGTTTGGTGCTCATGTTAAAAGGTTAGAGTGTTCACACAGCCTGCAGGAGCAGCATACCAGGCGTGGTGTGGAAATGTATTCACCCTTACCGTGTCGCTCATGTCATGGAGAAGCAGAATGTGTGAAACGGGCCTAATTTCCAGGAAAAATGCAGCTTTTTGAAAACACTGACACCATGCAGTTAACTTTTACACATGCCTTGTGCTATTTACATCTGCTGAACATGCATCATGAAAACCATGAAGACTGGGGACCTAATTCCCAGTCAGAGTTCTCTTGGGCTTGGTTAGACTTGTTGTATTCCGGTGTAACTTTCAGCAGCAACTCTACTTCATGGCCTGTTCATATAAATGAATTGGGCTCATTTGTGACAGCTTACTTTTTCTGCCTAGACATTTTGAAAATAACATGCTAACATGGTTTCGTGCATATTAAGTATTATTGCCCTCTACTGGGCTGGCATATTTACGTGACATTTAATAATGCTGTTGATGCAATCTTTTAAAAGTTTTTAAAAAACATTAAAAAAAATGTTTTCAAAAATATCTGGATAGTCGTGGACATTTGAAGACATTTGCGGATATTTGTAGACAGGGTCTCGGTTTCTTTTACTGCCAAATTAGATTTTTGCCAAGGGGCATTTGGCAGCCCTTACTTTGGCAGCTCCTATTACATGCATGAGAGAACAGGAGACGTACAGAATGTTGAGGCTTGCTGAATTGGGTGCTACCATCTTGATTGTGTGTGTGTGTGTGTGTGTGTGTGTGCGCGCGCGCATGTGTGCATAGAGTGGACAATGTACTGAAGCAGATGGCAGAGATTAGAGACCACGACCGCAGGTTAAGACTGCTGGAGTCTGAGGTTAGTAAAGACCTTACCTGTCTGTTGCACCGTGCTGGTTTTTATTGGGTTTTGTTTAAGTCCTGTGTTCCTTAAAGTGTGTGTGTGTGTTAGCATGGCTGTACACTGTATGTCAATGTGAGCATTTCAGTTGAGCAACAGCTGTTGTGTTTGCCTGCTCAGCACAGACTGCAGACCATCCGTCATCTCACTGTCTCTACACTCTACACCTCTCCCAGCCAACCAACACCACCACCACTACCACCCGCTTAGCTCTCATTTAGTTACATCTGGTCACATTTCAGTGCTTCTGCAGTTGCTTGCCGTTTCAGTATGACAGTATGACAAGGTTATAAATGACATTGTCCCATTGGCTCTAATTTAGCTGGGCCTGAATTCCTACTAAATATTGTGAGAAGCTTGTAGAAGAATACCCAAAATGCTTAACCCAAAGCATATAGTTCAAAAGCAATGCTCCCAAATACTAAGGATGTGTATGTCGTAGAAATACAATACAAATTTTCTCTGTCTCTCTCTCTCTCTCTGTTTTTTTTTTTTTTTTTTTTTTTTTTGGTTGTTTGTCACTCTTTAATATTTCAGATCAAACTAATTTATATATTAGTCAACATAGTAAACATAAAATGCAGTTTTTAAATTAAGGTTTTTATTATTAAGGAAGAAAAAAATGGCCCTGTGTGAAAAAGTGTTTGTCCCCCAGTTAAAACATAACTGTGGTTTATCACACCTGAGCTCAATTTCTCTACCCATACCTCAAATAATATTCTATCATTTGAAAATGCTAGCTACAACTACTAGGGGTGACTAGGTAATTGAGATAGGGGTGTATGTGCAGCAACAAAAGAAGACAAGGACATTCCGGAAGATGGTGCTGGTTCTGGATATGCTCTGAAGCAAGATTGTTCATGTTTTTTTCCTGCTGAAAGGAAGAAAAAACCTGAAAGATTTGAACCATGTCTTCCAAAACATCCTTAAGGAGAATGTCCTGTCATCTGTTCGTGACCTCAAGTTGAAACGAACTTAGGTTCTGCAGCAGGACAATGATCCAAAACACACCAGCAAGTCCACCCCTGAATAGCTGAAGAAAAACAAAGTGAAGACTTTGGAGTGACCTAATCAAAGTCCTGACCTAAATCCTATTGAGATGCTTTGTCATGATTCAGCTCTCCAATGTGGCTGAATTACAACAATTCTGCAAAGATGAGTGGGCCAAAATTCCTCCACACTCTTTAAACTATATGACATGGGTTAAGCATTTTGGGTATTCTTCTACAAGCTTCTCACAATATTTAGAGAGACAGTGAGACTCATGAGAGTGTGCCATGTACCCCACTGAATCACTTAGGAGCCTCTTCTAAAGCTGGATGATGTTCTATAATCAGTGGCTGTTTTCATGCTGATTTGAAAGACTATTATAACAGTGTTTACCCACCCCTGTTTCTGACTTCTGTCTCGGTCTCTGTACCTTTCTTCCAGATGGAGTTCTGCTCTCACTCCCTCTTGTGGATAATGGAAGGATTAGCTCAGAGTAACCTGATCAAACCGACTCGTCCTCCTCCTCTTCACAGAGGTGCTGTTCCCTCTATCTCTCTTGTGCACACTCTGTGCAACTGTGCTCTATCTGTCTTACTGCGACAGGATTTCTAGGATTATATTTCTTAGTGATTTGACAGAGTTCTGCTTATTTTAGACCACCCTTATATATACACATTGCTGAAGCAGGCCTTGTGAAGGCTTTCAGAACTGATTTATATTTGGTACTACATGTCTAGAGATGACAGCTATCAGACTACCATCCCATGCCCAGTGGTGGCCATGATAATATAGATGCAAGACAAAGTAAATGAACCCATTGTAATTAGCTGGATTTCTTCATGGAGTGCTAATAAAATGTGGTCTTTAATAAGTCATAATTAGATATAAACACAACGTAGCCATATTAATAATACACACACACAGTACATTTCATGTATTTTATTGATAGTGAACGCTAGAAACAGTAAGTGAACCCTTGAATTCAATGAAGTGTAGATCCCCCTTGGCAGCATCACCTCCACCAAACCTTTCCTGTAGCTGCTAATAAGGTCTGCACAACGTTGAGGAGTCTGGACTGATGTACAGTTGTCCAGAACTTTAGCAATGTTTTTCTGGAATGCTTTAGTTGTGTTAGTTGTGTATGGTTCACACTTACCTTTGTTGAGATGAAGAGATCTGTCAATAAGCAAGTTTTTTGTGGTGCCTGGAGAAGTCATTAATACTGAGGTTTACTTACACTGTTTTAGTCTGCACTGTGGATGTTACTTAGTGTGGTCAGTAAATAACATGATGATCAGTACAACTGTGTGAGTGTGCACGTGTTATTAGCCTATTTAGACTGTGTTTGTCTATAATTGTGATAAAGGATAATTGTTAGATAAACGATCAGGCCACATTTTATTAGTAGTCAATGCAGAAATCCAGCTCGTTCCAGGGTGTCTAGGGCTTTAAGCAAGATGTTACTGTTACTGCACATTTTTGGGCAAACAATTAATCAAAGTTCTTGTATTTAGTAGTTGACAAGGCAGTGAACACACCTCGACGTACGGTACTGATATGTCTCTGTTTCCGTGTTTCAGACATTGTACCACCTTCCCCCACTTCACCAAGTTGACCAAGCTGATGGACGAGCCTAAAACCAAAGGAGCTACTGGAGAGCCAGCACACATAGACACACGCTTACACTTAGGTTGTCTCATGCTTGTAGTCAGATGAAAGAAAGAGACATTTCTTGGACTTGGATTTTTTATAATATAATATAATATATATATATATAATATAATTAATACATATATGTGTATATATCCTAACTTTAGAAGTCCTATTCATTTTCTAGACAAGATTGTAGTTCTTATAACTATTCCTAAAGCTGCCCCTCTCAAACTCTTTTTTTTTTTTTTTTTCCTTCTCTTTAAATTCTAGTTATTGTAATACACACTGTGATTATTCCATTGTAATATTATGACATTCCTTAAAAAAAACGGTTGGGTGATAGGGTTTTAATGTTGAGCCTTTGAAATAAAGAATAAAATAAAGTTCCCATTTGTGACCTGGAAACACTCATTAAAAGTGAAAATGAAAGGGAAAAAAAGTAAATGTTCTGGAAAATCTCTTCTGTTGTCCTGGAAAATTATTTCCACATTTCTCTATATTACTTTATCTGAGTATGATCTACTTTGCATCTACAAGGGCCGGCCAAGCTATGTTCAGGATCATAGTATTCCCATGTGTCCTGGAAAAGTGGAAAAACAGTCCTGAAAAACACCAGGAACAAAAACGGATATGTAAAATTATTTCCACATTCCTCTAATTTACTTTATCTAAGAAACATCCTCTAGGCTTTCAGAGCTCCTCAAATCGGATAAAGCTGGCTTCTACAAGGGACGGCCAAGCTAAGTTTAGGGACATAGTTTAAAGTACAGGTCACATGGTAGCGCATGCATGTTGGCTGTCTTGTTTAGTGGCATCTAGTGGTGAGATTGCAGATTGCAGCCAACTCCCTCACCCCTCCCTTTCCAAGTGTGTAGTAGGACCTATGGTGGCTGTCAGGGTTTCTGCAGTCGCCTATAGGGGTGCACCTATGAGAGTCTCAATATCGTTATCAGTCCGATTCTGGGCAAAATCACTGGATCCAATATTAGAAGATATTAGATATCAAAATG
The DNA here is from genome assembly GCA_024036415.1 of Prochilodus magdalenae. Classification (NCBI taxonomy): domain Eukaryota; kingdom Metazoa; phylum Chordata; class Actinopteri; order Characiformes; family Prochilodontidae; genus Prochilodus; species Prochilodus magdalenae. Next base: position 231,676 of record JAMWET010007584.1, on the reverse strand, counting down.
TCTACCGTGGAACTGTCTGTAGAGTTTGATTGCTGTATATTTGCAGGCAAAGCAACACCACCATTGCTTCATCTCCATAGTAGGAAGAATTCTCCAGGAACCAAAAACAGAGATAAAACAAATACCTACCTGCTCCATGCTCATTTTTGGTAATCCGTAATTCGTTGTGTTTTGCTTATTGTACATGGATGGAAAGAAACAGGTCCTGTCTGTGTGAAGTTTGCCTGCTCTCCCTGTGTGGGTTTCCTTCAGCTGCTCTGGCTTCCTTCCACAGTCCAAAGACATGCTAAATTGTCCTCCTAGACCTCCAGTCCACGCTAAGAGGTTTGACTTTCATGCTTTATCAGAAGCACAGAACTGGAAAAAGACAACTGACACCTGTCCTGATGCTGATCCTAGATAGACAAGACAAAGCTATCTCACTCAGCATACCACACAATCAGTTGAATATAAGATTCGCCACAGGGCAAGTTTTTAAGAAGCAATCTGAAAAGCTCTGGCTGTAGAATATACAGGTGTTCAAAAACGAAGCTCACCCTTCTTGTTGTGGCCTGCAAGTAAATAATAGAGGGAAGTCTTCTTAAGTATCCAGCGTTGCAGTAAATTTCCTTGAGTCTGTGACCGTGATAAAAAGGATGATCTTGCCAAGTGATATAGTGGTATTTGTGAAGCTCATACAAGTAATTTCATGTCAGGGCAAATCTTAAAGGAGAGTTCCAGAAAATTGTTGGCATCTCCACGCTTAATCTGCTGGGGAGATTTGTCAGTGGCATAACAGTGTGTAGCACGCAAATCATACCATTGATCGTTACCAACTGGAACTGTGTTTTCTTGACAGATACTGCTCGAGTCACAGCAGCAATCAGGCAGTTATGGTTCAACATGAAAACGCAATGCTCCTTTCGGTGTGGAGTTTGCATGCTATTCCCCCTGTCTGTGTGGGTTTCATCTCCTGGGTGCTTCACTCTCCTCCCGCAGTCCACAGACATGCGATTAGATGAACTGGAGATGCTAAATTGCCTCCCTTGCATGTGTGCGCGTGTGCGTGTGTGCGTGCGTGCGTGCGTGTATGTGAATGCATATGTCTGTGTGTCTACCCTGTGATGGATCGGTACCCTGTCCAGGGCTTTGGAGGTTTGATGAAGGAATTGCGAGTAGCACAGCTTAGCATCTGGCACTTTACAAGACAGATAGATCAGACAGATAAGAAGGGGGAAGTTCTTAAACCAATGAGCCAAAGACTTTTAATAGGTTAAGTCATTGATGATTCTAGGTGTCATTTACATTAGTGAAAATGCTGTGAGAAGTGGGATAGCAAATGGCTGAGATGAAGTGTGTATATATACTCTTTGACAGGAATGATACTGCGCCCAAATTGAAATGTCAGATTGCAGCAACTCCTTGGCCTGCCCTGTAGACAGATTCATCGCCAGTCAAGCATTTATGGGACCAGCTGGGACACCAACTTCAGCAGCCTCTGACTAGGCAGGATCTACAGGCTCAGCTGCAACATCTGTGAGCAAATGCAAACCTCCATGTCCATCCGTGTCTCATCTTGTATACAGGCTACAGGCGGCCCAACAGGGTACTAGAGCCTACTTTCAGTTGTACAGTTTCCCACAGCAAATGTCTCCTTTTACTCTAATACTGTAGTGACTAACATATATCACCAATTATGTTCACACATAGAAGGTTTCCTTCGATTCCAACAACAACTTTTTTTTTTTGTCAATTAGTTTAAATAATGAATAAGATGCCCAAGGACTGAACCTCGTGGGACCTCTGGAATGCCATCAGAGGTGGTGGAGGTAGAGTTAGAGAGAGCAATAAACAGCTTCATGCCAGATGTGAGGCAAAACAGCAGGGAATTATGTGAAGCATTGACACAATGCAGAAAGAGGCAGTCAATGTTGTATGATCAGTTTGTCATAATCCTTATGCATATTGAAGATAATTCCATTTGAAAGTTATAGCCGCAGACTGCACAGCTTTTTACTCAGACTTTCACAGAAAGGAATATATTAGTGTATGGTGTGATCCCTGTTTGCCATGCCACCAAGGCCATCTGTGAAAATGTCTTGGAATGTACTGAATATCTCCTGAAAAAGGAATGGGAATCTTAAATAGCAGTATGTGTGAAACTCCTCAATGTTTGAGTTCACCTCAGTACACTCTCTCAGAATGTGAAATAAGGGATGCTGGGTAATGTGGTTTCTCCAACAGGTGAATCAGACTTCCACAGAGAGGAACATATTCCCTGTCTGTCATACCAGCTAGATCATCCCAAAAAATGTCCTGGAAAAGTATCTCTAGAAAAGAGTGGGAACTCTGTGTAGCAGTATTTGAGAAAGGTTCTTCTCAATGCTGGATGGGACACTGCCTCTGGCTTTTTGGACAGTATAAAGCATGTCAGTGTGCGCCAGTGCAAACTATAAAGTGTTCCAAAGAAAATCGTTTAAAGAGCTCCAGTGATGTGTTTATAGCTGCAGGCAGGGTTGATAGGTTCCTCTGAAGATTTTTCAGCGGCACACCTTGCAGCACTGTGTGGCCGAATGAACTGTCTTATAAACAAGCTGCAGTAGAAAGAGGCTACTCTGTCAGAACCCTGAAGGAACAGACTACAGTAGCATCGCACTTGGTCCTTGATGCAAATTATGTCTTCTCAACCCATGAATCCCTTCACACACCCCACAGGTATTTTTAACCCCACCATCCTCATGCAGCGCCCTCTGCAGGAGCCTAAAGTTAACATCTTACTATAACAACTTCCCCTAACACTACGTCAGCGTCGCCAAAGGCTGCATTGGTGGGATGTCGGACTGTCATGGAGTGTCTCAGAATGAGTCTAGTATTCTCTTGGTGGAGATGACCAATGACCAATGTGTGGAGACACCATGGTCAGCTCCAAGATGAAGGGTTTGTTGTCACATGTCCAGAAAGCCTCCACCCCTCCACCTCCACCCCTACCACACAATCTGCAGGAACTGTGTGAGAATAATCTGCATGGGATAGATTATCACAGGACACCATTACGAGACAACATACTGAGAGACTCTATTCAGCATGTGTAGCTCAATAAATCTAATATCAGTCTACATTTATCATCATTTGTTGTTACTGGTAACCTTTATCTTCCTTCCCAATAGCCCTGCAATCCCACATTTCCTTCTGGGTGGAGCTACGTTTTTGATGATGAGTGTGTTTATGATTGGTTTTTCATATTTTTTTATTTCAATTTGATTTTATGTATTAATTTTTATTATAATCTGGGTTATCGTTTGTACATTTTAATACACTGGGCTCATTCCCTCTTGGTTATGCATGTTTTTTTATTATTATTTTATTGTGTACTCTATATACTCTATATATTATATATGTAGACTATATAATATTCTATTCTCTTTGAGACAATGTAAAAAGACGGAGAGGTAATGCCAGTCAGGGTGGTGAAAAAACAGGACTTCACATTACTGCATCACTGCATGGCAAACAAGCATCCAGGTTCTTCTCTGCCCTGGAACCCAGATGGTGTAATGAACTTCCACTGGTTGTCCAAAAAGCAGACCCTCTCATGGTCTTTAAACACAGGCTGAAGACCATCTCTATGTGAAGCACTTCAGTAAGCACTACTGTAAGTATATGGTGAAATGCTCTGTACTACACGTATGCTGGGCCTGATGTATCTTCTGTCTAAGTCTGAGCACTGGCATTGCCAGGTACTGCACATGTGCTGTATTTACCTCTGTATTCTAATCATCAGCACCTGGCCCTTGTTCAGGTAGCGTTGGAGCTCAAGGGGAGTTTAGACTCTAAGACTGTGTACTAGCTAGGATGCATACTCTGACTGAACACTAAGCATGGTTGTAAGTCACTCTGGATAAAAGCGTCTGCTAAATAAATAATATTTGTGATTAGTAGGACCTAACAAGTATAAAAACTAAACATTGTCTTTGTACAGGAAAAAACAATATCCTCATATGAGGCCAAAGGGTCAACGTTTTAAAAAGTATCATGGTGCAGAGATGCAGAAATGTGTCCTCATATGAGGACGCTGGGGTCTCAGGAAAAGCTGGAGGGTGTTTTATAAGAGACTGCACTGAACTCAGTGAGCAACATTTTTATGTGAGTTTGACATTTGCTTTGTTTTATACTTACTGTTCTGCTGGATGAATATCGAGAGGATGGTTTGTTTGCTTGTTTGTTTGTTTGTTTGTTGAGTGAGGCAAGGTGCCAGGTACTTCCGCTGTCTCTTCATTGCTTTGGAATAGTCCTGGAAAATCATCTGTGGAAAGAAGTGGGAACCCACTCTGAACAGCAGTACTGGATGACGATAGTAAACAGCTTCAGGATGTAACAGGCTTCTTACTCAGAATTTTCATTTTCATGGCATGTTAGTGCAAACCATAAGGGCAGAGTTCCAGTAATTTATTTACAGCTTCAGGGCTGCTAAGTTCTTTGGAATAACTGCAAGTGACAGGGGAGAGCGTGCAGCATTGTAGGGTTGGGAAACAGTGGGGTAGACTAAAGTCTTAAGCCAAACACACTGTATGATTTTAGAAGTTTTGTTGTTTGCTGAAAGCTTATACTGCACGTCTGAATCACCCACCATGTACAGATATACTCACACTGCATGAAACTTAGGCTTAGTCTACAGACAGTTTCTAATAAAGCTGTTTCATGGATGGGTAGATTGATGGATGGATGAATGAATATACAGAAAGACAAAAAAATGTTTTGGGGTGTTTAAACCTCATAACGTTCTTCACACTCAGATGATGGAAGTGTGGATAGATGAAGGAAGGATGTATGAAGAACGTTAGGATGTTTAACTGTTAAACTTAAACATATCCCCAGTAAGTAGTGCAAAAAAACGTCCAGAGTGGAAGAATTCCTTGCAAACTTCCTTGCAAGTTGAGTTTCCGCTATATGACCTGTATAGAGGAGGAACTAAACATGACATTTAACAGTACTTGCATGCATCACAGCTTATTATTCCAATAAGAGATGAACATTCAGTTTTACGATGGCACCACTTTTAGAGATGCCTTTACTCTATTTTACTTCCTGAGAATTCTCCTTAAAGACAGAATCTCAGGACCAGCCTCCTCTACCTGTGTTGGGCACGCCCAGGCTGGTAATAAAGTGCCTGGATTGTCAGCAGAAAGATCAAATCTGAGTAGGGAACTGCTTCAACCTGAAGTGTTTTTGTAACATCTGGAGGGAGCTGAGCAGCTGTGGAACTCACCAGTACCATCGGGAACACCAGTAAGGCACCTGTGGGACATGGACTGAGGGATCATGTCTGAGAAAGAAACTAAAGATGCCACAACTGGACCTGAGGAGAGCCAGGAACATCAGGTGGGTTTAACTTGCATCTCCTACTTGACAAGCTACACCTTTATTCCTACTGTAGCCCGTTTCAGCCAAATTAATTTAGTTCCATTCTGGCTTTGTAGAACCTTGGTGCTATTAAGGGAACCAGCATCCGTTTGCACTAGTTTTTCCTAAAGCATGCATCAACTATTGGAGACAAGAAGACACTGTCACCATTGTTGACTTCTCGTTCCTCACCAACTAATATGCCCACACATATTATCACAGTTTCTGCTGAAGAACCTACTATTTTTTGGCTCCAGCTGGGAATAAACTTTTTATTGTTTACTGTTTATTGTTTATTCCTGGTGGAAATGTGCCAAATGGTTCAAAATTTGGTGCATGAACAGGAAAGGAAACCATTCCATGTTGATGTAAAAGGGCTATTTAAGAACTTCTCTTCTTTTTAGTCCCATACTATTGGGGTGAGCTGGAACTAAACAGAAGCAATGTGATGTCCATTTCTTGTTTAGGGTAAAGTCTACAAAGAATACAGACGTATTCCAGTGTAGCTTTTATGGGGAAGGAGATCTGTACAGGCGGCCAGTTTATTGTAAACAGGCTGGAATAGATAAATAAAATGAATAAAAACTCAGCTATGTTCATCTGTGGTAACACAAAAAGCCCCACTGACCTGCAGTGGACGGCCAAGGCTGTCCAGGGTCACCTTGCCATGAACCGCTCATTCAGCCACCCGAATGGAGTCTGTGAAGCAGTCGCCACAGAAACGCTCTGGTACTTGCGGAAGCTTTTTATGGTGAAAATCTGAACTGTGAAAGTTTTGGGCCTCCTAATTTTAATTGTGCTCATGATGCTTAATTTGTTATATAATTTGATAACTTTCTGTTCCATCATCTGGTGTATTTAGCTGGTATCTGGAGAGAGCGAAACCCTCTGGACTTTTCATTCTTTACTTTTCATTCTAAACCTGCTGCATTGGCATTAACATAAAGACCTGCTCAATTAGGAAACAATAGTTTCCTACGTGTATAATCTACATGCAGTATACAGTGCCCCTGCTTATTAATGTTCTTTGTTTGCTGCTAAACCTGAATATCAAAGCGTCTAATACAGACTGCTTGACTTTTAGCTTGTGGCGTGTCGAAGTACATTTATTCCTGAGAGAATACTTTGCCTTTAAACCTGAATATCCATGATGGACTTTAGCTTGTGGCGTGTCGAAGTACATTTATTCCTGAGAGAATACTTTGCCTTTAAAACCATGATGGCTGAGCAAAAAGACCTGCACCAAGTGGTGAGTAGTCAGGGCACCACAATCAGTTATTTGATTCTCTTACCATGTCTGTTGGTAGTCTGGCTCAGCAACAGACAGAACAGCATAACCAGCTCTCCCAGATCCCTGCCAAGCTCAGAGATATTTCTTTGCAAATTGCTCAACTGAGCATTTCTTCCACCACAGAGAATGAACTGGTCACCTCCTCTGTCCCTACGACTGAATAAATTTGACGTGCTCCTAACCAGTGCCAAGGCCCAGTTATGTGCTGCTTATGAACGCAGCACCTATGATCGCTTTATCTCAGACTTTAAAGCTGTATTTGATCACCCTAACAAGGGGAGCTGCAGGTCCAACTGCACCAAGGAATTTGTTTGGTTGCTGAGTATTCCTTGGATTTCCACACTGCAGCTGCAGTGGCTGGAATGAGCCAGCTCTAATCACAGTCTTCTGTAATGGACTCAACCCAGACATCCTCAAGGAACTGGCTTGCCATGATGATGGACTTACTCTGGACAAATTCATCGCACTCACCATTTGACTGGATAATCGGCATGGCGATGCCTTAGTGAGGAGCCCATGCAGGTGGATTCTACTCACCTGACCCCTGAGGAGAGACTCCACCTTTGTGGAAGGCTCTGTCTGTACTGCGAGGCAACTGGTCACACTCTCTGGAACTGTCAGGTTCAAATCAAAGACCTCAGTCGTCCACCCTGGGTAATTGTGGGGAGACTGGCCCACAAAGTAAGGTGGTGAGTGACCCCATGCCGAGGATGGTCACTAGGTCTTTGTTGTTACCTGTCGCCTTGGGCTATAGAGGATTTTTTTTGTGTGTATTTACAGCTCTGATTGACTAAGTAGTGGAGGGGAACTTCATCCAATCATGTGGCTAGACAGCTACAAATTCCACTAACTCATCTGCAGTCCCCACTGAGACTGTCTGCTGTGGATGGGGACACGGTCGGTCAGGGGGTTGTGACCCATATCACGGCCCTTATCAGAATGAACGCTAGTGCCCTCCATTCAAAGAGATAAAGTTTTTGTCCTGGACACATCTGAATATGCTGTTGTTTGGGACTTTTATTATTAAAGGCCAATGACCCAGTTATCTCATAGTCTGATTGTGACATTATGTCTTGGTCTCCAGTCTGTTTGTGCAACTGTTTGGCTCTTTGTCTTTACAGTCTACATCTATAGAAAGTCCTGATGTTCAAACCCCAGTATGTATTCCTCTAGAGTATTCTGACTTAACCGAGGTTTTCAAAAAGGCTAACACTGCTAAATTGGCTACTCACAATTGTACTATTGATGTATTTGACAGTCAGTTACCTCCTAAATCTCATGTTTACCCACTTACTATAACTGAGGGGAAGGCTTTGAAATGCAAGTTTCATGTGCCTTCAACCTCTATTTAAGGCTACGTCATCAGCGCAGAGGGTGTGGTCGTGGATAACTGTAAGATCGAGAAGGTAGTTAGTTGGCCAGTTCCCTCTTCCATGCGTGACCTACAAAGGTTTTTAAGTTTTGCCAAATTTTAAAGATGTTTTATTCTAAATTATTGTTCTGTAGTGGTCCCTCATAACTCTCTGCTTAAAGGAGCCGCTAAATATCTGGCTTGGAACCCTCAGGCAGGGAGGTCATTGAATGAGCTGAAGAGAATGTTCACCTCAGCTTCCTTTTTTGAAGCATTCCGACCCCATTGTACTTTTTGTAGGGAGTGGGTGATGTTTTGTCACAGCATATTGGAGAACCTAGTAAACTTACCATGGTGTTCTTCTCACACAAACTTATTCCAGCTGAATACAATTATGGTATAGGTAGGGGACAAGGAGTTATTAGCCATTAAATTGGCAATTGAGGAGTGGCGTCACTGGTTGGAGAGCACTCAACAATTTTTTTTTTTTTCGCTGCTAACTGAATCTCGAATATCTGTTCTCAGCCAAAGATCAAAACCGTCCTTGGTCACAGACTTGCTAAATTTACCAGGCAACACTGTCATGCTCACCATTGTGGATCAGTTTTCTTGTGGGGTTCCTTTTGTACTGTTTCTGCAGCTTCCCACTTGTGTCTGACAGAGGCACCCAATTTACTTCTCAAGTTTGGATGGAAAACTTTTTTATGTAAAGGGTTGGGTGTCTCTGTTAGCCTTACCTCAGGGTATCATCCTCAAAGCAATGGACAGTGTTAAAGAATGAACCAGGAACTTGGTAAATTCCTTAGGATTTACTGTCACTATAAAAAAATTAAAAAATGACGGGTCTACCTATCTACCCTGGGTAGAGATGGCACAGAACTCATTAACCAGTTCTATCACCCCATTTCAAGACATGCTATGTTATCAGCCTCCCCTTATACCCTGGTCACCTCAACCCTCAGACATACCATCTGTGGAGCATAGGATGCGATGGCATGAGGAGGTCTGGGAGGAAACCCACCAATGCTGTGAAGCAGTGCCACAGCATCATAAGCATTTTGCTGCTAGGTGTCATAGTGACACCCCATCTTATGCTCTCAGAGACCAAGTATGATTGTCTACCAGGGATTTAAAAATTAACAAAAAATTCCCTCCCTAAGTACATTGCTCTATTTATGAATACTGCTAAGATTAATGATGTTATTTACACACCTGAACTACCCGCACAGTATCATGTGTGTCCCTCTTTCAATGTCTCCTTACACCTGTGGTTCAGACTGGGAGGGCTATGGTCCTGAGGAGCAGAGTTGGGTACCTGCAGCTGACGTCCTGGATCCGGCTTGTGTTGAAGAGTTTCTGGTCCTTCCTAGTCGGTAGGGAATGAGGTCGTCCGCTGATGTCTCTGAACCCGTTCTCTGGTCGCTGATGTGCCCGTCCTTGGCGGCTGTCCCTAAACCCAAGGTCGTGGTCCCATTGTGGGTGTTCCGGTGTCAGGTTGGGGGTTCCCCTCCTTAGTTGTCTGGCATTGGGGGTCATCATCAGCATTACTGCTTGACTTTTAGCTTGGTGTAAATTGAAGTACATTTGTTCCTGACAGCACGCCATGATGGTCATGCGAAAACTACATTGTGATTTATTATGGATTTAATATGTTGCTGATTTTATTTGAGCCACTATTTGCATATTGCAGTGTTTTGTGATACCCTAATGTTCTCAACTTCATGTGTTTTCCAGAGGCTGCATGTAGAGGTGACAATGGAGGAAAATCCTTCGGCAGACAATTGCAGGTACAGAAGCATGTTCTCACTCATCTGTCACTCATCTGTCAGGGAGAAAGAGCTTCACTGAAACCATCTTCACTTGTCTCATCTTCACTTCATAGTTCTACTGTTAAAATAGAAAGAATGTTCTGATTTCTACTCCATGTTCTCCACATTTCTAAGCCTTTTATGACTTCAGGTTAGTTTGATGTCATTCTCATGCTGACTCTGAACAGTATAACTCATGGCAGGTATATTTGTATAAGTGGCTTTGTTGGTAGGCTTTGTGAATATAACTATTGGGGTTTTTTCCTTATTGCTCTGGACTGTTGTTTTACCTCACTTGGGTAAACCTGAGAACTTCCACCCAAATAGCATTGCAAATGACACTTCCCCCTGGGTGCAACTAAACTAATCCTTTGATGATGAGTGTATTCTACAAAGTAAACAGGATGAGAACTAAATAAAAGATATATAATTACAAGCACATTTACTTCAGTGTACCTAATGACTTAATGATGTAAGTATACTAAGTATGTAAGAGTGCTACATTGTATATTTTAATGTACTAGCAACTTTAATGTACCTAGTACTTTAAGTATACCTCAATGAATCCTATGTCTCAAAATAGTACAGTTGTCTCAAAATAGTACAGTTAAGTAGGGTTAGTTCTATTACGTATATGTTAAAAAAGCATACTTTCAGTACTTTACTCATGAGTGCTAGGAAGTGCTAAGTGTACTTAAATTAAGTATACTACAGTGTACTTTTTGTATCTTGAGGAAGCATTTCAAATACCGCTAAATTATGCATTTAATAAAACTAAGGGCCAAATTAAATGTACAAAGCCACTTTAAAGTAGGTTAATGTAAACTCGAGCATTAACCAGAAAATGATTAGCGCTGTAAACGGCACACGGGGAGGTTTTCCTTATAACTTATAACATTTTCCTCTGGCAGAAAGCTCTGAACACAAACTTCTCATTGTGCCTTGTGTCACACCAGTCTGTACAATATGATGCGGTGCTTCTGTAATTAATAATGATGGAGGATATTATCTTTGATGTTTTGTGACTGGCGCGGTTTTAAGGATGTAAAGACAGGGGGCAAACAGCACGAAGCTGTAGTTACTCGTTTTCATTTCCCATCCACCTAAAAGCAGCTTAACTAAGACTTTGCCATAAAATGAGTAAATAATGTTTTACCTATATGTTATTTAATGTATATATTTTTAAATATTTTATAAATATGACATTATGCATCAGTATATATAATGTAATGTGTCACGCTTCCGGGTTTCCTGACCGCCTCCAATCTCCCGAACTCCATCTCCCAGAATACTCTCACTGATGACATCACTGTCACATGACCCGAAAAGTCCATTTACACTCAACTTCCGCATTCATGGTTGCCAGAGTACTGATTGCCCACCTGCACTTAATTTCCCCGCTGCTACATAAACCACACACATCCACTTTACGAAATATTGCCAAACCCTTGTTTGCATACCAAGCGTTTCTCTTGCTATTGCTACTTCTGTTCTCAACCTCCCTTTGTTATTTTGACTCTCGCTTTTCTGTGTTTTGACTTACCTCTTTGTTCTGAGGATTCCTCTCTTTGGATTTGTTTGCTAGTTTTCTAACTCTCTTGTTTTTGACCCTGTCCCCTCAAAGTACATTTGATCCTGACATGTGAATGAATGATAATGAATGTGCAACAAACTATAAACAAATCTAATCTGATTTTAACTCAGGCTTGAATACGATACGTCTTAATCTCGACTACAAACCATATTGTATGTACATACTGCATAGTACACAAATGCCAGTGAAACACAGTAATATTAGCAGGGTTTTAATGTCTTGGAAGAGAAACTGGTTAAATTCCTTCCATAATTTTGAATGTTAATGTGCTAATAAATGTAACAACACTTTTAAGCTTTTATTTATTAATGTGAGTTATAAAATAGTAAAACCTTGAACAATGCATGAATAAAATTAAACTAAATATTGTAACATTTTAATTGACTAGACCTCAGACTAAAACTAAAACTACATTTTAATCAAAGAATAAGACTAAACTCCATAGCTGCACATGCATATACACATCAACACACAAAGACCCCTCCTTCCCCCTATCCCTGAAGGCAAATCCTGAAGGCAAACACTTTTCATATTTGATTCTGGTGAAGGATAATAAAACCTGTAATTAACATAACAGGCGTTTCATGAACATGCTATGTCTTGTGACAAGCTGCTATTATTTCTCTCTCTCTTTCTCTCTAGCTCCAAGGCTGGAAATATTTCTTTTGGCTCTGGTGTGCTCTGCAGATACATGAAAGAATGCACATCCGAAGAGCATCCTATTACCTATGGTGAGCTGGAATTTCTCGAGGCAGGCGAAAAATTCAGTCATGTAGGTAAAACGCACACACACACACACACACACACACACACACACACACACACACTGTCCCAAGCTTGGTTCCCCTTGTAACAACATTACCCAGGGTTTAACTGTAAGTACAGAAACTTATAAGTTAGTTAGGGAAGAAAAGAGGTATAAACGACAAAATCACAAAAATTGCTCGCAAGTCACATTTGGTGCATTAGCATGTTAACTTGCGCAGGTTAGCTAGGAAGTTAGTTTGTGGATTGTCAGTTTGTGTTACCACGTTAGCAGGTTAGCTAGGACGTTATTTCGCAGATTGTCTGTTAGTTTGTGTTACCGTGTTAGCAGGTTAGCTAACTATCAATAGAAACTGTATGTTCCATTATTAATTTAATGCACGTATTAAATTGCACGTAGATTGCGTTTCTCCGATGTGCAAATATAAACAGGACAAAAACACAACACACACTAATTACATAACAGTGCAGACGAGACATAAGTATAAATATAGAAGAGGAAACAAATAGGAAATTATACTTTGCACTTACAGAAATATTATACTTTGTATATATATATATATATCTTTGACCTGTATTTCAGCAGAAATGGAATAAGGCGTTTTATGAAACTTCATTATTGGAAATATTCGTAATACACGTAATGTCTGTAACACATTCTATAAAAGTTAGGACTGGAGCAGTTTAAGACTAGAAACATTGTGAAATATTCAGAAAACCCAAATTGTGTGCATGCTCATGTCATTGAGGTGAAGAAGACCATTATTGCACCAAATATTGTTTAGGTGGTAGTTTATTCTCAGTACAGCAGTGACACTGACATGATGTGGTGCTGAAGTAAGTGCATAGTGAGTGTGGACCACCTTCCAAAAATGAGAGGCTCTGTGGTCAGAAACTGATCATTGATACAGGGCTGAAGCTATCCAAACCCGACCCAGGGCCATGGCGAGTTTAGTTTCAGCACGCTTAGCTTTAATATTCAGATGTCCCTGGAACTCTTCATTGCCTGAATCAGGTGTGTTGGACTAGGGTTGAAGTTAAACTTTGTAGGATGATAGGTTATGGGTGCGTTTCCCAAAACCATTGTTGCTAACTGCATTAGTTGAAACGATACAGCTGTGATGCAAGTGTTTCCCAAAAGCATGGTTGGAATTATGGAGGTTTTTTAAATTTCATATTGCTAATAGTTCTTAAATTTTGTTTTTAAAGAAATGTATTTAGAAGAAGTGTTATCTATTAAGTGTATTATTATATATGTATAATAAATATCAACATTATTACAGTTATACTTTTCATAGCTGATGTTATTATATTTTATAAAATTATTTTATTTTATTATATTTCTATTACTATGGTTGTGATGGTGGAACATTATATGTTTACATTATGAATAAATATGATTCTCATATTTTGGCATTATATTACAAGGTTTGTGTTTTTTCCTGATTTGAAAGTCAGACCAGACAGATTTGAAACCATGATGGTTTGAAATGTGGTGTTTGTATTTTGTTAATTTGTTTCATGCATCCCCCCCAAAAAGTTAAATAATATAAGCTAGTCATGTTGAGATTCAATAAATAAAACAAGTAATATATACTAAATGATACATAGTAAACAGGTAGTAAAAATATAACAAAAATATTTAGTACATATATAAAAGTATGTTATATTAGAATGATAACTGAGTTTTTGGAGTCAGATCTATTCAAACAAGGACAGTATCAGCCAATACAGTAAGGGCTAGGACCTGAACAGGACGGTTGATACATCATAACTTAAAAATATATTTATTATTTTCATTATTATTATTATTATTATTTAATATTTTTTCTTTTCTTCTTATTTCATAGTGCTTATTTTGTTCTCAAACCACTATGTTGCATCTTGCTTTAAGATGAATCAAAGTGTTTCACTTCTGATTGTTGATTTAAAATTGTTTTAAAATTCATGGTGTGACAGTAACTCATTTTAGTTTTGTTTTATTAAGAGAGACTTAAACAGAACATTCCATTTAATAGCATCATTTTGCAGCTGTTTAATGTAAAAGCACAAAATTATTGAACTGTTTAAAAAAAGAAGAAACTCCTCTTTTTAGAGAAAAAGTAGAGACATGAGTATGTTTGTTTTTAGAGCACATTGGTAAATATAAAAACCTATAAGGACATGATGCAGTGTAGTATGTATGTGATTGAGTCTACATGATCTTTTGGGGTTGTCTTGTTATATTTACATAAATTTAATTACATTTAAGTTTCATTTTCATTGGAATCTCTTTGTATTGTATCACAGCTAAGTTTGACAAGTTTCTTAAAAAAAAAAGAAAAAGAGTTAAGTACAATGGGAAGTTGTCAATGAGAAGTTGAAACGTGACTATATAACATCAATTCTACATTTTGTAATATTCAGGCCAGAATAGTATTGTACAATAATAACTGGACTATACTGCTGAAGATTTAATAACTTCCTGAATGGTTTTTTAAAGAATAGTTTAATTTTCCAGACTAAGTGTATTGTTCAATGCATACATTAATGCTTAATGGAAAAGTAATGAAAACAGCATATTTCAGCAACTTTGCAACAAATGACCTTGTAAAAAGTGAAGGAGAACCGTTTTTATAAATAAAACCCCACACTACCTGTTAGACTAAATCTTACAATGTTATTTACATAATAATTTAATAATATAATTTTATAATTGAATGTAGTTTTCTGAACAACTATACTAAGATAAATAACTGAATAACAACTTTGTGTACTTGTGTACTGAATAGTTCCTAAAACATTTATGTTGTTGTGATGTTAGAGATTTACACCTATGTTTATTATTAAGTAGGTGTGCACATATACTGATTAATTTTGGTTACAGTTCTTTAGGAATATTTCTAGGAGCAATTAACTAACTTTCTCTTTGTTCCCAGTTTTTAGTGTCCCAAAACGCACCTGCTGCAAGTATCTGCAAACTGATGAAGAAGTACTGGAGGCTGCAAAGGCCCAACCTGGTAGTGTCTCTGGTGGGAAAAATAGACCCAAGGAAAAAGAAAATCTGGGTCAGAAATTTGCTGAAGGAAGGTCTGGTGCAGGCTGCTCAGGGCACAGGTGACCATTCTCTTCTTGGTTGGTGTATAGTGCTGCATGACATGAACGGAATAATGAAGATAACACCAAGTGATGATAAAAACCCAATTAGGAAATAAATCATTTGAAATTAATTTATTAAACATTAAACTAAAACTAAACTAAAAATATTTGTTAAGCTACACATACAGAAGTACAGTCTCTCAGCTAATCCAACATGCCAGATATCTCAGCATGGAGCTGTAAAGGTTTCTAATAGTGTCCCCCGATAATCCCATCACATGCAGCTTGGACATTGTACAGATTTTGCAGTAGGTGTGGAGGTGGAGTGACACCAGGCACTGTGGACGTGTGATGCGTGACAACAAACAGTTCATCTTGGCACTGACCACGGTGCCTCCACACAAAACAAAAGTGGGACTCGTCATTCTGAGTCACTCCACGACTGTCTTGTTCATCAATATTACATCACAGACTAAAGAATGTCATTTGAATGGCTTACACGCTTCAGATGCTTCAAGTTTCAGTTAGATCTGAATTTCACAAATTTCTCAATAACTTGGTCATTGCGAGTCAGTCAGAGAGCTTTAGTGTATTTAATGTGTTATGTGTTCTCAGAATTCTTTACGGGGTGGTGATAGTAACCAAGGGTCACCATGACTACAACCAAATATAGTTATTTTATTCACTCTGCCAAACCTCCAGTGTATTTCCTAGGTTTTGTGTGTGATGTTGATGATTATAAAAGTAAGCTGTCTCTGAAGGCTGTTTTGCCTAACAATGTCCTGCATATATCCCTCTGTTGTGAAATTAAAACCATCGGATTCAAATATATTTTAAGTCAGAACTGTATCACAAAGCAACAATGTGCCAGACATTGGGCAGCATATATTTTATCTAAAAATCTGTGAGGGAGCTTGTAAAGGCATTGAACTCTTCAGACATTTGGTTCTTGTCACCCCCACCATTAGCAATTATTCTTTGTTAATTAAATGGTTGGATTTTTGAAACATCAGTGGGTTCAAACACAGGCTAAATCTTAAACAGCTGTGTATTCCCTGACCTGCGCTGTACACTCCGACATGCATTTTTTCTATTTAAGCTCTTACAGCCAAAACCTGTGCTGTTTGTCAAGCAACATTGTACAAATGTACATTCTGCTAAATTGATGTTGCCACTTTTCATACCCTTTTCAAGGAATTGAAATTTTCCGTTCCATCTTGAAAGCTGTGGCAACATTCAAGGTGAAAGTATAATTCACAAAACAATGCACACTGATTACTGGTTGTGTGTTTCTCAGACGCATGGATCATAACAAATGGTGTGAATGATTGCATAAGCCGCTACATAGGAGAGGCAGTACGGGATCAAGCAGCTGCAGCCGCGTCGCTTAACAAGTCCAAAGTGGTTGCTCTGGGCGTGCTTCCCTTGGGCCTGGTGACCAATGACCAACAGGGTGACAATGCACAGGTGGTATAACGTGCACACATGCATAAATCATCTGCATCAAGATTAATTTACACTATTCGAAATTTTACACACTGTGAGCATTTCATGATCGATGGATGAGTAGACTAGACCACTCAAGCAGGGTTACAGGCAAGATTCCTGCATCTCATGGCAGTGTCTGCTAACATCTTGGATATACTACAAAACATTAAGAAAAAAAAACACTGCTGCATTGTATAATGCATTGACTATGACTATCAGGAACCAATGGAGAATATTACACATCCTCCATATAATAATAATAAAAAACACCCAGAAAAGATCTGAAGCACACGTAATAATGTCACAGGATTTGTCAACAGTAGTTTGTAATGAACTGTAAATGTGAGCCCTCAGTAACATTACTATTCTTTTAATGCTGGTTATATCTGATAAGGAGTTCCACCTTGTGGTGCCTGAGTGCCTCAGTGGCTCACTGCTGCACCATTTAAGGTAGAACTGGATCATTTGAACTGGCAGCTGATGAATAAGAAGCTGAACTTCAGCTTTGGATAATTTAGTCTATAAAAACATCCCCCCCCAAAGAAAATGTAGAGCTGCACCTGTAAATTTCATACTTATACTATATATGCAGTACATTATGGCAGCAATGACTTAACTGTGACTCCAAATTAAGTCGAGACCCCCATTTTATGGTCTTGAGTAGCACAACGATAGCTCTAACCAAAGGCTTGCTTGTCCATTCGCTGTAGATTCACACTGTTCTCACTCTGAGCACTTTGTTATTACTATGTTAAATCAGCCACATTAAGACCATAGAGAGCCATAGATGATAACATGAGGCTTTAAACATTCATTGAGTCACTCTGCCTTTTTGATAAACAGATCTCACATTGTTTGTGTATAGTTGTTTCAGCTCACAAACTAGCATAAACTCATCCCAGGCGTGGTTTATAATGGTTAATCAGTTTTCATTAGTAAAATTGTTGAGCTACTAAAAAATAAAACATTGTGGTGATGGCAGTAATAAGTTAAGAGTCAAGTCAAGTGGTTTTATTTGTCATTTCAACCATATACAGTGGTGTACAGTACACAGTGAAACGAAATAGCGTTCCTCCACAACCAAGGTACTACATGTAACAATAGACTACAAAATACAATACAACATAAAGTGCATGTGTGCAAGTGCGCAAGACAGTATACTATAAATAAAAGACAATAAAAAATAAATACAAGAGAGGGGAAACAGTGCAGTTGGCCCCTAAGTAGTTGGAGCAGTAAGGTGCAGTTGTGCGTATATGGTATAAATGTAAACATTAGACACTGTAAACACTGTACTTTGAATTAAGCAGCAGTACTATGGTTATCCAGTTGGTAGAACAATAGCAGTAGACATTTTTTTTATTTTTTATGAAAAAGACAAAAAGGTATATTTATATATATATATATATATATATATATATATATATATAAATCTTTATATTTGTACAAGGTGCAATTCATCATTTCATGTGTTGTCATTTAACTTCTTTGTCTTTTACCAGGTATAACTAAACCTTTTCATACAGTGTGTGCGTTTGCATATGTGTGTGCGTGTGTGTGTGTGTGCCCGTGTGTATGGGTGTGTGTGCGCGTGTGCGCGTGTGTGTGTGTACCTGTGTGTGTGTGTGTGTGTGTGTGTGTGTGTGTGTGTGTGTGTGTGAGGCATGTTCCGCTACTATAATGAGATATTATGTGCAGGACACATCGCAGGACTCCTGCTACTTAGACAGTAACCACCAGGGCTTCCTGCTGGTGGATGATGGGACCATAGGCCGCTGGGGCGGTGAAGCAAGTGTCATCACGGACCTGGAGTACCACTTATCCCATCCACAACAATCAAGACTTCTCTCATATTTGGGTGAGAGACAGAGCCAAACATCAAGCAGCACATGAAGGACATACATTATACAATGTATATACAAATTAAAAGTCATCTGCACAAGGTGTTTATTATGTTTAAACTAAAAGTGCTAAATAAAGTTTTTAAATGTGACTTAAAAAAATCATCTGTGGCGATTGTGTAAGGATGTCTGTTAAATAAAAGAACATCTGACGTGTTTTAATGAGAGAGAAAACATCTTCACTCTTCACATCTTTACTCTAACAGATACCTTTTTTACATTAAATGCGTAAAAAACACATTA
The DNA here is from genome assembly GCA_024036415.1 of Prochilodus magdalenae. Taxonomy (NCBI): domain Eukaryota; kingdom Metazoa; phylum Chordata; class Actinopteri; order Characiformes; family Prochilodontidae; genus Prochilodus; species Prochilodus magdalenae. Next base: position 212,778 of record JAMWET010007584.1, on the reverse strand, counting down.
ACAGGTTTAGGTAGCCCGAAGATCCCAGTGTTATGCATGCTGATTTCTGGAGGGTCTTCTGTGTTTGAGGTTCGTTATAAACACTACTACTTTTCTCTAGTTCACCCATCACTATTAGTTCTACATAAGTGTTTGTCACACTTGTCTCACTTGTTGTGTGTCACATTTCAGAGAATGGATATGTCACTGAAGAAGAACACGCCATGGTTGGTGATAAGTGGGTCCGGCCCCGCAGCTAATTTGATTACTGAGCTGCTGAGGGACCAGAACCCCTCAGCATCCCCTGTGGAGGCAGAGAGCCTTGACTGCTCCACCCCTGAGCTTAGAGAGAGAGTCAAAGAGATCGTCCAGAAGTACTTTCCTAAAGAGACAGAGCTAGACAAACTAGTGGACCAGGTGAGGAGAAAAGCGGGACTAATGGTGTGTGTGTGTGTGTGTGTGTGTGTATGTGTGTTTGTGTTGTGTTATAACATATATTATTCCATACTGTTATTAATTATGCAGATTAATAGAATACAAATCGTATTTTATATTATTTTATTTTATATTATATATAAAGTATACAATATATTTTCACACATACTTACTTACAATTCCCTTTCCCCTCTCTCTGTATATAGGCTATTAGTATTTACCAGAGTAACAATTTGATCACATTTCATGAAAAGCAGGATGGCCTTGATGATTTTCATATGGTCATTTTTAAAGCACTACTCAGAGGTGAGCTGATAGCTGCAGAACTGTGGGATATTGATTAAAGCTTGTTGACATATGTGTGGTTTATGACCTGATAAGACTATTATGAACATGCATTATAGTGATTTTAACGTGTGTGTGTGTCTGTGTGTGTACAGCCTGTAAGCCAACCACAGCTAGGGCCACTGATTACAGAGAGAAACTAATGTTGACTGTAGCCTGGAACAGGGTAGACATTGCCAGGAGTGAGCTGTTTTCTGGCAACATCCAGTGGAAGGTTAGTGTAACTGCAAAGACATTCATGTTCACATGTTCAACATTTCTGTGTACACTGCAAGATATACCTGGCAAGTATACTCATTTGTACCAGCAATTTTAAAGCACTGGTGATTTCTCTTTTAGCCACAGTAATTTATCCTTTCTCTTTTGGTCTACCTTTACTTGTTGCATGCAGCCAATGTGGTATGCCTTCAGTAAAGCTATTCATTTTATCTCTCTATTTATCTCTCTCTCTCTCTCTCTCTCTCTCTCTCTCTCTCTCTCTCTCTCTCTCTCTCTCTCTCTTTCTCTCTCTCTCTCTCTCAGTTGCTAGACCTGTATAAATCCATGATGGATGCTCTTGTGAATGATAAGCCTCAGTTTGTGCGCCTCTTCATAGAAAATGGTCTGAACGTCCCGAAGTTCACGACGTACGAGTATTTGGAAAAACTGTATCAGTCTCTTGCTTACAACACTCTGGCCTACTCACTGCTACATAAGCAGATTACTGAGCGGCACAGTCCTGCAACCTTGCACAGCCCCACCTCCGAATGCCTCAACAGAAACCACACAGACACCCTCAAGTTGATCAGCCTATACGAGGTGAGAGGAGTGATGTAGGTCTGTGACCTATTTGGTTCAATTACAGTTCCTTAGGAAATGCTTTATTAGTAAAAGTAAAATACACAAATGTGTCTAACATACTCTTACTTATTACCCCCCGTCACCAACTTCTCTCCTCAATTCTTTTGCTTTTCATCTCACTAAGAACACCTCAAGCTTTCTTTGCTAATCTAGATAGGTAGGAATGTTCAGAATTCTGAATAGCTTACTGTTCCAATAGGCAAGAAAGACAACAGCTACACTTTGTTCTGCAGAACACTGTGTAAGTATTTTGCTGCTTCTTGTAGTCTCAAATTTGCTTAGCAAAATCTCTGTGCTACCCTGTTTAGCCATGCTAACGGCTATCAGAAATCAGTAATGAGTCATATGCATTGGGTTGCCAGGGCGATTTAAAGATGCCTTTTGCCAACCCAAAAAAAGCTGTGGCCTTTTTTAAGCCTAAGCAAATATACCATGCACACCCTAACCCTGTCACAGGGTGTCTCCGTTACCCCACAGTTGGCTTATCTCCACAGCACACTCACTGCCCATGTCAGGGTTCACCGTTTGCAGTTTCGAAGGTGCCCCCATCTCCCAACTTTATCAGTGTGATTCAGTTGATTCACTCGGTACCACACGGTATGTACTGTATGGGATATACATTCAACCCTGTGAAGCAGACACTATACCAAGAGAGTGCCCAAGTGCACCTTCATCCCTGAAGAAAGAACAGCATGAACCACCAAGAGCAACACCATATCCACGAGACAAAACACTCCGTTTGGAGTGTGCCTCTGAAAATGTTCGTTTGAAGGGAAATAACACTTCACCCTACACCTCCATCTCAACAACAGTTGGGACAACCCCACCCTTAGAAATGTTAGGAGCAAGGGTTGAAATGGGATTGGGCCTAAGAAGCTCAGAATGTAATTATTAACGGGAGATATTTACATTTAATAATATCCTGAGAATTTTATTTTGCACATACTTTACTAATGATTATAATCTGTATAATCTGTTTGTGTTCCAGGTTTCACAGTTATTATCAGAAATTTTTGGAGGACTTTGTAAGCCCTTTTATCATGATGCGCTCAACCTGAAGCCAGGAATCAGCAGCCACGAGGCTGCAAAGGTACTGAGCTGACCTTCAAATATGACCTCTTACTAGTCACACTGTGAGGCATGTGGAAATTAATTTATAAGTTTTCCACTCAATTGCCCACAAGTAATATTCAACAAAATGTTTTCTGCAGCCATGAGTGGAAGAGTGATACCTAAAAATGCATTTACAACACACACATCACTAGATTAGCAGAAATTCATCCTTAGGAAACTGGTAAAACAGCGTAAATGTACAATTTTCGAAAAAAAAGGGTCTCTCTCAAACGACATTGCAGTCTTCCCACCTAAATTAGTTGGCTGAGGAGATGTAGGAAACACTACAGTTAAACTAGATTAGACTCTATCAGTCTTCGAAATGGCCAAAACGAGGTTATGAGGTCCTGAGGTACTTTATCATTCACTGTAATGAAGTGTAATATAATTTTATAATGGTTATCATAATTATTATTACTGTTGTTGTTGTTATTATTATTATAATTATTATTATACACGTTTGTATTTTTCTAAGTAGTTGCTCACTGTTTTCTCTCACTCTCCCAGGAAGTGAATGAGCAGCTACAAAATAATAGAGAGTATGGTAAGAAGGCATGTTCTACCCCCTGGATTTCACTCTTTATCTGGGCTGTTCTGCAAAACCGCAAGGAAATGGCCATGTATTTCTGGGAGAAGGTAAGAATTCTGCATCTTTGTATCCTTGTATCTGCAGTTTTTTTAATAATTTGAAAATGGCTGTTGTCCTTTACATTGTGTGTACATGAATATTGTAATGAATAGATTTAAAAGAAAGGGCCTAAAATAACCTACATGAAAAGTAAAGCGTGTTGTTTCAAAGAATTTGATTGTGCAGTGTAACTGTATCTGTGTGTATACTCTTGAATCTTTGACACACAGGCATCATGTAGATCAGCATTTACTACATACTCTAAGTCTTTCTGTTTCTCTCTCAGTCAAGAGAGCCCGTACTGAGTGCTTTAAGCGCGTGTAAAATCCTGAGGGAACTGTCTAAGGTGGAGACTGAGACAGACAATGAGATGTCCATGAAGGAGCTGGCACAGACGTTCGAGAATCTTGCCTACGGTGAGTTCCAGCTGGAGTAAACTCAACTGACAAGCTGTATGCAATCCTGTAGGCTTTGATGAACACTTGCACTACTGTTGCTGCAATCACTTATCATTAGATTTTTATGAGATTAGTTAGAATTAGTGTCATTTCACTCACCATAATAATACAAGAATATAGAAGTGTCCTGTCTCACATCCCGTAGATGTGTTCAGTGCCTGCTACCAGAGCAGCGAGAGTCGCTCCTTTAAACTGCTCTTCAGAACCTCCTCAGTGTGGGGCGGAGTCACCTGTCTGCAGATGGCCGTGGCAGCTGACGCTCGTCACTTCTTCAGCCATGATGGGGTGCAGGTGTGTATGTGTATATTACTTCAATAGAGTTTTGTCATTCAGGCTTTAGATTCTCCACAAAGAAGTTAAAGGAAGACAACTGACATGATTTCTTGACTCCACATGTTTGCAGTGCCAAAATGACATGTAAATTTAATAAACAGCCTCATCATATTTTTCAGACAGTGAAAACATTCACTCAATCCACGTTACCCTGCTTCAGCTAGAATGTCCAGAAGACTTCGGGTAAAAGAAAGGCAACACCTTGTTTTTGTACTTACACACAGTGTTAAAAGAACAGTTGCATCCAGAAGGACATTGCAGTGGGATTGCAGTGCTATGGGGCAGGAAGATGAAGGTTACCAGGAGCAATAAATGATGATAACTTTAGACTGATATGGGGAATATTTATTGAGCCACACATACAGAAGTAGTGTCTCTCAGGACGGCATGAGGTCCACAATGTTTGCTAACCCAACATACCAGACGTCTCTGCATGGAGTTGTAGAGGTTCCTAATGGTGTCCTGTGATAATCCATCCCATGCAGTTGAAATATTCCAACACAGTTCCTGCAGATGGTGTGTTGGAGGTGGAGTGGCACCAGGCCTTCTGGACGTGTGATGCATGACATTATTCGTTCATCTTGGTGCTGACCACCGTGCCTCCACACACGGATTTGTTGCTCATCTCCAACAAGACCAAAGCAGGACTCGTTACTGAAGATGACCTGCTGCCATTCTGAGTCACTCCATGACAGTCTGGCACGACACCATTGCATTGGTGATGTAGATCTGGTGTTGGGGCAGTTAGGTTAGGCCAATCCTGGCTCCCATCCTTGCTTCTAGTCTCATTTCTTTCGGTTTATTTCTTCTGAGTGCAACTATTTGTTCAACTATTTTTTTTGCAGATGAGTGTGTACTGATATGCTTTTTTACAGACTGCACTATCTCAGATCTGGTGGGGGCATATGAGCAAAGGGACGGAGGTATGGAAACTGATCTTCTCAATCCTGGTACCACCTTTCATCTACACTGACCTCATCACTTTCAGGTCAGAGACTCTTATGTCCCCTTTCATTCTTCTGTAATGGGAATGTGATGAGAATCTCCTATGTAAGGCTTAAAATGTTTTAGTTATAAAAGTTAGGTTTAATAGACTTAATAGAAAAATGCATCTCTCTCCTTGCCTTTTATTCACCAAAAAGACAGAGGGAAACCTTTTATAAAATAATTTTAAAAGTTAATTGGTTTGTGGGAAGTAAAAAAACGTTTCTGTACATTTTAGATTATGTTTTGTTAGAATATCTTCTTGTATTTTAACACTGCAAGTGTTACAGTGTTGCCTCTGTTACATTATGTTTAGGACAAAAAGAAAAATTGACCAAGCAAAATATTGGTCTATCAGAAGTCATTTTTTAATGTGGTGTCTAGGAAGTACCAGCTAAGAGTGATGGTTCACCACTGGCAGTTGTAGTGATTTGAAAGCTCTAGGCAAAAGACAGAAATGGCTGCACATTTTTTATTATCTGGCCTTAGTGGCATATTCTTTTACACACCAAAAGAAATGTATTTTAATATGCAAACTCATCTAATTGATGGCATCTAATATTTTACATTATGAGATTGTTGTAGAATAGATTTAGAATAGATTAATAATTATGGTCATTTAGTAAGAATTTAGTGAATTGATACAGAGTAACAGAGAAGAAATATGTGTGTACATTTGTTTTAGGAAGTAATGTACAGTCCCAGTACATTATAAATGGATTCTTTCATTACTTCTACTTTTAGGTGGATTACAGGTACCATTGTATTTAATGTAACTGTGGATTTACAATACCTGTGGTTTTAAGATACCTGTAGATTTAAAGTATCTGTGAATTTGAGGTAGCAGTGGATTTAAAGTACCTGTGGATTTAAGTACCAGTAGTTTTAGGAAATACCAGTAAATTTAGGAAATATGTGGATTTAATGTATCTGTGGATTTAAGGTACCAGTGGATTTAGGGTGTCTGTGTATTTAAGGTTTCTGTGGATTTAGGATACCTGTGGATTTTTGTCAATCTAAGGTACCAGTTCATTTAAGATACTTATATATTTAAGGTACCTGTGGATTTAAGGTACTGATGTATTTAAGGTACCTGTGGATTTAAGGTACTGATACATTTAAGGTACCTGTGCTTTTAAAGTACCAATAGTTTTAATGTACCAGTTGATACATAAAATGTTTCATTGTATTTAAGGTTGCAATTTAAGGTTTTGTGTATTTAAATTTAATGGATTGACTTTTCAATGTACATTTTCTACTATTAAAGTTTCTTCTGTTATCAAACATATGTGTAATATCTTGTCTTGTCCAAATGGTTTACAGGGAAGAGAATGCAGAGGAACACAGGGAAGAGAAGGCTGAGGAACCAAGAGAAGAGAAGGCAGAGGAATGTGTTCCTAAATGTAGGTGTGCTTTATGTTTTTTTTTTTAAATGTACTCTTATTGAGTTCTAAAGTCATGGAGATAATACGCTAGCCCGTGTGCTAACCAGGAAGGAAAAGGTCCTGCCAATAACATGTAGAGTACGTACAGGCCAAGATCATGCATAACTTACCTGTTGTAGCATTAAAGTCAGTCCATATAACTTTGCTCAGCTAAGGCCAGCTTACAGCAAGCTCCCAAGTTACTACTGTAGCTTCTTAACTCTGGAATAGCAGCCTGAACACATTAGGAATGCAAGCGTAATGATTTTTTTTCTAAATACAGATTAAAAGCATATTTATTTTGGTGTTTGTACTTGTGCTGTTATATCACTCAAAAGTCTCCTTTGTATGTTTGAATCTGATTCATGTGTAAAGCACTTTGAGGTTTCACAACTAAAATGAAAAATTGCTATATAAAATAAGGTGTGTACTTATTTTAGTTATTATTATTATTATTATTATTATTATTATTATTATTAATACTACATTACAATGTTAGATGTTATCTTTGCTTATATTTCAGGGTCAAAAGTGTCCATAGGAAACCGATGGCGGCAGTTCTGGTCTGCTCCAGTTACTTCATTTCTGGCAAACGTGCTGATGTACTTCCTGTTCCTCTGTCTTTTTGCTTACGTTCTTCTGTTTGAATTCAAACCACCTCCAAAAGGCCCCGCCCCCATCGAGTTCCTTTTGTACCTCTGGGTATTTACTATGTTCTGTGAGGAGATCCGACAGGTGTGAATCTATACATGTCACCTACACACACAAGTGCCCACACTGATACACACGCGCACACACACAGTCTGACCTCTTGTCTCTTCTATACAGTTTTTTGATACAGACAACACCAGATTTTTACAGAATGTGAAGTCATATATCAAAAACAAGTGGAATAGGTTTGACTTCGTAGCCATCCTGCTGTTCTGTCCTGGGCTTTTCTGCAGGTGTGTTTTTTTTTCCTTTCATTGTATATCAATGTAAGCCAGCTGAGGCTGTGCAATTCTGGGAATTTTGTTCTACACTAAAAATTGACCTGTGGTAATATCACTATAGTGCACAGCCACAGGTGACTTACTGATTTTATAAAATGTGGATAACATAAATTATAATACATACATATGTCTGAAATAAATTATGAACTTCTACATGTTTTGTTGTATATGACATATAAAATAAAACAATTAATTATGTAATAATATAATTATGCTCAACATTGCAATTATAATTTCCACAAGCACTTAGCATCAAACTACACTTTTCCACAAACTCGATTTGTTAGCACAGGTTTAGCCAAATAAAGACAATGAAGTAACACTTATGAGTAGTAAGATCCTTCTACTACTAATATTAAATCATTTAATACTTAGATACAGAATACATTATTGGAGTTCTCTTATTAATTAAGGAGCACAATTACGCCCCATGCATTAGCCTAGATGTTAAGAAAATAAGTTGTGTATATCGAGTATTTAAGTTTTTACACCTGTATGTGTATGCAGGATGTACACTTGGTCTTACTGGTTTGGCCGTTCAGTGCTGTGTCTGGATTACATGGTCTTTGTACTTAGACTCATTCATATCTTCGCCATCAACAAAGAGCTGGGACCCAAAATTATTATTGTTGGAAAAATGGTGAGTCCTTAAAATCTTCAGATCAACATTATAACATTATGTGCTTTGTCTTACTGGAATCTTTTTTGTTTCCCAGATGAAGGATTTGTTCTTCTTTCTGTTCCTCTTCGGAGTCTGGCTGTTGGCCTACGGGGTGGCCAATCAGGCGCTGTTGTACTCTTATGACCCTCGACCTTACTGGGTGTTTCGCCGAATCTTTTACAGGCCGTACCTGCTTATCTATGGACATTTACCACTGGAAGAACTAGACGGTGTGTGTGAGTGTGTCTGTGTATGTGAGAGAGAGAGAGACGATCAGAATGACCTAGTACGATAGGCTGGTTTCTCAGACCTAGATTAAGCCTAAAATAGGCTAATGGAGAAACAGGATTGACGCTGCACTTTGTTGACACTAGGCTTAATTCATGTCTGAGAAGTCAGCCCTGTGTATATACTCGAGTTCTTTTACTAGTGGTGGTAACGATGTTTTATGAAATGTCTTCCCAGTTCAGAGAAGTGGGGAGAGAGAATGCACAAACAACATGACCCGTATCTACGAGGGGGCGGAGCCTTGTATACAGACTGAAGCTAACTGGCTGGTGCTCGTCTTGTTGTCTGTATACCTCTTGGTCACCAACGTCGTGTTGCTGAACTTGCTTATCGCAATGTTTGGGTATTCAGCTGTTACAGTGGTCTTTTTTCAGTTATTATAATAATAATTATATATTTTTTTTAGTTATATAATAATTATAATTATATTTAGCTTTGGGGCTTTCTTATAATACATATATTATTTACGTATATTTATACATTTATATTATTAATAATTAAAATTCTTTGTGCAGCTACACATTTAATAATGTCCAGGACCGCAGTGATGTATACTGGAAGTGGCAACGATACGAACTGATAGAGGAGTATTTTTTCCGGTCATGTCTTGCACCGCCTTTCATCATCTTCTCCCACCTGCACATCTTCATCAAGAGGATCAGAGGCCACAATCCTTCCAGGAGGACCATGGCACTTCATAGTTCGTTGTTTTTTCTTAAGTGCTCACAATTTTGCTTATAAACATTATAAATGCTCTTTAACATTCAGCTCCAGTCAAGCTTCCGAAGGTGTTTTTTTTAAATTTCAGGACTGGACTAAACAAACTGATACGGCAGAATTGATAACATTGTAAGAAATGCCACAGCAGTGTGGGCCTGGACCTTGTAGCAGGATCCCCAAAATTAAAATGAATGAAAGAAAAATGAATACTAAAAAAGAGCATAATATGAACACTGATACAATCATAGGGGTTTGGAGTGAAATAGATTGTTCTCCCAGTTTTTCCAGTTTTCACCAATCTCTATCCTTTTTCTTTTCTCTTCTTCCATCAGTACTGAATCATGAGGACAGGGAGGACAAAACACTAAATACATGGGAGGCAGTGCAGAAGGAGAATCTGCTCTCCACACAAAGCAAGACACAGCGGGACAGTGACACAGAGCGAATCAAACGCACATCTGACATGTCAGTCCCTCTTTACCCTATGCACTTGACCTTTACCCTTAGGCCTCAAATATACTGCCTCTGTAAGGTAAGAGCGTCTAGCTTTTCAATTCGGTGCCCATTTTAAGAGTGTTAGTGTTAACGCTTTACAATCTGCAGATTGCATTAGCAACTACTGCTAGTGACATCTTGATACTAACCAATCAGGCTGAAGGCTGAATTATGACCAATGTGATTTTTCTGAGGAAATTATTTTATGACTGCACAAGCACCTATGTTAGAGACATCATGACGAGTTTCTGACAAATTGTGCCATGGTGTCAAATTGTCTTGTCGTAACACATATGTAGCTTCATACACAACATTTCAGGGAAGAAATTCTGATAAATCATCTTATCAGAAATACTATCAGACCAACATGTATCTGCTGAACAAGCAGCAGGACATAACTGGGCAAGGGCTACCAAGGCAGTCAGGTGCTGAAAACACACAGGTGCTGAATTAACACTGGCTGCATGTATCAGTATATTGTGTCGAGAAATTTGCAGATTGAAATGCAGTCACTGCTGTTCAAGAATGTGAATTAAACAGTCTCGAGCGCATTGCATGCGATATTACTAGTATTGGTCTTTGTGCAGCCATTTGCTCTTCCAATCACTTCCACACGAAAAATCAGTTTTGATTTTCTCCTAGTCCCAGTTAGAAAGTGTTAAAACACCAGACACCAGGGTTTAGATCCGTCACCAGTTGTCCCACCCACAGCATTTAATTGAGAGGAAGCCTTGCTGATAGCTGATAGTTTTTTCTTATTACATATACTTCTGGGCAAAAATGCAAAACATTATAGGCCTCATAGAATGCCCATAGCATTTTACATTGTTCTCTGATATCTACACAGAAGGTAAGTGACTTTGGCCAGGGTGAAAAATGCCCAGATGCAGTTTCACACACCCATTTACACTTTATGATGTTATAGTTAGAGTGGAACCGCTTCTCTCTCTACTGCGGAAGCCTCAATATTTTCCATGATTTAAGTCTGGAGTAAAACATGCAAAGCAAACTTCGAATCTTCGAATGAAGGTTGTCCACGAACTTGTTAATTTAAATAATGTAATACTGCACACTGGAAATTAAATTATAAATACACAATTTGTATTTAAGGGTTCTGATGTGCATTTGAATTTATGTCTAAAATTTGCTGCATAAACAAAATAAAACATCAAAAAAACCTGTACAAAAATTGTCTGAAACAATTCATGACCATTGCCAATTGAAACACTAGCTCATGTAACAGCATAAACAGACCATATGCTTATTTTCTTATAATGCTAATTTTGCTTTTTCAGGTTCGAAGTTGCATGAACTCAAAGGGGCATTTGGGGTCCCTCACTGTTGCAGCTTTTCTTAGGTGTGGATAGGAACAGGAGACATAGAGAATGTTGAGACTTGCTAAATTGAGTGCTGCCATCTTCTGTGTGCGCGTGTAGGGTGGACATTGTACTGAAGCAGATTCGAGACCATGACTCCAAACCGAAACTGAACAACATTGCAAACAATGTACTGAGACACGTTCAAGACTTCAGCCACAGGTTGGAAAGACTGGAGACTGAGGTTTGTAAAGAACTTGCTAACCTGTCTGTTTTACCCCCCACACACAATGTTTTTTCAGTTCCTGTGCTCCTCAGTGTGTATGTGTGTTAGCAAGCTGCATTTTTTATATTTGTCTATGTGAGCACCTCAGTTGAGCAACAGCTGCTGGGTTTGTCTACTCAGCACAGACCACAGACCATTCATCATTTCACTGTCTCCACACTCCACACATCTCCCAGCCAACTAAGACCACCTACTCCACCACTACCACCTGCTCGGCTCATGTTTAGTTTTATTTGTTCACGTTTCAGTACTTCAACGCTGTATTACCTTTCCAGTGTTGTTATATGGTCAGAAATGTAATATATCTCCTTTGTAAAGAGAAAATCTACACACTGCAGTTTGAAATGTAAACAGTCAATCAGAGTGGCTGTCTCTACACCATAAAAAAGGCTGTTCACCCAGACTGTGGTGGCCAACCTTGCAATTTGTCCCGTCACGGTTCAACTGAATTAAAAACATAGTAATTTAGTAAAGTGTCTCTCCCTACTAGTCAGCGCCTCTCCACCTCCCTACCATAAGTCAGTTTTTTAAAAAAAAAACTGATTACCAACCATTACCAATGTAAAAGAGGTCAAAACCAACTAAAGTGTGATAAACTGGAAGTTAGTGTTAGAGCTCCCCCTGATTGTGTCTGGGGATTTTGAAAACAGTGTTTAAAAACAATTCTTGTAAGTGAAAGTTATGTTTTTTGATGTAGATAAGTATAAAGTGATTATTCTGGTTATTGTTATAGTGGGGCAAAGTGTGCCTGTCACTGCATAAAATCATAGAAGGATAAAGACATGCTTCTTCTCTAAAAAACAGAAAATTAGGATGATTTCCTTTGTTTTTCGTAATAACACGGTTGCTCCTGTTAAACTTTGTAGCTTGTGTGCCTGACGTTTGACATCAATGCTAACATGTTTGTCCTGGTCTAAACCGAACGACGCAGTGCTGTTACCAGTTTCACTACGGTGATTCCCTAGGGACTGTTTCCCAACCTTAAAAGTCAGTTTTCTTCCGTACCTTTGCTCCTAGGGAAGTTCCGCCACCATGCCCGCCAGCAGCTGTATTGGACTGCACTGCATGTCCGCATGGGCTCCAGATGCCTCTGTGACAACTTAAAGTATTAGCCCCTTTATTGAGTCACTCTCCCTATCCCACGTCTCGCCTTGATTGTCGAAGTGCTGTCCTAGAAACTGGGCGTGTTACTCTGGATTTAGTAATAATTATCGTATAGTCGGACAGTGTAGAATTACATGTAAAATTTTTAAATGACACTAAAAATTTCTAAGAGGTGCTTTTGCCAAACTCGAGGAAGTACAGTTGGTTCACATTATGCCCATAGACAAGGTCCTAGTTCTCGCGGACCAACAACTGGCATATAACAGCTTTGCATGAAATTAATGTAACGGCATTAGACTTTTCAAACAGCTGGTTCCTAAACCCGACGTTACACACAATTCAGAGTTTCGTCCGCTCTTTATATTATGTGATTCGTCCCGCTGAACAGCAATTTAAAGGCATGCTGGAATTACCGTTAATACATTTAATTACATAATAAACAAATTCCAAACCATACTCGTGGATTCGCTATAAAACACTTTTTTAAAAAATGTTAATAAACATTTCTCAACAAAGTTGGGATTTAGGGTGTTTATGATATGTCTCACACGGCGTATATCCCCACGTCTCTAATTCACTGCTTGAGCACAAAACCTCAAGCCGACTTTCTTCTTCACCTGTGCAAACGGCACTACCATGATGGGGATGCTATGGCATTAACATTTGATAATTGTTACTTCAGCTAAAACAAGCATTACACACCGATCAGCCATAACCTTAAAACCACCTTAATGTATCTACACTCTTTATGCATTTTATCAGCTCCTCTTACAACATAGGTGCACCTTGTAGTTCTATAGTTACAGACTGTAGCCCACCTGTTTCTCTCCATACTTTGTTAGCCCCCAGACTGAGAATCGTCCACCAACCAAAACTATTCAGCCCAACACTATCCTGTGGGCAGCGTCTTGTGGGCAGCGTCCTGTGGGCAGCGTCTCGTGGCAGTGTCTAACGCCCCACCATGTCAGTGTCACTGCACTGCTGACAATGATATACTACCCACAAAATACCTGCTCTGTTGTGGTCCTGTGGGGGTCCTGACCATTGAAGAACAGGGTAATAAAGTATACAGAGAAACAGATGCACTACAGTCTGTAACTGTAGAGATACAGAGTGCTCCTGTATGGTCAGTGGAGCTGATAACATGGACACTGAGTATAGATACAAGTAGGTGGTTTTAATGTTTTGGTTCATGGATGTAATTCAGTTATGTTTCCATACACAAATAATACTGTTTGGTAAAATGTAATTTATTTTAGGCTTCAGGTTTCATGAAAACTGTTGAATACTAAACAGAGAAACTATTACCAACTTATTTCTCCTTTTCTGCCTGCCTTCCAGATGGAGTTCTGCTCTAGCTCCCTCTTGTGGATCATGGAAGGATTAGCTCAGAGTAATCTAATGAAGCAGACGTGTCCTCGTCCTTCTCCTCCTCCTAAAAGAGGTGCTGTTACCTCTCTCGCTCACTCTGCAACTGTGCTCTATCTGTCTTACTGCGACAGCATTTCTAGGATTATGTTTCTCTGTGACTTAACAGAGTTCTGCTTATTTTAGATCACCCTTATATATACACATTGCTGAAACAGGCCTCATGAAGGCTCTTAGAACTGATTTATATTCGGTACTGTATGTGTGGAGTTGACTGAGATCAGACTACCGTCCCTTCAGTGGTGACCGTCGAGTCAAAGTTAAACAGTACAAACAAAAATTCTTAAAGGCCCATTATCTTGTAATATTTCTTGTTCAGTAGCTCAGATTTCACTGTATGTGTAAACAGATAGTGCTGAAAATAAATTGTTGTTACTTACCACACATCCTCAGGAAAACAATCAACTGAAGTGTCCTCTTATTCAAAGCATGTAAATGTTTACAAAGCAATGAAAAGCTACACCTCAAGGTCCAGGGCTGATCTGTCCTGTGTTCGGTGTTTCAGATGTGGTCCCGACCTCCCCTTCTTCAAGCCAAGGAAGCAGTGCCTAAAGGAGCCTACTGAACAGCCAGCACACACACACACACTCACTCACTCACATACACATAAACATACACAGATATTTAGCTTGTCTCACTAAAATGATCTCTGAGATGATAAAAAAAAAAACATTTCTTTCAGAATTTATATAGAAATATAAATATTGTCTTTTTCACTATACCTAATATATCCCATCTTCCCCTGTAAAGTCTTGCCTTTCTTCCTTTTTATTCAAGCATGCGATAAACAAAAGTGATATTATTATACTCCTTTATGAATGAGGGTGATAAGGTTTTAAAGTTCAGGCTTTAAGAGTAAACCTATTACTAGTTTTACTCACTGTGTCTGTTCTATACTATGTTTTTTAAATCTTCTTGGGGGATTCTATTTTAGGGGTCATTAGAAGGGGCTATATTATAACCACCTGCTCTTTGTCCCACTGGTTGCTAAATTATAAATAATCAGTGCTATCCAATAGGTGTTAAAACTTCATCCTATAGTTATGTTCTTAGACTTTCCTAGTGCCTCTGCCAGTGTCCCCTCCTGCTCGGCTTGAGGATCATTTGATTCAGAGGCTGGCTTGGTCCTAGTCTCACAGGAGCCTTACATGGGAAGACTGGAAGCCAGATCAGGATCAGGTTATCATATTCAGTGACTGTGGATCAGAGGCACTGCTTAAATCTGCCCAGGACCTTAACACTAAAGGGCAACGCTTGCATTCGGGCCGATTATGTCACATAAAACTGCAAAATTTGTTATGCTGTAACTATTAAAACTATTACATATAGTCGTCTATGCCTGATGTTATTTGTTAAGTTTTTAAACCCTATTTTAAATCAATCGTATATTTGCTGTAGTAGTTTCTGAAGAGTTTGACCTGACAGGCTTTTTATTCAAAGGTTGAGCTTTCTAGCTTTTTTCTTTTCAGTCACTAATTTATTCTGAGGGGAACATTTCTTAGTGACCCTGCACTGAATTCATACACACAACACGAAACAAAGTTTTTACTTGGTCAAAACTAACTTACTTTCAGCATAAGGGGTCCATTTACCGGACAGTTTTAGATGACACATTATTTCAAAAGAGAAATCTCCATTAGAGTGATGCAGTAATACGCTTAGAACAGACCCTTTATGTTAAAGGCTAGTTAGTCTTGACAGTGTATAAATATTTACTGAAGTCTTTACTGAATGAGTTTGTAAGTTTATCGTGACCTTAAAAGCAGGATAGAGTTGATACTGAACTATTTAACCTTTAATTCTATGGACACACTTTAGTGCATGACGTGGAACGAACTGCCTGTGCCTGGAATGAGCGGTACAATAACAGCGGTGGCCTGGAGGAAACGGCCAGTAGCAATGACCTGAAACGAGTTGAGGACTTGGTTTTCACGACTTCTGGTCTAATCGTCCTGTAGTTAAATATGTGGGTCAAACTGTGGCTAGGCCATGTAACTCAGCCATGGCTTCACCTAGTGGAGAGAGAGAAAGAAGGAGGGGGCAGATATCTCAGAGGTATGTCTAGATACATCTCCACTTTCAGCCACAGTGCAATTTCTTCTCTCCCCAGCCTTACCCCCCACTGCCACCACCCTAGCCAGCTGTCAGTTGTTCCTCAGACCACTGAAAGTCTTTCCTTCACTTGAAACCTAAATTGATTGATGGTTACAGCAGAGGGGTTTCACAAGTTCTATTGATCCAACAATGACTTTGATTAAACAGGGACGAAGTAGTAAAACTGGAACCATCCAAACAAAAGAGAAGAAGGTGGAAAAAGTGGATGAAACAGGATGAGGAACTACAGTTTTGTGTTTGTAGAGGGGGTAGGTGCAGAGAAAGCAAGGTAGTGGTATGAGAGTAGTTGAGGAGTGTTACTGGGTGTCAGTGGTACATGGTGCCAGAGAAGGTCACATTACCCTGACGGTGGTAGTGCTGGGTTTTAAATAGAGGGCCTCATTCCCCCACCCTGCCTTTAGTTCACTATTTTAGGGACATACTAGACAGGGAGTGGATGGGAAGGCAGTGAGAGTGTTGTGTCCAGTGTGGAACTACTGCTGCCCCAAAACATGAAAGCGGAGTTCTGAAGCACCTGTGTGTGACTGGATTTCTGAATGTGCTGGCTCATTATTTCACTAGACCAATCAGATTTATGGCAATTAGGTCATAAATAAATGAATGAACCCACTGCAGTGGAGTGGAAACTGTCAGCATTAGTAAAGTGAGCTGTCTCATTAAGCCATTTATAAATGGTCAGAATCAACGTTGTACACTGCACAGTACATGGTCATTCACACCCAACCTCAGGGGGTCCTAAGACTACACCGATTAGAGCTGTTCTTGATCAAGAACACTTCATTCAACTTATTAGCGGCCAGTGCTAGTTATTTACTAGTTTACTGTTACTGTTAGTTCACACTACCCACGTATATTAGACTGTGGAATATTCAGGCCCCTCCAGGACTGGGACTTAAGAACATGGCTGCTCACTCCAGCTTGCAAGAGTGTGCATTTCCAAAGACGATCTAGACTATATGCTAAGCTCTACATCTCACATATGGACTTTTCAAATGATCCTCCCTCCCAGCTCACCCTCTTGATATAGACCTGATACCTTCTCCCTCCCTCTTGGTCTCCCATCTCGCTCTTTCCCTCCACCCTCATGCTCACGATATATGGTCATCCTCTCCTTACCCCCCTCAGCCACTGCCTTCTCTAAAGTTAAACCCCAACATTTGATGACGGCAGGAAAGCGAGCAATATATGCTGCCCTCCGTGTCTCTCTCTCTTTCTAAAGCGTATGGACAGTAGTTGCCGGCCTGGTCGCCAGCACTTGGCCCTGTCACTCATGCTTTATGCCCCCCGCCCCCGTCTCGTCTTACCCCCGAGTTTGTCTCTCTAACTGTCTGCGCACCATTAGTGAGGTCTGTGTTGCAGATGCCGCCTAGCCTGCCGCTCCACTCCTCTCCAGTCTTATCACGCTAAATCACCGCACAGTGGGATCGTCGTCATCTTTTTTTTTTTTTATTTGCCTGTGTGGTGCTTTTCCAAAACCTAGAAGGAACACCTGAATCCCAAGGGATCATCTAGTGTTTTGTGTGTTGGGAACAAGCGTGTGGATTTTGACTGTTGGAATACTTTGTACTTCCAGGCTTTCCCTTGGTCACCTGTGCTACCTTACCATTCCCAGAGTTTTTCTGCGTGTGCGTGAGTGCATGTCATTGTGAGGTGGACATACTGAGGAGGCTCTCTGAGTTATCTGCTGAGTGCCACTGAGTTGTCAGGTGCACGTGCAGGAACACTGCACTGTGGTGGAGTGAGTGATCTATTTGAGTGGGTCTAACTCCCCCGTTCTGTCATGGCTACTTTGAAGAGCTGGCTGCTGGGGCTCTTGCTGGTCCTGCTCTGCAGCTTCCAGACACCCCTGGCTCCCACTGCTGCTGCCAAAGCCCAGGAGATACCTGCGTTCCATGAGGAGGGACTGATGGCAGATGATGACGACGATGATGACGATGACGACAACAATGGCGACGACGATGACGACGACGATGATGATGACGACGATGACGACGACGATGATGACGACGATGACGACGACGATGATGACGACGATGACGACGACGATGATGACGATGATGATGATGACGATGATGATGACGACGATGATGATGATGATGATGATGATGATGACGACGACGATGATGATGATGATGATGATGACGATGATGATGACGACGATGATGATGACGATGATGACGATGACGACGACGATGATGACGATGATGATGATGATGACGACGACGATGATGATGACGACGATGATGACGACGATGATGACGACGACGATGATGATGATGATGATGACGACGACGATGATGATGACGATGATGATGATGATGATGATGATGATGATGATGATGATGATGACGACCATGAAGGTACGTAACCTTGCTCACACATTAACGTGATGATTGTACTGCGTACCCCACCTTATTTCTTAGTTGTTTATGCCCCCTCTTACTCCTCCTTCACTGATCTTGGACAGTAGAGAGAAGGACAGACCCGAGGACAGAGTATAGTGGGGGGCTGATAGAGAGAGAGAGACAGGAGGAGGTTGGACAGACTCAGGATAGAGGCTGATTGGATGGATTAATTCAAGATTCTCTCTCTTTCTCTACATCTCTCAGATCTCATTCTTTCTCTGTAGAGACTCTCCATAATTGTATGTCATAGAGCACCAAAGCATATGTAATGTGTGCTGCCCTGTTTCTTGTCCTTTTGTAACTATTGTGTTTTTTAAAGCCGTATTTATCTATCATATATGCTTTTTTTCATATTTACATACATACCCTGTTATAACCTCTAGTTCTTGTTTTGCTTTCTAAACATGTTTACAAACTGAACGCTTAACTGTACTCTCATTCTTAAAGCATTTGTCAACACAAAAATCATCTCCTCAGCCTCTGTGTAAAGACCGAAATGATCTTTCAATGCTTATTCTGTCATTTATTGGGTATTTTAATGTTTTAATATTGGAATTACTTATTAATTGGTTAATTGATGTGAGAATGTCTTGATAGGTATGCTTCAATCCCACACATATGAGCATGTCTGGTTTATCCAACTTTGTGGTGTTAAGTTTGAGTCACCTTAAGAAAGCTTGGCTGCAGCAGTACAGCTACCCGCAGAGAGGTAGCAAAAGAGAGAGAATGTGAATTCACCAAAATTATACACTCCCAAATATGATATATGATGTATGACAAGGGAACACAATGCTTGTTAGGAGATGACTGTTATTGCCAGTTTCACATACATGGATATGACTGACACTTTATTCTTTCTCTGTTGTTTATCTTTTTTTAAATTTTGTAATGTGTTTTTTTCCATTTTCTGTTGACTGTAACATCTGGTGTGAATTCAGTACAGCAGTGTATCCCACGACACATCTTTTAACCCCACTTTGAAACGAAGGAATAAATCAAATGATCCTGAGTTCCACGGTGTGCTATGATGCCTACAGTTTGAACTAGATCACAGTTTTAGGGGCATGGCTTTAGGAGGAAAAGGTGAGCAAGAGAATTTGAGAGGGGTGGGGTAAGAACTGGGTTGAGCCAGACAACAGCTGGAACAGAAGCAAATAATAAGAAAACTGGAGACCCTTGGCAGGCTGGAGATTTTTGGTAGGCTATAAACAATTCATACAAATAGTTGTTTTAGCAACTGGACTGACTTAAAATGTTAAGGTAACCGAATGTTTAAAGGCTCGTTAAAGGAAAAACATTTTGTTGACACAACATTTAAGGTTCAGTAAATTTAAAATTGTAAGGCAGCTTGGTTTTAGTCTTTTTATCCAGTGCATTTTCCATATACATTTGTCTTCTTATTGCAAGCCCATCAATATGTAACCTTTTTATACAATATTTAACATTTTATACTTGCTATAAATAGCAATCATTAGTAATCAATAGTGAACATTTACATGTCTATTTGTTTAATAAATCTATTTGCTTATTAACTATCCTGAAGTACTTCTACTCAGATAAACCAAATATATGTACATTCCCATGTAAACATGTACCAGAAAAGGTTTTATTTCTTGGGAGAACTAACAAAGTTTTTTACAGATGACGACGATGAAGAATACCATGCAGGATCTATCTGCAAGCTCTGCGCCCACTGTGAGGTAGGACTCTTTGGGGGGACTTGCATAGCATGGAAGAGGAGCATGCCAACTCTAGCAACAGTAAAACTGCACTGTAACCCTGTGTTGTTTTTAATAAAGTTGAAAGATAACTTTAAATATCACATCCTGGTATGACACTACTGCGTAGTACAAGATCAGCATTAATAAGGTTTCCCCTATAATTGGTTTATTTTCTTTTCTGTGGGATAGATTTGGTAATGTATACATGAACAGAATATATGCATGGAGTTTATTGAGATTTACCCTTAGAAGAAGTAGGCGATAAATAAAGTACGGTTATATTCAATACTAATACATAAAACAATGAAATATTACTTTCTTCTCCTTGAGGGCTCGCTAATATAAGTAGAAGATAAGACAGATAAGTGCAGATTGTAAGCTTTTAATCCATATTTGTGTTTGTATGTAGAAGATGACACATTATATTCTGATTTTAATTTATGTAATGTCGATATAGCATGGTGGTTTGGGTTTTCCACATACAGACGGAAATCACGGGAGCAATGTACCCAATAGTTTAAGTGAATCCCGACCACTGCCATATAGGCACAATGAAGAAGAAGCTGCTGTAGTATATCATCTCCTCCACCATCAATGTGTTAGTTGCTGTCAGAAACTTTTGACTCCAAACTGCCCTCTTGTGTATGTATTGCTTAACATCCATGCCAGCATAAAAGACGCACCAAAGTATGGGAGCAGTGTTGGTTACAACTAGTGAAACAGACGTATTAATTTACGTACATAAATGGGGGAATAAATGAGCCTTTAAATGTGTCAGTGGAAATTCAAAACGAAAGTAATCACAAACCTCTCAGAACTTTGGGTACACGTCAGCATGCCCATCCTTAGTTGGTTTAAATATTTGGACACTGTGTTTGCAAAGGCTGTTCGCAAAGCTGGTCAACTCACAGCAGCTGCCATGTCAGCATAGCAAACCCCACTGCTAGCAAGGAGGTCAGTGGGGGTTACAGAAGCCTGTGGGGGTCCAAAAAAGTGGAAGCAGGAATGCTTATCTGAACACTGTAGTCTTGTTCTGCATTGATATATACAGTATATCACAATTTGTGACAACAGATAATATAAAATGAATGTAAATTATTGCATAATTATGTAGGGAATATCTCTTGACTTCTAAAGGTTGTGTAGTTAAGTCTCCTACCTTGTCACCTGAGACATCCTCCGTTTGGTGTTTTGTTGCAGTCATTGTTCTTTCCTGTCTCTCTCCCTCAGCACTGTGACACCTGTGACAAATGCCCATGTAAAAAGGGAGACAAGTCAAAGCACTGCAAATACTGTGAGGTGAGAAGCGTCTTTCATGCACACACCCACGAGTACACACACACACACAGTACCAGTGACAAACCTCCTAAACCAAACCACTTTACCTCGGACGTTCTGTAAGAGATACAAGATTCAACACCACAAACACCACAATAAACAAAATATGAATCAAAACAGTAGAAATTGACAAAACGTTCCTAAATTTAAAAAAAGTAGCTGACATTTAATGAGCTAACCCATTTCTGCTCCTAGACATCATCCTATACTACATTTAAAAACTACATTTTAACTACATTTAGAAACAGTTTAAAACAAAAATTGTAGGTATAATGGTTTTCATTCAACTTCCTGAACTGCACTAAATCTAATTAAACAGCACTTACTATGTTCTCTTTGTAACAATGCATTTAAATGGTCAGCATAGACAATATACACTGTATACTTAAAATATTTATTTCAATTTTATTTAACTTCCAATTTAACCAGGCAAGTCATTAAGAACATACTGTTACTTACAAATGGTTGCCTGGCAGGCGACACAAGCCACTTTAGGAAAAGGGAATAATCACAAAACACAGACAGGTCAAAAGTGACAATAGTCAAAATAAAAAAAAGAAAACAACAACATAAAAAAGAACACAAACTTTAACACAACAGCAAAAGACAGGAGATGCAGCTAAAATAATGAGTTAACAGAGAAACAGGTACAAGTACCAATGAAAATGTCCATTATACAATTCCCCCAATTAGAAATTGACAATTGAGTTTTAATGCTAGTGTTTCCCAATCATATGCAGCAGTAGAGTGAAATCAAGAGAAGCCATATGAAGTATTAATTTTAGAATTTTAAAGGCCTATTGTTATAATTAGCAGATTCCAGCTGTATTAAGGTTTGTAAGTGGAGTGGCATATAAATAAATCCACTCCAGCATATATTATGATGAGTTTGTAAACAGGACTAATTAACTAGAGGGTTAAGAGAGCAGTCATGTGTTCTATTAGGGGCCATTTGTGATCAAACAGACAACAGAATAAGAAAGAACATCCAGTTTCTGAAGTGCACCTTTACATGAATTTACTGGAATCAGGCTGAGGAAGAACCAGTCATTTAAACCAGAGCAATTCTGGCAGCACGGGGGAACTATTTCTGTTTAGAAAACAAAGCTTGGCTTTAACCTTGGTAGCTTGGCAACATGATTAGAGAAGGGTAAAGAGGTGTCAAAATCGAATGCCTACATATTCATATGTTGTTACCTGATCCAGCGAACACAGACACAGTGCAGGAGTAGTGAACTGTACACTGAGGAAAGCATACTGATCATCACGATAGGCACATCTATCATGATAACAATGATTTATCTTCTACTACCCAGTTCGATTTTTGAAATGTCGTTTAAATGTGTAAAATCAACTTATCTTTGTCTTACTTTTGACTCTAACTGTGTTACTTAATTTATACTGGATTCGTGAGGGAAAGATGTACATTCTTTTCCAGTGCAGTATTAGTTAAAGTCAGTGTCAGCGAGACAAGACATGCCAGGAGTAAACCGGTCTAAAATCCTGGGCTTTACTGCTGGCAGGTAATGTTTTAGTTGAGCTACACTGATAAAAAGCTGTACATGCCTCAGCTGTGTCTATGCTGAGAGATCTGATGAGCTGCCGGTAATTACATAAATGTTGTGGTAATGTTTCTCAGTTGAGCCTAAGCCTTGACACCCAGGACGAAAATCAAGTCAAGTCAGTTGAGTGTTTTAGGAGAAGCGTTGAGTGTTTTTGAGGCAGGGGAAGTAAAGTCAGATTAGTCTGTGATTAAATAGCAGGATCGCCAGATGGGCATGTGTGATGCAGGGGAGGCCACTCACAGCATAAGACAGGGAGAAGCTTCATGGTAGGCAAACTGGTCAGCAGGAAAGCAGTGACACCCAGCCAAAGCAGGTGAAGCAATGGCATCTCAACGGCATCTCAAAAAATGCCAGTAATGCTGGTTTAATGTGGAATAACCAGCTGCCACCCTTACCGCATGGTCTAACTAAGAAGAAAGAGATCTTTACTTTTAGTTGAGAAACTCAAAAAGTCAAGTTTATTAAAATCCTCTTTTTCAGGTGTGCAATATGTGCGCTGTCTGTCCTGTTTGTGACACCGTGTGCCAGCCAGGTAAGGAGCGCATTTAAAGGATGATACAATGTTTCACTTTGTTTGTTAATTTATTTATATTTACATTTAATTTGGATTTATATTTTTTTCCTCAAAGGTGGATTTGTAGATTCTGTGACTGGATCCATCTACAAGTAAGACAACTTTAATTATCATATAAATGAATATGCTATGAATATGTTAATTATGCATGTTTGTATGCTACCTTGTAATACTATTAAGATTCGGCACTTAAAAACCTTTTCAGGACTGTCGCAGACGTCTTTGAGGATGACGATGATGATGACGACGACAACTAAGTCCTCAGTCGCCACCATGTGGCCAGAGAAACAGACTGCAGTTTGGGTTTGGGGAGGTGGGATTTGGGTATCTCAAGGGTTTGCAATACTGTAGTCTTAACATGTAATAAGTTATTTGTCCAGCAATCTTTTTTTAATCTGACAACTTTGCATAAATTTTATCAACATATGGAACAATAAATTCAGTTACCTAATTACCAGTTATCTATTAATTATTAATTAATAGAGTACATGTTTTTGTCTGCTGGCTTACAGTGTAATAAACAGGAAATAAGACTCATAAGAAAATACAGAATTGTGATGTCCTGACACACCTGGGTGTTAATAAATACAACTGCGGGGACATTTTATTTTGTTGTTTTTTTGCTTCTACATGTTCCAACATCATACTATGTTGCTTCATTTCTATTTGAAGTGAAAACAGTTAATGTTTTACTGAATATCATTAATGCTAGTATATCTGATTTGAAATTTTTAACATTAAAGTGTTACCAGTCTGATTCGCTCTTTACCCTCCTATACATTAAAAAGAGTTACATGGTGAAAGGGTGTAAAAACACAGTGGGTAACCTAGCCACTCATATCAAGTGACTAAGGCTTATTGTCAGGAACTGTAATTAAAACGCATTAGCTGGCTAGAAAGTAAAAAAAGAACATCACAAAATGATGATCAAACAGGATAATTTGCTAATACTAGCAGTTAGTAACATTTTTAAGAAGTAAATTGTAAGATAATGTAATCGATGCATAGGAGTTTTAGTTTAAAACATTCCAAAATGAACCAAAATTATCAACGGAATATGAAGAAATTACACTTTTGACTGATGCCTGCTTGTCTCAGACCCTCAGTGAATCACTGTAGCATCAAGTCTGCAGTCAGTCCCCATTTAAGCAGATGAAGAAGCAGCATCAGGTCTCAGCAAGAAAGCATGTTTAGTGGCAAACAAAACAGATAACATTATCATTTGATGCCAATGTTATTATTATTATATATCAGAAGTGCTAATGTAGTGGTAATATTATAGTAGTGGTAGTACTATAGTAATGCTAGTACCATTCATACTTCATTAAAACATAAAAGTATACTCTCATTTTTTAATCTGACCAGTTACCTCACATTTACCTGAGAGCTGTTATTACTGTATCCACTGTTTAGAGCTAGCTGCTGCTAACGCTGCTCAGTTCACCCGAAATACGTTTAGCCTAGCTGTTAGCTACCCTCGGCTATTTCACTCTAAAACTGATCCTTCATCCTTTATTCATCTTCAGACCTGTGTGTTTTAACTTTCTGAGGTTCATATTACATACTACTTTTATGCAGATATAGTACGTGAGAAGTATGTAGTGTGCATTTTCAAATACAATCAGTGTCTTCTAACTTAGGTAACAACGTTGAGGGTAACGGTCTAACAGGTTCGTTATATAAAGGTAGCTAGTTACTTAGCATGCTAACTGAAAGTGTGAAATAATTATTACAAAACTCTAACATAAATGACAAAACTCGTAATTAAATTGTCGTTTTGTCCACTTTTAGTGCAGAATATGCTAAATTATTCCACTTCGGCCAAACTAACTTACATTAAAGATGAGGTTTGCTAAACGAAAATAAGGGACGCCCACTTCCCGCCTCCTCTGGGTCATGACCACCACGACCCGACTCCTGCGGGGTGGGGCGCAGGCAGCAGTGGCATGGTTTATTTTGTGCTAGTGTTTTTAGTATAGGGGTGATCAGGGCAGCAATTAGTCATACTTAAATAAATTGAGAACTGAATGTAACTTTTTAAGTGCATAACTATAGGGACACTTCGTGGATATTTTTATATAACGAGGAAAAAAACAGAACAAAAAACACTTGTAACCTTATCTGCTCATTCAGTTCCTCAACAACCCTGGGTTCATCAGAAACTGTTGCTTTTTTAACAAGTGAACGTCTCTACTTTTTCTCATTTGAGGAAGTGGTGGAGTACCGGGTGGAGTGGACTTTTAGAGCAGAGCAGCGACGGTGTGTGGTGCCTGTCTCTAGGCAACCGTGAAAGCACCACATGCCAGCAGCCAGGCACATACACACAGAGGAGGTGTGTCAGAGACGTGTATTGGACAGTTATGGAAATACGGAACAAATCGCGGAACATTTAATTGCCAAATAAAGGACGATTCCGTATTTTACGGGACGGGTGGCAACCGTAGATTTGCTGCTCCTCAGTCTTCATAAAGCCCTGAGTTCTTGACGACGCATTTCTATAAAAGTAAATCCAATAAACACACAATTTTAATATGAGTAAAATACAATAAATACACAACAATATACCAGACATATCATAATAAATATTTTTGTTAGTCACTAATAATAATAGCCCAGCAAAGGAGCTGCACCAGACGGCAGCAGCAGACATAACGGTCAGAAATTAATTTCAACATTAAGCGCGATAAGGACACAGTCTCGCTCCTTTCCCCTTTTTTCTAGAACTTTATTTTTTTGCTCCAAATAGAACAGCAGACTATTCTCAAAATCTGATCTTACAAATGCTGGCTTGCGGGAACCGTGTTAAACAGAAAAACAGGATTTTTAAAATACTCTAATAATAATCTTTAAGGGGCATGCAGCGCCACCTGCCACCACCAGGGGGCAACGCTATCCCAAGAGTTCC
This sequence comes from Prochilodus magdalenae, assembly GCA_024036415.1. Classification (NCBI taxonomy): domain Eukaryota; kingdom Metazoa; phylum Chordata; class Actinopteri; order Characiformes; family Prochilodontidae; genus Prochilodus; species Prochilodus magdalenae. Next base: position 186,326 of record JAMWET010007584.1, on the reverse strand, counting down.
CAGGGCAATCAGCAATGACCAGGTGCACCTGCCGGGTGCTCTATTTAAGACGATGCCAAACAGCACCGTTTGTTGCACCATTAGAGGGGCGAACGGTGTGGTAGATATCCAAGCAATCAAAGAAAGCTTTTCCACCTTAAAGAGCAATCAAATCAAAAGATAAAAGCAACAGATTGAGTTGAAAGGAAACAGCCGCGAAGAAAGAAAACAAGCAAAAAGGATACATTTCTGAGCTGGAGTGCAAATATAATCCAGCTCTGAAGATAAAACAAAAAACGTTAAACTATGAAGAAGTAAAGGGCATAATGTTATTTTAAGAGAATTGTCTTCATTTGTGTGAAGACCCTTGTTTGTTTGAGCCATACCTACGTGGTCTCTCTCTTTTGTTTGCCATTTTCCCGCCTTTATTTTCGTCCTTTGTTGTAAGGGTGTAAATCATTTTGTTACTTGTGTTGGGTGGCGCAGTGGTAGAGCACAGGTTTCCCACACTACAGGTCAGGGGTCAGAGCCCCACTGTGCACAAGCATAATCTCCACTATTCTGTCTCCTCTCAATTCAAGAAGAGAGAGCTTTACCCTTTCCAATACTTCTGATAAGAAACAATAAACCTTTAAATCCCCACTACTGCTGTAAGTATATCTTTTTTGATAAAATGTGCCAATCTTTCTTCATTAGTATGACTTTAGGTGAATTTGATTACTGAACACTTAAAAAGAATGAGATAACAATACATAGATAGATAGATAGATAGATAGATAGATAGATAGATGCATACATTCTATGCAATGTATGTACCTTGCATCTAATTTATCTACCTCTCCTATCTACCTGTATAAAAATTATATTATAGATATTAAGATTTTAATTCCCTTCAACAACTGTGTAAATATGACATGACTTAAATGTGATTATTATTATTATTATTATTATTATTATTATTATTATTATTATCAAAAGTAGTGGTTTATTTATAGTGTACCTTTCATGCCGTTGGCATATCAAAGTGCTTTATAGACAAATGACATCAGCAATGGGAAGGAATACTACTAGTACTACTACTACTACACACACACACACACACACACACACACACACACACATACCTGTATAAATACCATGTAAAAGTAGTTTTAACTAAATGCTGATTTAAAGAGATGCGTTTTTAAATGTTTCTTAAACATGGGCACTGAGCTTGATTGTCTAATAAAAGCTGGAATGAAATTCCACAGTTTAGAAGCAGAATACCTGAAAGAGGTTTCTCCATGTTTCCTGTATTTTACAGAAGGTATTTGCAGAAGGCTAACACCTGTAGCTGGAACATAAACAGAGAGATGTTCTTGGGTGTGGTGTGGTCGTGAGCTGTTGGTGTTGTGAAGCTGCCACAAGAAATTCTGAGAGAAACTCCAGTTGGGTCTAGTTGAACTCCAGAATTTATTTGGTACTTCACACGTTTTTTAATATAACAAGTTTCAAAAAGAAAAAGAAAAACATAAAACAGTTACTAGGCTCCTTTCAACCTGTAATAGCTACATACCTTCCAGTCCCTGTTAACCAACTCGTGCACTCTAGCCCAACTGTTCATCATCTTTCCTCATGCCTCTTTCATACCACATAAGCCCCTTCCACAACTTTGAGCATATTATCATTGTTGTTATATGAAAGAGCATGAGACAGAATGTTAGTTCATAAAGTTCACCTGCTCATTGACATCTGTACTTCATTAACATATGAGCTCATACCATTCGATAACAATCTTGTGTACACTTCCAGGTTTTACACACAAAGGTTTTTACACAAAGCTAGCTTTATGAATTATAATGTTAACTAGAAGTTACCCAGCTGTAGGAGTAGTAGAATGTAACTAGTGACATGTCTGGCGCCTTGACATCATCACATAGACCAAAAGCAGGACTTTAAAGTATATTCTAAAAGATACAGGTAGCCAGTGCAGCTCTTTCAGAACAGTAGGTGTATGAGCTCTCTTTTTAGTTTTTGTTAAGATCCGAGCTGCTGCGTTCTATATATGTTGCAGAGGATAAATGGTTCTCCTAGGAACCCCAGTAAGAAGACCATTACAGTAATCAATTCTGTTTTTCTGCACTACTCACAAAAGGCATAACTTTAGCAATATTTCTTAAATGATAAAAAGCTACTTTAGTGACCAAGTTGACATGCGAGATAAAACTGAGCTCAGGGTCTAAGATCACACCCAGGTTTGTACTTCAGGTTTAATATTAGCAGCTAAAGAACCGAGTTTATCATAAAGCATTGTTCTCTGAGTTCTAGTACCGAGAATCAATATTTCAGATTTTTCTTTATTTAGTTGTAGGAAAAAAATATTTCTCGTGTCAAGAAGGATATTTTATTACTTTAGGTACAGTCCATTTAGCATATGCGCTTTATAATATTTTAAGACAGGAGATGATTTTGAACATTATATGCCTGGACGATCTTCGACTTTTATTTTGAAGTCCGGTCGCTAAATCAACAACAGGAAGTTATGCGATGGAATTACTTCCGGTACGCCTTGGAGCGAGGTAAACAAGCACTCTACCGCTGCTAGTACCGCTCTCGCTTTGTTTATTTGTGGTTAATAGGTGTACTAGAGTAATTCTGATTATTTAAAGACTTTGAAATCCGAAAATGACTCGACATGGGAAGAACTGCACTGCGGGGGCCGTGTACACCTACCACGAGAAGAGGAAGGATACTGGTCCGCTGCCTTTCTTAACTCAGTATCCCATTTTGGTTTGCGTTATTTGTGCTGTTTTCTCATGAACACTGTTGCTTCTTTCCCTCTAAGCTGCGTCTGGTTACGGGACTCAGAGTGTTCGCCTGGGAAAAGACGCGATCAAAGATTTCGACTGCTGCTGCCTCTCATTACAGCCATGCAGAGACCCTGTTGTAACGTGGGTAGCTCACTTGTCTCGGCTGTAGCATTGGACAGTCTGTGTTTATACATCTGTAAACTAAGGGGCAGACATTCAAACGGCGTGAAGGCATTTGGAAGTCAAAAGAATCCTAAATCTAAATCCAGACACCTCAGGTTGACAAACAGCTCCGACATCTTGTAAATTATTCTCCCCGTGGCATTTAGTAATTCTGACTAGGTTTCTGATAAACTTGGGTTCACATTAGACCACTCCGGATGATATTGAATTTTCAACTTTATGCAGTTAACTTGGTGTATGAAGTGTTATTGTGTAAGTGAGCACATGCTGTTGTGTAGTTCTGTATGCCATTATGGCATTTGTCCTATGCAATGCCAACATAAACATAAACAGCAAAAATACATAACACAAGCAAAATGTCATTGCTTTTTCTGACTATAATCTTTGTTTCTATTTGCCTTTCATGGTTTGCAGTGAAGATGGGTACCTCTATGAAAGAGAAGCCATACTGGAGTACATCCTCCATCAGAAGACTGAGATTGCCAAGAAGATGAAGGTATGTGAAGACTGGGGCATCGCTGTCTTTTATGCTGTGTATATGTTGGCCCTACTAATGCTGTTATTCATTTGGTCTCTCTGTCTGCCTAATTTTCTATCTCTCTGTTTCTCTCCCTCTCTCACACATATATTTTCAGGCATATGAGAAGCAGAAAAAGGCTCTGAAGAGTGAAGGCCAGCTGGAATCCTGCTCAGAGGAGAGAGAGAAAGTAGAGAAGTTCAAAAAGCGTGAAGGCTGCATCGTTTCCAAGCCAATCAATCCCTTCATCTCAGGTACAAAAATAAAACCCTCACACACTTACCCTAGGGGTGGTGGAATGCAGACTCAATAATCTGCTAATCTGTGATATGTTGATATATGTACCTAAGAACACAATTAAAACATATTTAATTCTGTAATTTTAATAAAAACGCTTCCCATGGGATCCGGAACAGAATAGGGATGGACTGAATGTCATTATGCAGACTTGTAGGTTTTTGATTCCTGCAAACCTGGATACCTGACTGGAATATTGCACATCTGGACTACTTGACACTTGTGTGTGTATATATAATGTGTGAGTGTATGTATGTATATATGTGTATATTATGTTATATATATATATATATATATATATATATATATATATATATATATATATATATATATATATATATATATATATAAAAAAATTTGGTTTGTTTTTTGTTTGTTTGTTTTTGTTATTTACTTTTGCTACTGATTACTGAATTTTGGATCAATTATCTAGCTATTGGTTTTGCTATCGGCCTTGCTATCTAGCACAAGATTGGTTTTGCCATAGATATATATATTTTTTTAAATCTTTATTTTCATTTGTCTCCTAAGGTCAGTCTAAACAGGTGCCATCTCCGAACGGCTCTGTTAGCTCCTCATTTAGTTCTTCAAGTTCTGCTTCATCTGTGAGTGAGTCCAGCTCCTCGTCCTCTCTTCCCAGCTTCTGGATCCCCAGCCTGACTCCAGAGGCAAAACCCACCTTCCTGAAGAAACCTGTGAGTTGCTTACTTCTCTCACCACCTTGACCTTTCTGGGCTTTTATAGAGTCAGTGTTTATAGTCTTAGTCATATGATAATAAAGCTGCACAGTATGAATTGGTGTGGAAGCTACCATAAGCACCGATGCATGTTATGGTCATATTTTTTCTTATTGTGGAAGTTATGACCGAGAATGTAACGATGTAACTTTAGTTTCATTTCAGCTCAATACACTTTTAGTCAAAACAAAGCGTAGAGCATCAGAACCCTCTTCCAGCCAATCAATAACAGGTGGTGCTTATGCACCGGGAGTAAGGGGGGAGGTGCTACGTGGTGAACTTAAGAAGTAAAGTAGATTTCCCCCATTCCAACTTAAATTATGAAGTTTCTAGCGTGGAACTACTGCACTATTCAATGTGGAATAGGAACTCGAACAAGAGACTGAGGGGGCAGAATGTCATGGCTGTATCATTTAATGTGGAACAAAAACCTCCAATTAACTGTCAAAAGAGCTGATTTAGGCCCTGATGGAGAGTTAAAAGGTGAAACAATGATGAGGGATGAGGAGGTTGCTTTGTTTCTGTTGGGCAGGTGGCCAATATTTAACTTATTTTTGCTGATTTAGAGAACCAGTAGTGTTAGTATTCTTTTGTTCTGATTGCTAACATTTGTGCTAGCATCTGGTTAGCATGTCAGCAGGAATGGTAGCAACAGTCCGCTAACCTAAAACCACGCTAACATTAGTTACATTACTTGCAGTGTCGTTTGCTCTAACGTTATGACGCTAAATCGTGTACTCCAGATTCATAAAGAGCTCCTTTAGTTCATCAAAACGAATCCCGCTGTGGTTGGTCTAGATGAGTCAAGCACTTGGTTAGAGGGAACCTTGTAGCCTTCTGCATTGTCAGTATTGCTAATGCCCCAATAACACTTAACGAGTAATATATTGTCCCGCTCTAGTGTTAAGCAGTGCACTGCCTGGTCTTTTGCTTTAAAAGTAATCTAATCTGCCAGCTGCCACTTTGGCCAGTTACAGTGACCTCAGTATGTTTGTTCCTTTCAGTCTCAGCCTCTTAACCGTTTCCGCCCTTGACCCTCTTATCCTGGTCATTGTGGCCTCTCAGTCTATCATGTCTTTGCTATCTCTGTGTAAATTGGAATGCTATTTGGGAATCAATATAAAAGATAAAGACCAAAGGGCTGCTTGCATAAAACAAATTAAAGTTTTAAGGGCAGGTTTTTTACAGGTTTCAGGACATTTATTAACGGTGTTATTATTAAATTAATTATTACAGTGTATTGTTATTAAAATTTAGTACACTTAACTTTGCTACCCCCTAAGATCTTTATGCAAGTTGCCACTGATTCTGAATCCATCTGCCTGCTTTATTTTTCTTTCAGTCAAAAACAGTGATTTGTCCCATGTCGGGCCGACCTCTGAAGATGAGTGACCTGATTACTGTGCGTTTCACTCCACTGGACCCGAACCTGGACAGAGTGGCCCTTCTCACACGCCAAGTGAGTAGATGACAGACTGTAGAGAGATATTATTCTCTTTGTCCTGCTGTCCCTTCCCCTACACATCACCCTGAAACCTGCCTCTGTGACCATTTTAAGAGTAACTTCATATTAATAGCAATATCATATTTTAACAAGAAACCTTGTTCAGCAGTTTATCAGTGGAGACCTCAGACTGTTTTAGTCTGTTATCCTTAAATCATGATGTAAAAATATTGACAGGAAAATTTGTGAAATGGTTCACAAATACTTTAAAGGCCCTGTACTAAAGTGTTTTAGCCCAGAGTGCTTTGCAGTTAAAACTCTTAGGACAACGCAGGGCTGCCAATCAATCTGAGCACAATATCATACATCATTAACATATGTCAGTAAATGTCTGTTTCAGTCATGAATTGTCTTTTTCTGAGCATTACTACTAAATAGTAAGTTGTTATTCTGTGCTTCAGTTGTTTCATCTTTAGTCTTGTAATGCACAGAAAAGCACAACACTGTTATCCCTTTTTCCACCAAAATACTGTTCTTCATATACTTGCTCTCGTCTTCTAAACTGTTTATTCTCCTGGGTCATGGGGGGTGCTGGGACCTAGCCATAACTCACAGAGTGGAAGGCAGGACAGGTTGCCAGTCCGTCATAGGAATGCACATTTTTTCACACACATGGCAATCTGGTATACCTAGCTCCACCCAGACAGGTTCCTGGTTGCCCAGGGCATCCAACCCAGGTCTTTACTGTGAGCTGACGACACTACCCACTGGGCCACCATGCTGCCATCTTTATGCACATGTTTAGACTTTAATACGCAAATATTTGTATTAACTGTACGAAGACTTTTTCCTGTTCCTCAGACTTCTTTTGAATGTCTTATAAAACGTAAATCCTGTTTGTCTTTCAGGACAGATATGTGTGCGCAGTAACCAAAGACACGCTGGGTAACTCTGTGCCCTCTGCGGTCCTCAAACCCTCGTAAGTTGTTCAATTTATAGTTTTATGTTTCTCACTTTAGCCATAAACATATTTATGGCTAAAGAGTTTTTCAGTCTTATACTCTCTCACTCTCACTCAGTGGATCCGTGGTCACTCTGGAGTGTGTGGAGAAGCTAATACGTAAGGACATGATTGACCCGGTGACAGGAGACAAACTGAAGGAAAAAGACATCATAGTCCTACAGAGGGTGAGTTTGTATCTGTATGGATTTTGTGACAGTAATAATAATACAATATGTGCTTATAGAGATACCTCATTCTCTGTCTAGAGGTGTTCAGGTTTCCAAATTCAGACTTTGGTTCAGAACCCAATATTACAATTCAGTCTACAATAAGAGAGGGAAGTCTCTTATGGGGAGTTTGCCCATATATTTATATTTGAAGTAACTAGTTCTAGTAACAAAACATATATTAAGGGGTTTATTTCAGTACCCGTGAAGGAGCTGCCACATTTCATCATACCAGGAACCTGTGCTAAGAATTATAAGACCTGCAGCCTTCTCCCACCACCCACTTTTCTCTTGTTCTGTCTCCTGTTTTTTTACTCTCTCCTTCTGTGCTCCTCTCTTCATGATGTCTCTGTTAGGGTGGCACTGGCTTTGCGGCCTCTGGAGTGGATCTTTGTGCGAAGGAGGCCAGACCTGTCATGCAGGCCTGAGAGTTCAACGATAAAGAGCGGACCAGATGTTTAAAGCTGTATGTAGAATTAGCTGACTATGCTTTTACGTTTCTGTGGTGAACAGCGACTGCAGTGTTTGTTGGTCATCTATTTCTATTTCTTTTTTCTTTTTTGGAAAGCATAACACATACTGAAAATGAATATTAGAATGTCAGCAGCACATTGTATATTTTGTGGTTTTAGTTAAATGAGAGAGAGAAAAAGTGTCGCATCTTGTCTATTTTTTTCTTTTTGTAAAATAAAGTCTTTAATTCACCCAGATTCTGTCATTTGACAGAGATCTTTGTTTATTCTCCAGTTAATAATATGGTCTAGTTCTCATTTGTCATGGTGTCAAAGTTCATCATGACCTTTTAGTAACAGGTTCCCATAATCTGTGATGGTGCTGATCTTAATCACTTCAAGTTTGTCCATGATCTCACTTACGGAGAGGCGGCCATCCTGAGAACAAGAGCAGGAAAAGATTCAGAAAAAGACAGTGAAAGTGATAAAAAGTCTAGAGCAGTCCAAAATTCATTCATTTCTAAATTCCAGGTGAAATAGTCAGATAGATATGAGATTTCAGATTGTCCAAGGTAGATGGATTTTGTCAGTAATTTGTACAACACATTTACATGCTCTTCAGTAATAGGATAATGGGCAACCCTGGATCGACATAAGTAATCAGCTTTGCAACTAGTCAATAAATTCACAGCAAAATATGTACAGCTCAAATTTCATGCTACTGCTTGTTTTTAAGACATCAAGTCCCTTTACAGGAAAGTACTTAATTACTAAGCAGGTTTTCGGTTTCAGGTAGCTCCAAAAGTGTTTTCCTGTCTCCCAACTGGCTGCCTGTTTTTTCACCCCTTCGAACGGCTCTGTGGCTCCTGTGGAATCATGGGATAGGACAGTGTGCTGTGGTTGCACTTTAAAATCTCTCCTGATGTAGTATGTCACCCGGGGACTTTTAGTGTTTATCGTTTTATGAACAGTATGTATTCGGATATACTAACTATTCTCACGTACTGCTTTCACATACTGTGTAGAATGCCTTTTCGGATGCAGCCTTGGCCTGCTTTAGCCAGAGAAAATGGTGGAGTCACACTTGGGAGCAAAACACAGCCAACTCCAAGTATAATGTGGGTGTAGTGATTGTAGTGGGGGGGGGTTTCATCAGAATGAGTCTCAGAAAGTTAAAATATCCAGGTCTGAAGATTAAAAAAAGATTAAAAACTCACTTTAGACGGTCAGTTTTAAAGTGAAATAGCGGTGGGTAGCCAACAGCTAAAAGCTAAAGCTAAAGGTGAACTGAGCAGCGTTAACAAATCTACAGAAGGCAGAAAACAGGTTTAATTACACAATGTGAGTCTTACAAAAACAGAGTTTTGTCTTCTACCTGATGGTATAACCCTTTCGAGGGTAGAGGTGAGAAAAAACTTTTTATATTTGAATTGAATCAGTTTCTGTTTCAGTTGTGAGCTTTTAATATTGACATCTAGCAGGCAAGATCAATTAGTTTAACCACTGAAGACTTGCACTTAAATAGATGCCTACAATGAACAAAACGGACAATATGTTAATTGCAATCATTTGTATGGTAATTAAATGTGATCTAAAAGCTCATAATCCTGATAGGCTTATTTGTAGATTTGCAATACCTGACTCCAGCCCAAATGTTGCCAACCCCACCCCAACCCCATCTATCAACGGGACCACTAATGGACCAGTAGATACTTTTTGGGTGGTCAGACATTTCATCAAATGATTAAAAGCTACAGAGAGACTCTTAATACATTTAGCTGATGCTCTTATACAGAGCGACTTACAAGGTTAGTCATATTACAGGTGGGCCAATGTACTGTTAGGAGTCTTGCCCAAGGACTCTTGGCGTAGAACAGCATAGCCGCTCAGACAGGGATTCAAACCCCAGTCTCCCACATGTGGCGGCAGTTCCAAGGTAGGTAGTGGTGTTATCCGCTGAGCTACACCAACCACCTAATAACAACCTGCTACTTTACCAAACCTGTCCCCATCAGATAAACAGCACACTTTGAGATGAGAACATTAAACAGACAGAAAATCCACCCCACAAGTGTTTCTGTCCATCATTTCACTCCTAGAAAACACCTCAACGCTATGAAGGTCTGAAATGAGGTGTAGGTGTTCAAAAAGCTCCTCCCTGAGGAAAGTCCACACACATCAAACAAGTAGCTGCTGGTGTTCTCAGAACAATGGACTGACTACCCCAGAGTGCAGAACCTCAGCCTTTATTGAGGTTAAGGGTGGACGACAGGTTTTCTGTTGTTTTCCCAGACACTGAAAAACAGTCCATAACTTATAAGCCATTTTGACGGGAAATGAAATGAAATAGAGGGTGGTTTCTGACTTTTGCACAGTACAGTTAACGGTATTGATTTCCCTGCTTACAGTAACAAAATCAGTCAGGAATAAAAAAAAGGCTTTTATTTCGAATTCACAAAGAAACGCAGAACATGTAAACAGTCACTCTCCTCCCAAGCACTTCTATGTCTATACCTATCTCCCACCCTATCTCTTCTATCCTCTACAACTCTTTCCTCTGAGTGGTAGCCACAGGTGATGTCCAGGCAGCTGAGCGGTGTTTGTAACAGTCTATTCAGGCCCTGTTTTTGCAGCTGTCAGCAAAAGGCCTTTTCTTCAGGGCTCAACTCTTGTGCATCAACATACCGCCGAACATACATCAGGCTGCCACACAACAGGACTGCAGCGGAGTGTTGAAAGAACAGACTAACCAAGACTATCCACTCATCTTGAGTGTGGCTGACATGTTTACACTTTGCTTCTCTAACTTGGCAGCTGGAGCTACAGAGCTAATGTTGCTAAGCAGGGCCGAAAGCTAACATCTAGACATATTTTTAGCCTGGACTGCACACATAGGAGGCGTCACAGGAGCTGTGTCTGCTCTTTTTCATCTTCTCTGTGAGAAGATGGCGGGACCGAGCCCTCCTGAAGCAAGTAGAACCTGTAAAGTTCTAGGATCAGACCCACAAGGCTCAGCCATACTTTGGCACCTGCATTTACAGTGCTATTACTGTTCGCTCCAGGAACCAAAGACTTTAAAGGGCCCATATCCCTTATTTCTCATGTGTATACTTTTCCCTCTGAGGTCCCCTTAAAACCTAGGCATGGTTTAACGTACTTATCATAATCCAGTTCTACATAACAGTTTTCTGACCTCTCTATATCACTTAGACTTTTTCTTTAAGCTCTTGTTCAAAAAGCACTCATGTGCTTCTCCATGATATGAGCCCTTTAAAGATTACCACAATGGGCCTTTAAAGCCATAAACTGATCCAAGATCAGCATTTGTAGTCTTTTAGCTTCCCGTCAATCCTTTTGTAATATTCAAAAGACTTGCTCTAATGGCTATTATTTCTACTTAGCAACATTAGCCTTTTGGGAACACTGTGGGAAATGTATAAAGCTTTGACAACCACACATGGGCTGTACAAGAGAACAAGTCTATGTGTGTGTGTAAACAAACTGTAGATGTTTCTGTTAATGGATGAAATGTGATTGTCTAATAAATACAGTCTGATACAGCTGAGGAATAATTCCGCTAGTTCTTCAAAGTTTCTGCATAATTGTTTTTTATATGTAAGCAAAGACATGCAGAGTGGAAAAGCCCAGAATCAAGAGTCAGAACTGTTCACAGTGGCGTTAATGGGAATGGTGGGTATATAAGGTGTGCGATCTCTCAACCCATTTGAGAATGAATCCATCCTTGCAGATCACGTACATCCATGGGTGCTGATCGTGTTCTCTGGGCTATATGGGCTTCTCCAGGAATACGATGCAACGTGCCACATGGCAAGAAATGTCCTACACTGGTTGGAGGAGCATTTCCAAGATTTCCAGGTAGTACCCTGGCCCCCTAATTCCCCAGACTCAAACCCAACTTCTGTGGGACCACCACGATTGTCATGTTCCCTCTAGGGACACTACCCCACGCTCCCTACAGCAGCTGAGGGATGCACTGCAGTCAGCATGGCTCCAGATACCTGTGACCACCTACCAGAACCTTACTGAGTCACTCCCAGCCTGTCTAATTGCTGTCCGAGCTGCACACGGCGGTTACTCTGAATATTAGCTCATTAGGTCATAATAATGTGACTGTGTATAAACAAAGCTTCCTGGTTCCCATCACCACCACTGTAAAGAAGTACAAAGACCTTTTCACTTTAAACCACTCTGACTGACCATTTGACTCAACAACTGAATTATGCAGAAAGTTTGGAATTCCCCCTTAAAACTGAGGTAACCCCCTCCCAGCCCACCCCACCCGATTCCTAAACATGAGGTCATGCCCCCTGACTTTTAACCCCTGCCCCGGAATCCATCCACCCTTCTATTAAAGTAAAAAATGTAACAGTCATTTCCTTATTGCATGTAACTTTAACCCTCCCACTCTGTGCTAAAAATCTTCCACCTATATGAGAACCCAACTGCTGCTTCCCCTTAGCTTGATAGCATCAAAGCTCATCGTGTTTCTTGGTTAGATCTTCTCCGTAATTGGTGGCCTGGCTCCCGACAAACATGTTCCAGTTGGCCAGAATCTCCTTCTTGGTAATTTTATCATCCTGATTGAATTGAATTGGGGATTCATTGATGTTTATTGGGGCAGAGAAAGAGAAAGAAGATTGATTTAATTGATTGGTAATTATTATACTAATAACCAGTATGATCTGATTATGACATGCATGAGTGAATTACATTATGACATGCAGGAATTACATGGAGCACTATAAAGTCAGGCTATTTATAGCTGTGTGTAGCATTTACTTACGTTATTCGTATCTGTCTCGTGAATGAGATGTTTAGCTTCATTGTCAGCGTGATCAACATCTCCTGGCAGTACCCACTGGGAAACTTCGCTTGCATCTAGGAATCCATCCTGAGAAGCAAAGAGGCTTATAAGGAGTTGGTGTATCACAGTAGTTGGGGAACAGTGTAGGAACAGTCTGAGTACACTGTATATCCACGGGTTTGGAGACAACTGCTTATCCAACATTTTGGTCAGGGAGATTAATAGGGCAATAACTTCTCATCCGTAAAAGCTTTACACTAGAAGTTGGAACACTGCTGTGAGTATTTGATTGAGTATTAGTGAGGTTAGGTACAGATGTACATTGCTGTAAAGGCTGAGCATTATTTAGGGCAGGTACTGATGTTGGAACATTGCTGTGAGAATTTGGCTGAGCATTAGTAACATCAGATACTGATGTTAATCATTGCTGTGAGGATTTGACTGAGCATTAGTGAGGTCAGGTACTGATGTTGGAACATTGCTGTGAGGATATAAGCATTAGTGTTTTGGACTTTTTAGACTTAGGGCTCATGTTACACAACCCAGTGCTGGGGACTTTGTACCCCTCTAGCTGGCGCTTGGCGCTAGGCCTGGTCCAGTTGCTCTAGAGCGTCCTATGTCTATTAGCAATAGCAGATGTTAAAAGTGCACCTTTAAGGCAAAAGGACCTGATCAAATTGACAGTGAGTTTAGGTAGGTGCACCTAATACAGAGGAATTCATCAGAGATCCTAATAACCGAATGAACAGACTGTAACACCAGGGCCCTTCTGGAAACTGGTCCCTAAGTTCCTGTTCAATCCATTGTGGTTCCCTTCCAGGGTGAGAGGCTAGGAAGTTGAGAGGTGCAAACCTTGTTAGCATCCCTGAACTCGGAGAAGTGCTTCTTCTCTGTGCTAACCCAATCTGGCTCGTCCACTCCCTGCTCAGGAGAGTACATGTCCCCTAGAGACCAGAGAAAGAGACACTTATTAAAAGTGGAGTACAACATTTGAAGAGTATCACTGAAGCAGCATCTTACCTGATGTAAACATTTTTAGAATAATCAAAAGATTGCTGGATTTGTATGTCATGATGTCACTATTGTTGTAGAAAAATGATATTTAAAATCACAGAGAGCAGCATCATAGGTTTCCCCTATGACCATCAACTTACCGATGTACTCCGCCAGATTTATCTTGCCATCGCCGTTCTTGTCAATATCCTCTATTGTTTCCTGTTAAGTGAAGAATGCAAAAGACGAACGATCATTTCTAGCTCAAATGTCACACACCTTCACTGTACAAACATGTCTTTCTTAATACTGGGAGCCTCTTTCCATCTCACCTGAATCACAATGTGTTTCATGTAGTCAAACTCCTCAGGGTGGAGAAAGGCAGTGAACTCCTCCCTTGTGGCGATTCCATCCCCGTCTTTATCCGCCGCCTTGAATCGCCTCTCATCTCGCCCCAGCATGGCTTTGTAGCTCTCCTTGTCCTCGACATCACTAAACTCATCCTCTACATCAAAAGATAAGTGAAACACAAGCAAAGCATGACTGAAATGGTCGTATATACACTGCATTTGCATTTTTGGCTTTCCTCTTATGTGGGCTGCCATAACTCCTAGTTACATGGATATATCCCCACAGGCTGTGCTTTTGAGACTGCTTCATTTTGTTTGGCTGTTTTATATCATGCCTCATTCTAAATCGCACCGCACTCCTTATAACTTCAGGGATAATGGGCAGGGCAGCTGTAGATAAGATGATTTTGTGACATCATAGAAATTATAAAATTAAAACAGAATCTTTTGCTGATTGGTTTCCATACATGGACTAGATATTTTGAAACTTTAGAGCTGTTGATATACCTATCATTGATTTGATTTAATTTATTGCTTTCTACTTTTTTTGATCAGTTCTCTGTGTATTGGGACTGGCAGCAGCCCCAACAAGGGGAGGTCAAGCTCGCTGTCTAGTTCTGTCTCCACATCCTCTGCTGAATCAGCCATTACCAGTCAGTAATACTAAATGACTGTTATATAGTAGGGGTGGGGTAGAGTCGCTGCCATTCCCTCCAGAAGGGGGCACGTCCTTCCCACGGATCACACACAGGTGATCCTAATTCTGGCTGTCCTTTCATCCTGGGTGGGGAAGTCCTTTACTTCCTCCTGCTCTGGATAAACATAATTTAAGATGGTTTTTGAGTAAAATCAATGATTCTATTAGAACCGTGAGCTGTATTTTGAAGCATGACAGGCTTCAAATTGTTATTGCATAAAACAGTCCTTTAGATTGAAGGAGAATTAGTTGAATATGGTTCTATATAGTAGTGGATCCCAGCCCTTAAGACCCTGGAGTACCCCTTGGCCTGCACAACTTTGTGTTCCTGACAAAACACAGCAGAATGCTTTATGGCGCTGTACAGAACAATTTTTATAGTACAATTCTTTATAGAACCATCCATCACCATTCATCAAAACCATTTAAGAATGAAATAATTCTACTTTGAACTCGCAGCACTACCTCAGTGTTACTGCAGCACCATCTAATGTAAGTGTGTGCCTTTGTTAGGTAGTTTTAGATAAGAAATTTGGGAACAATAACACAAGTTCTTTATTCTAACTGCTTCCCGTCAATTACCCAGGTAGAAGCCGTAAGTGGTATTCTTGTATTCTGTCCAGGCGATCTTCCCGTCCTTGTTCTGGTCGTATTCTTTCCAGTGCTTGTCCACATTCTCCTCGATGTACCTCCTCTGCCTGTGCTTGATCCAGTGGTGCAGCTCTGCATGGCTAACAAAACCATCCTTATCCGTGTCGATGCGATCCACTATCTTCCTACATAGACAGTATGCACAAACATGCCCTTTAAGATACTGAACAGGTGTATGTATATATATGTGTGTGTGTGTGTGTGTCTGTGTGTGTGTGTGTGTGTGTGTGTGTGTGTGTGTGTGTGTGATGTACAATAAAATCAAAATGGTTCTGATTCAGAATAACCAACACAAAGTGGTTCAAACACACTTCAGAGCTGGAGAGTGAAATAAAAAATGTCCCATAGTGTTTGCAGAGCTATTATGTGCTTCTGTACCCAAGTCTGGCTTGGCTCTCCTCGGGGGTCAGCTGGTCGAACGTCTTGGCTTCCTCTTTGCCCAGAAAGGCCTCATGGTCATACTGGTAACCGTGGGCATCATCGTGGGCATGGTCACTCAGGTCACGCTGATGATGCACACGCTTTTCCTGAGGGGGCACAGCAAATGTGACCCCAACAAACAGGGAGAGCAGGAGCAGCTGCATTTTCTCTCTAGAAAGAGAAAAGGGAAAAGTGGACACACATTATGGGACTTAACTGAAACCAACAGGGACTCTTTTTATTCGAACATCGACCTTTAAAGTCTGTAAGCCTATCAGCCCTCATAATATAAATCCACCAGCACTAAAAGTGATTTATACTGACCTGGCAACAGTGGCCTATCCAAATATGGTCATGCAAATGAAGTTTACAGAAGTGCAAGAAGGTGATTCACATTAAAGAGTAATTTCTCAAAATGGAACCACAGATAAGACATAAACAAAGTCATGTTCACTGTCGTGGTGATGGAAACTAGATGTCTGAAGACATACGGATCGCTATTAAACCTACATTAAATAAACACATTGCATGAAACTGTTATGAATATGTATACTGTATATGGCAGTGCATACAGACACATATAGATTCACTAGTGGGTAGGGATAGTAAATACAACAAGTATATTTGTGTTGTAGGCATTGCAATCCCTGATCTCCACCACTAGCTGTGATGAACATGCAAGTAAGCAAAAGTCAGAATTGCTGGTGGTGGTGATGGGAACCGGACGTCTGAAGTGTTTAATGGATAATAAGGCTATATCAAATGAACATACTGCATGAAACTGTTATGAATATCATTGTGTGTGTTTGTGTTCTCCACCACTAGCTGTGAAGAACACGCAAGAAAGCAGGTTTCCCCTCAGTGACACCACTCAGAAAGAATCTGCTTACATCTCAAACACTGATTTATTTAGGATTTTTGAAACAAGGGTGGAGTTAGGTACACTACTCTAATCTGAGACATGTCTTTGTTCTCCATAAAAAGACCTAAGCATGTATTTGCATAGCTTGAAACTGATCAAATGCTGTTTTCAGTCATGCAACTTCACAAACTAAGCACTGACTGTGAGAGTCAGAGTTGTTCACAGTGATAGTGATGGGAACCAGACGTCTGAAGAGCTCAATGCCTAGTAAAGCTGCATCAAATAAACATCTTGCATGAAAATCATTGTTTTATGGTATTACTTGTTTTGGCCTTAAACATTTTTACAGAGTATATGTGGTGTATATTTGTGTTTTAGGCATCCCTGACCTCGACCACTAGCTGTGAAAAACATGCAAGTAAGCAGGTTTCTATACAGTTACCCGTGTCAAACCAGTCTGAAAGACTCTTACATCTGAAACACTGATTTATGTAGAATATTGTGAAACATGGGTGGAGTTCTCCTTTAGGTACACTGTTCTAATCGGAGATATGGTCATTTTCCATAAAAAGACCTAAGCATGTTTTTCAAATGCTGTTGTTAGGCATGCAATTTAATAAACTAAGCACTGAGTGTAAGTCACTAAGTCAATTATCTAACTAACTCCAGCGATGCTGTACAGTAGACGCCCCTATAACGGCGCAGCAGTTTTTACCCAAACTCAGGGAGCACAACTAGGCCTGCTGTTTATAACGCCTCCAGACGTTTTCCAAGTTTTTCTTAAAGTAAAAAAAAGTCCTTACCTAAATTCCTGAGACTCTATTCCGGGCGCTCGTAAGTTTTCCTCCTAATGATTCTCGTCGAGTTGGCACTCTGCCTCTTTAAATCGCACGTAGCGGGAAGGCGGTTCAAACTGCTCTACGTCAACCACCGAATCGTGGACTGACACGGAAACGGACCAATCAGAGCCAGTTGGTAGGCGGGGTGATTTGAATTCTTTAACTTGATTGGTGGTGAAACGCCACGTTGACACGGGAGCGCGCGCGTCGGAGGGGCCCCAGGCGCGTCCACGCGGCGAACAGCTCCGGAAAATGGAGCAACACTTTACGATCTGATGCGATTCCCAAATTCAGGCACTTTTAGTTGCGTTTTTCCTCCAAAAAGGAGACAAGATAAGGAAAGCAAGTGGGCGATTATAGCCATATCTCGGTCACTGGGGAAAGAGGAGGCCGTATATGTCGTGAAAGCGTTATGTAGAGATGGACTGTTTAAGAGTTAGCTGTTCCATCACACGGGCTGGATATTAACAGTTCTTACATCATATACAGTCATATAAAGCAGAATGAATCAGGAACTTTACTTTGAGATGAGGGAACAGGAATGTTTTATTGGAGACTTAGTGCCACTACAGAACTACTACCGGTAACAGCATCACTAACGTAGCTTAAAGGGGAATCCCACCAACATTTCTGACTAGTTCAGTCCTTAAGATGTAAACAGAGTGGTTTGGCGTGAATTGGTTCACTGTAGAGAGCCTACCATTCCAGATGTTCTACACAGTGGTGTTGATGGGAACCAGTTCAGGCAGCAAAATTGTTCTGCCCCACATTTACTATTTTCATCTGGCCCACTTGCCACATGGATTGACAGCACTTGAGCGGACTGGTTGCAAGATGCGGGTGACATACCCACCAGATTAAGGCCATGCCTCAGCCAAAGCATAGGCAACTCTGCTCTATCTGTGCCAGAAAAGGACCAGATCTGTTTTGGAACATGTTGGCCATATGCATGTTTGAAACATGTATGCCACCTTTGGCTCACATGCAGTTTGCCAGTAGGCAGCACTGCCATATCTGTGCCAGAAGTGGACCAGATCTGTTTTGCACATGTGGACCAAATGCCTCTTTTACATATGTGGGCCACCTGCCTGACATGCAGATTACCAGTGCCGATTCTGGGCCAGCATCTGGATGCTATATGGAAGGGGGTCTATGTCTACTACATAATTATACCCATTTTATTCACTATCCAGGACCACCAGTGAGCCTACACGAGTCTACTGAATTTGTATATGGAATGCTGATGATGGTTTTCTTTTCTTCTTTGGGAACTATTTGCCTCTTAACACCTTGCATGTATCCATTCGCCTGAGCATTAGTCTAAAAACTTCATATGTTTATATATCAGTTGAAAAACATTAAAACAATTGCCACAAATATAAACACCCAAATATCCTAATTGTTCTGGCCCAAATCTCGCCCACATTCCCGATTTTTATCTTGCCCATTTGCTGCACACATTAACAGCACTCGGGCAGAGCGCTCTCATTACAAGATACAGGCCACATATGCATTAGTTTGTGGACAAAAGTAGCTTTGCTGTATCTCCTGTATCTCTACGAGACATGGACCAGATCTGTTCTGGGACATTTGGGCCAAGTGTATCTTTTATAAGGGCTAATATGAGGGCCACTTTTGTCTCACTACAGATGGACAGTACCGACAGGGCCTGCAGTGCTGTATCTTTTTCAGATATGACACTGCATGCTATCTGTGCAGCTATAGAACAGAATAGAATAGAATTGAATATACTTGAATACTTTTATTGGCATTGTACTTGCGTACAACAAAATTTGTATGACACTGTCCATGATGAAACAACAAACAAAAGATCAGTAATGTTCAACATAGATAGTTAAGATGGTATGGGTATGGACAATGCTCTCCAGGGGAGAATGGGAACAAACTACTGCAAAATTAGCAATATAAATATAAATAAATAAGTTATGAATATGTAAAGTGACTGTGCAAATGGATATCCAAAACATACAAGCTCACAGTATGTGGAGGCAAAAGTACACAATGAACAATAAGGTAAAACATTAGGTGACTGTACATAATTTTGAACATACTGCATTTAACAGTCATTTATGCAGATGTAAGGGTGAGTGAAGGTCTTTGGTTGCATAGTCCCACACAACATTTAAACTGCAAAAATATCCACATTAAACACAAAATACATAATAATTAAGTGCAGTATATACAGTATAATATATAAGCACTGATGAAGCCAAGTCTGTCATTAAAGGACTTTACCACTGGGGGGCAACCTGGGCTACTTTTACGTGGAGTTCTATAGACACAACAGCTCTGATATTTACCCTCCGTTTGCTGGAGCTGCAATTTCTTCCTTTCTTTTGACCTGCCGTCCTATCACCAACACTTTTTCACATACAGGTCTGAAGATGAGGTCTGTTTCTTTCTCCCATAGGCCTGAAATGAGCACAGCTACAATAACACACTGCATTATCTACCTCATTCGCTTTCGTTGTTTGAATGGGAACTGATTTCTTAATGTTTCTTACAGGGTACTGAACTTTCTGAATACTTCTACTGCTACTACTACTACTACTACTACTACTAATAATAATAATAATAATAATAATAATAATAACAATAAACTATTTATATAGCACCTTTAATACAGCAAATGAAGGTGAAGTGTTTTACTGTACAGACTAAAGTGTACTACTGTAATTACAGACGTTATTAAAAATCATTAAAAATTAAGATGCACAATATCAAATTAAAGACAGATCGCTAAAAACCTGTCACATACTGTCTTGTCTTTCCTCTGTTTGTCTTTTCTCTGGTTTTGTTTCTTGTCACTTCCATGTGTCTTTTGTTGTCCTGTTTCATGTGCTTCTGTTTGTTTTGGTTTTTTGCTCCTCCTGTCTGCGCCCTCTTGTCAGGCCCCTCACCTGTCCTTTGTTTGTAGCTCCGCCCATTCTCAGGTGTTCCTTGTTAGTCCTTGTTCATTTATACTCTGTTGTGGCCTTTGTTCTTGCTTGGTGTTTTGTCCTCATGGCTGTTTGTGTATCTGTGGTCCAAGATGTACCTCCCGCCCCCACGTGACAAAACCAGGAGGAATAAGGTCAGGGAAGATCATAAACACTAAATAATAAATAAATAAATAAATAAATGAATGAATCAATTTAATTTAAAAATAGATAATCATAATTTAAACGATCATAATTAAACAGAATAGTTAAAAAAAATAAAAGAACAAATGCTAAAACCATGATAAAGTTGTTTAGATGTAAACAAGGTCATTCAGAGTGGTTTGGTGTTCACAGTGGTGGTCAAAGGGTATAACTACATCCTTTTACTCGAGTACATATACTTCAGTATGATACAGATGGATTCTGTTCACTTAGTAACCCTTAAGTTTTTTATATTTAGTTATTAATACATTTTTTGTGTTTAATTTGATTCTGTTTTGCTGTTGACAGCACCTGTACTGCTGATTGGTTACATTTTTGACTTTTGCATTTTATTTTAGAAATTACAATACTTTAGCAGTGACACTGCTGATAACCTGCTGTCATACCATACAGCTGCATGTACAGTTTACATGATCATATTATTACTATAATGCACTCATTTGTTAGTTTTAACTGACTTGCTGTTGTTACTACACTTCCAATGTATTTCTGCTCTGTAGACGAGCCACTTCTGCCACTGTGGCTCCAAGTAATAATACTTTATTAATATCATATTTTACTGACAGTCTTACAACTTCATATCTCTATAGTGCAATAATAAATTTACTAACATGATTAATGTCTTGTACAGCTGATTCAACTTATCTGCTCATTAACAAATCCTTTTACAGTTGGAGTGTGGCGTGTGTTAAAGGAGGTAATCTACTAAAATGTACAGGGCAAGGTGGTTCAAGATTCAGGGTAGGGCTGCTCTACCCATCTCTAATGGGGTGAATGGAACCAGACGTCCACTTCTAAAAGGTCCCTCACAAAGTTGAATGAATGCGCTGCCTGATGCCTGAAACACTGTTTTATGAGAGTTCTGAGAAAAAACGACTTTGGTTAAAATTCATTTATATATATTTATATATAAACTGTTCAGAAAAATAAAGGGAACACTGGACCCTACAGAGGTTGCACAGGTAGTCCAACTACTGAAGGATGGCACATCAATATGACTCTGAGCACAGTCTTAAGAGTATGGTGGAGATTCCAGGCGACAGGCAGTTACTCTAGGAGAGCTGGACAAGGCTGTAGACGGTCCTTAACCCCTCAGCAGGACCGGTATCTGCTCCTTTGTGCAAGGGGGAACAAGATGAGCACTGCCAGACCCCTACTGCTGTGAATGAGTCTGACCAAGCAATCAGAAACAGGCCTCATGAGGGTGGCCTGAGGGCCCAATGTCCTGTAGTGGGCCCTGTGCCTCATGGCCAGCACCGTAGAGCTCGATTGGCATTTGCCACAGAACACCAGAATTGGCAGATCCTCCACAGGTGCCTTGTGCTTTTCACAGATGAGAGCAGGTTTTACCTGAGCACATATGACAGGCTCTGGAGACGCCATGGAGAATGTTATGCCGCCTGCAACATCATTCAGCATGACTGGTTTGGTGGTGGGTCAGTGATGGTCTGGGGAGGCATATCCCTGGAGGGACGCACAGACCTCTACAGGCTAGACAACGGCACCCTGACTGCTATTAGGTATCAGGATGAAATCCTTGGACCCGTTGTCAGACCCTACGCTGGTGCAGTGGGTCCTGGGTTCCTCCTGGTGCACAACAATGCCCGGCCTCATGTGGTGAGAGTATGCAGGCAGTTCTTGGAGAATGAAGGAATTGATACCATTGACTGGCCCACCGGCTCGCCTGACCTAAATCCAATAGAACACCTCTGGGACATTATGTTTCGGTCCATACGACGCCACCAGGTTGCACTTCAGACTGTCCAGGAGTTCGGTGATGCCCTGGTCCAGATCTGGGAGGAGATCCACCAGGACACCATCCATCAACTCATTAGGAGCAAGACCCCTACGTTGCGTGTGGGGGCTATACAAACTACTGAATACCATTTTGAGTTGCTGCAATGGAATTTCAGTTAAATGAAGTAGGCTGCATAATTTTTTCGCTTTGATTTTCGTTTCCATTTCCATCAAATGATGTGTCATCCTTTCGTTCCTAACACATTACCCAGTCTATATGAGGAAAGATATTCTGCATGATATTTTTCCCATTGAGATCTGATGTGTTTTCAAAGTGTTCCCTTTATTTTTTTGTGCAGTGGCTGGCTGTTTACAACAAATATGTCTAACTAATGCCAAACAAATCTAATCCTGTGTGTAATATACAGTACACTAAGAAGTTCTGACCTTCAGTGTAGTAGCTATACTAATACAGTCACGTGACCAGTTACCTCACATTTAGACTCATATTGTGTCACTAAACCTGTTTTCTGCCTTCTGCAGATTAGAAACACACCTAATTCAAGGACATTTACATGCACTCCATAATAAAATGTCTGTATTTGAAATGGCACACTACTATACTGCACACTGCATACTGTAGTAGCATGTACTATATACTGTATACGCCCCCTGTGTGTAGTAAACAATAGAGTAACAAGATCTGACCTACAGTGTAGTATACTAATAGTCACATGACCAGGTACCTCACATTTACCTCAGAGCTGTTATTACTGTATCCACTAGCTGCTGCTAACGCTGCTCAGTGTGCCCGAAATACGTTTAGCCTAGCTGTTAGCTCCCCTTGGCTATTACACTCCAAAACTGATCCTTAAAAGCGAGTTCATCTTTTATTAATCTTCAGATCTGTATATTCATTCTGATGAAAACATACACTACATACACACTACACCATCATTTATACTCTGAGTTGGCTGTTTTGCTCCCCACTATTACCCGCCACCATTTTCTTTTAACTCAAGCAGGCTGACAGCTGGCGAGGCTGGTGAGGCCGCAGTGCATGATGGGATGCAGTAAACCATGAAGATATCTTCCACGTGTGTACTAAAAACTCTGACTGGAGTAGAGCACCGTCCAGGTATCTCCAGTACACTACAGATTACAGTTTGGTCACATAATACTACTATTAGGTAGATTTAGTAAGTGAGCAGCATGTAGTATGCCATTTTGAAGACCAAGTACAAGTGACTAAAATAACCATGAGAAAACCTGAAAACAATAAGGAAACTTTAGTTGGAGCCCAGAGAAACCACTTTGCGAAGAAGAATAAATCTTAGACTAATTAATGACTTAAACTAACTGCACAAAGCACATTTACCTCAGTAAAAATCTTAAGCTACCACAGCAAATGTATTAATTAACTGCAATAAATGTATTAATGTACCACAATAAATGTATTAATGTACTTCAGTAAACACAATAATTTACCTACATGTACCTTTAATTTTCCTCAGGAAAGATATTAATTCATCTTAATAAATATATTAATTTACCTTAGTTAATATATTAACTTATCTCAATAAATACATTAATTTACCTCAGTAAATGGCTTAATGTACCTTAATGTTCCCTTGCCAGGACATACCTTAAACTTTGACTTGGAAATGGTTTAAGGAAAAATGGTTTGACTTTGAAAAAGTTTAAAGACAAATGAATAAATTTCCAATAGTATATACAGCATTTCAAGTATGTGCTACTTAGTGCTTTCTTTTGCGTTTTGTGACGTGACAATAATAACCGGAAAATCTCAGCCGATTAGATTAGATTTCAGCTTTCATTGGTTCTCACTACACCAACATATTAAGTAAAATAGATCACTCAGATATAAAACACTAAAAGGGTAAAACAGGGGTTTGAAAACATTTGCTGGATCAGTTACGGCTTTGTTTTCTCATTACGAACCCGGCATTGTGCTGCCAAGTTGCCATACAATATGGCTGCCCCTTGAGTGCCTGACCTCTGTGTTACAACAAATAAAGCTGATTAGCAAAATTCCATGTGTGGTGTAAAAAGCATCTCCTAAATTTAGGATGTAACTGAAACTTCAAACAAGAAACTGGCAAATAAGAAACTGAATATCACTGCCCGGATAAAACTGCTGCACCATTTAAGGTGGAACGGGAAACTGTAAGCTGTGTGAGCTTAACAATGTAACTGCTGCTTCATTTAAGGTGGAGCAGGAAAATTTGAACAAGAAGCTGGCGATGAAGTTGCTGAATGTCAGCCCAGAAGATAACGGCTTCATCATTTAAGTTGGAACAGAAAAATCCAAACAAGAAGCTGGTATATAAGAAAATGAATATCAGTGCCTAAATGTAACTGCTCCGGCATTTAAGGTAGAACATAAAAAATAAAGCCAAGAAGTTGCCAGTTAAGGGAATTAGTGTAATTATACATTAATGGAAACATTACGAGTTCTGTGTTGTGTATTCATCTACTGCATACAGACCCCCCTAAATCTTACACACCGCTCCTTTAATAAGGTTTACACACTACATGGAAAAAAAAAAAATAAAAAAAAAAAAAAAAAAAAAAAAAAAAAAAAAAAAAAAAAAAAAAAAAAAAAAAAAAAAAAAAAAAAAAAAAAAAAAAAAAAAGAAAAAAAAAAAAAAAAAAAAAAAAAAAAAAAACAACTTGCGAGACTGCTTTCATCTCTCTAAACTTCCCGGTGTGGCTCTCCTTCATCCGCTTTCACAAACTTTTACTTTCACACACCTGCTCTTCTTCCTCTTCTTTGCCATTGTCATCACTCTCTCTCTTTATCTTTTTCTCTTTCTCTCACAACATCTTTTTCTTTCCAGTGCTGACTCTCTCTCTCTCTCCCTCCCTCTCTTTCTCTCTCTCGTTCCCTCTCTCTCCCCTCTTTCTTTGCCTGAGGCTGTGTGTCTAGTTGCATGGAGCAATTGAAGGTGACAGGGCCAGAGAGGGAGGAGAGAGAGAGAGAGAGAGAGCGCGAGGGATGAAGCGAGGGAGGACGTGCCACTCTGTAGCCTGGGGGCACACAACAGCAGAGAGAGAGAGAGGGAGGGAGACGGCAGGAAAGACAAAATAAAGGAGAGGAAGAGTACACGGGACCGAAGACGGACGACAGAACGAGGGAACATTGTTTGTGGCCTAACGAATAATTTATAATTAGGGTTCCAGACGCAGAAACGCTGTTACAGGCTATAAAGAGCTTTGTGCTCTGAGAGAAGCCTGAATGGGCTTCAGAGCCTGCATCTGTACGTTGAGTTGTACATGATGGTGATGTGCGGTATATGCAGGCACGCTTCCACACGTATGCACACACACTTGTTTCGTGTTGTTTTTTTTTTTCTTTTCTTTTTTCCAGGACTTGATGTTAAGTTGTCCCGGCATTGTTGCTATGGTGACCTCTCTTCCCCCTCCCCTCCAGCGGAGAGAGAGATAGAGAGGGAGAGAGAGAGGGTGACAGGGATGAACTAACAAGACACTGAAAAACTGTGGCCTAAAGCAGTGCAAATTTAAAGCAGCACACACACACGCTCGCCATCGAGAACGAGGCCTGTGCGCTCCTAACCTTTTGTGCATGCAGACGGCAGCGCATCCCCGTATTAACATGTTATTAACATAGTGGCTGCTGAGCTACTCATGCATGCCACTGAACAGAAGCAGCAACATCTAAATAGTTGGCATGTCCACTTTTTACCAGGAGTCTCAAGAAAAATCTGCAGCCATGCCTCCAAAGTTCAGTCATAGAATCTGGTTTAGTATGATCTGCTTTACACATAACGCCAACACATTAAGTGGTGTTGAGGTCTGTCCATTGGTTTGAAAACACCAGCAGCGTCTTTGTTTGACCTGTCTGGACTCTCCTTTTCACAGTGAGGAGCTTAGACACCCTGTGTGTCTTCACACAGTGGAAGAAGGATGGACTGAAACATCTCCTGATAATTATTCTTTTAATGCTGAAACATTTTCCCAGGTTCCTGTTCAAATTTCCACTTTCCACCTTAAATGGTGTTGTGATAACATTCTGGTTTCTGAGGCATTTATAATGACTGCTGCACTATTTAAGGTGGAACAGGAAAATAAGATGACTTTTAGCGCTAGAATGTAACTGCTAAGGTAAAGGGCTTTTCACCTTAAATGGTGCAACAGTTACATTCACAGTAGTAGGGTTTATTGGTAGGTACACATCCTTTCAGAACCAAGGCACTGCAGTGTCTCCTGACAGTGGAAGGATGAACAGAACACCTCATGATAAGCTGATACAAAAATAATCCTAATTGCTTTTTTATTGCTGGAAATATGTTCTGAGAAGAACAATACTGCCGCACTGTTTAAGGTGGAACAGATACTTTTAAACACAAAGCTGGCTGTCAGCAGCAGAACGTAACTGCTGCATCATTTAAGGTGGAACAGGAAAATTCCAGAAAGAAGCTGAGAGTCAGCGGCAGAATGAAAATGCGGCATTATTTAAAGTGGAACAGAAAAGCCAATCAATTCAATTCAGTTCAACTTTATTGTCATTATACCAATACCGGGTTGTACAGTACAACGAAATACAATCAGGCTCCTTCTCCAGTGCAGTTATAAGAATGCATGTGTTTATATAAATAGTGTAGTGCAAAGACAAATAGACAAAAACAATGTACATGTAGAGTGTGTGCAGTATGTGGTTGTAAACATATAAAATATAAAGTGTACAGTGCAGTATAATTGTAAACAATATGGAAATATAAAGCGTAGAGTGCAGGTAGGAGAATAACAGCTTAATGTACAGACTTTCAGTATATAGATAAATAAATATAGATTATAAATACACAGCTGAGATGTTCAAGTATGTAGGTTAGGTTAAAGTGCAGTGCAAACAGTCCTGTGAGGTAGTGGAGCACAGTGTGTGTGTGCTGGGGTGATCCGGGCTACAAATCAGCAACAGTCTTTAGTGTTGAATCATGTTCTGATAGGTGCTGCCGGTGTGACCAGTTTGACAGCTCTAGGGTCAAAGCTGTTCCTGAGTCTGGTGGTTCTGGCTTGGATGTTCCGAGTCAGAAGCTGATTGTCAATTATAACTGCTGCAATACATTTACATGCTTCACTTTTCCAAAAACACAACAAAATTCTCTGTACATCTGTATACCCTCTGTCTGAAGCTCTCTGTTAGAGCTCCTGTGTCTTTAAGCCCCACCCCCAATGATCTCAACGTTTTCTCTGTAGCTTTTTCGCTGTAGCTCCTATATTTTCACTTTCTTAGAAAGTGCATTATTTTCTAATTGAATTTCAGCAAAAATATCCCCTGTATATGAATAACTTGGACAGGACAGGGAAATTTGGACAGGAAGTTCAAGGAAAGGAAGAGGGGGATCTCACAGAATTTCTTGTACTACTTAGCTTTTAGTTCCTCTGTTTTCTCAGACTGAGTTCGCATCACTCCTGTTTCTCTTTTCACGTCAGTGTCCTGTTTTTAAGCAAACGACAGGCAGAGAAAGACACAGTCTGAGATAAAGAGAGGAAGAAATGAGGGATGAAGGGAAGGCGGGGTGGGGGGGGATAGGAGAGTGAGGCGGTGGAGGGTTTCGTCAACCGGAAATAAATAAAGTTGGCACCCTCCTTCTCCTCCGCCCCTTTCAACCCTCTTTCTCGTGCCCTCCCTGTCGCCCTTTTTTTTTCTCTTTGCTCATCTTTGCTGAAAATACTCAGCCTTGCCCTCGTTATGTCTTCCCTCTCTCCTTATCTCTCTCTGTCTTTTTTCCTTTCTTTACTTCCCACTCCACCCCACACAGCACCTTCAGTGTGGTCCTAATGATGGACACAGTGACAGAGCCCCTTCATCTGTCGCGAGTCGTCCTTTAGCCGCAGTCTGAGTAAAGTCTTGCTGATGTTGTGCACATGTCATGCGCTAGTGCTGCCAATCATGGCTGGTTTCTCGTAGCTAGCGTTGCTGTACTCACCGGACTTTGTGGACAGACTGTAACTGAGATTAGGTGAAGTGGACAGCATTTAATGGCCTACAGTTTTGAGAGATGCAAAGTACTAATGAGCATCTCTTTCTTACTTTTTTACATTAGCTTAGTATATTAACCCCTCTGCAATTGAAATTACACTCATTTTAGCATCAAAAGAACAGCTGCACCCAGAAGGAAGTGTGGGATTGCAGTCCTATTGGTAAGGAAGATAAAGGTTACCAGGAACAATACATGATGATAATTTTAGACTGATATGGGGAATATTTATTGAGCTACACATACAGAAATAGCGTCTCTCAGTATGGCGTCAGGCCTCTGTATTTGTTAACGCAACATGCCAGACTTCTCGGCACAAAGTTGAAGAGGTTCCCAATGGTGTCCTGTGATCCATCCCATGCAGCTTGAATATTCTCACACAGTTCCTGCAGATACAGTGGAAGTGGAGTGACACCAGGCCTTCTGTAGGTGTAAAACAAGCAATTCATCATGGTGCTGGCCACGATGCCTTCACACATGGATTCGTTGGTCGTCTCCACCAAGACAAAAGCATGACTCGTCACTGAAGATGACCCGCTGCCATTCTGAGTCACGCCATGACAATCTGTCATGACATCATTGCAGTCACCACAACGTTGACATGGTGCTAAGGGCAGTCATAATCGTGGCTGTTGGGTCAGTCAGGTACAGCGATAAGGCCCGTCCTTGCTTATGCAACATGCACAGAAATTGAGCGTGAAACTTCAATCAAACAAATTACCCACCCATTTCCATTCCTGTCGGTTACTTTCTGGGTGCAGCTATTCTTTTGATGATGAGGGCATGTATTGTAGAGAGACTCAACCACCAGTAAACCTACATGTGTCTTTACTGCATTTATAAAGAAATAATCTTAAAAATAATGTGTTTTCTTTGAGGGACTATTTTGCCTCTGCCCTTCATGTATCCCTCCACCATAAATTGAGTTTGAGGCAGAAAATTTTAAAAACCCTTAAAACACCGTGTCTCAAACATTTCATCTTATACCTTTGCGGGAGCTTTTAGAGGTGGGCGTCTGGTTCCCATCATCACAACTATGAACAATTCGGATTCCATGTTTTCCTA
The DNA here is from genome assembly GCA_024036415.1 of Prochilodus magdalenae. Lineage (NCBI taxonomy): Eukaryota > Metazoa > Chordata > Actinopteri > Characiformes > Prochilodontidae > Prochilodus > Prochilodus magdalenae. The sequence continues at coordinate 157,072 of JAMWET010007584.1, read as the reverse complement.
AAAGCATTTCACATCAAACCAGTTTGAATAGCTAATAAAATAGTTTAAATTTTATTAGTTTAATCTAATACAATTTTTTCTATGGTACTAAACCAACTTACAGAACAAGAATAACCAGTAATAAATGAAGGAAGAAGTACACTTTTGACTGTGAGTGAAAAATAAGAAAAATTGTATTTCGCCAGTTTTGCTGTTAGCAGACCAACAGTGGTAGCCTCTTGTTGTCAGGGTAGTGTCTTAAAATAATAGGTTAATTCATAATTAGCCATCATTTATAGTAAGCTCATTCATTTTAGTAATTTTAAGTGGGTTATTTAAATTTTTTACATTTAATCCCTGTAGATTTACAGCTCTTCATGGCTCACAGCTGAACCATTTAGCTACGCTGCTAGCTAAACTAAGATAAAAACCAGTTGGATCTTGTATGCAGGACAATCAAAAGGGGTCAAAAGCATTTTTAACTACCCTGCTAGCTCTGCTGCAAGCCATTTAGCTGCCGTGCTAGCTCTCCTACAGCCATTTAGCTACCCTGCTAGCTCTGCTGCAAGCCATCTAGCTGCCTTGATAGCTCTTCTACAGTCGTTTAGCTACCCTGCTAGCTCTGCTGCTGGTTTTAAAGAAAAACCTTCTGTTAAACTAGCCTTTAACTAGTGTGGCCTAAAGGGTGAGCCAAAGACGGAGCAGTGAACAATCGCTATTACCCCTTACAATTGCCAATCCCAATGGAGTCATTGTCCTACAACCACTAACACAGAGAGGTTAAACCTCTTTTAAACTCGGTTTTGGTAGGCCGAGCCTTCAGAGGGACATTATCGCATGACGTTAGCCCTCAGATGAACCCATTTGCTCCATCAGAAACCTACTGTGGCTTCAGTGAACCACTCTACTAGTCTCTTTCTCTCTCCCTCAGTTGCTTTTACCCCTGTATTTTGGCGTGTGACAGGCTCTTTGGTTTTCTGAGCTAATCCAATAAAATATGCAAATGGAGCGTCAGGATTGTGACAAAGAGCAGCAGAGGGAAAACACAGTGTATTTGGTGTGACACGCGTGTGCATGAGTGCGTGTCAGACCCTTACATGCTGCTCTACGAGTGTCCGGGCCCAATGAGTGCGTGACCCATGTTTGCACATGAATGATGCCTAATCTGTGTTAGCATGTCACTCTGCAGCGTGTCCAGAAACACAGTATTACCATGTGGCACTCCACGGCACTCTAATAATAAAAGACCATAACTAAATCACAGCTATAGTCAAAAGCTTTAAGCCCAGGTATTGTAAGTTCCCCAGGTAGCTAGCTTTAGTGTTGGACAGTAACTCAGTAGGTGTAATGTGTTAGTGTACTGTAAGTAGTGTGTTGGTGTACAGTAACTCAGTAAGTGTAATGTGTTAGTGTACTGTAAGTAGTGTGTTGGTGTACAGTAACTCAGTAAGTGTAATGTGTTAGGGTGCGGTAAGTAGTGTGATGGTGTACAGTAACTCAGTAAGAGTCTCGCACCACAGCGGCAACCAGCACCACCACCCTCACCTGATGCCTGCATGGGTACTGCTCCTGTGTGCCACAAGATCTCTCTGAGGGCCATTATTTCATTTCTGACACCAGTGTGGCATTTCTGACAGCATCAGTGAGTAGTCTTTTATAAACAAACTGCCACACTTTGTTGCTGATGCAGTTAAGCAGGAAGGTCACTACGGTTTGGACCCTGCTTTGCGGTGGTAGAGTCCAAGTGGCTTAGATGTTGCCTGTTCTTGTCTTTCTTCAGTCTGCTCTTTTAAAAAAACTCTAAAGACCTTCCACAGGAAAAACAAAAGCTGGCCAGCTGGTTAAAATGCGTGCCACAAAATGGACAAATCATGCTTTAGCGTTTTTTAATTTGTGTTGCACTTCTCCACAAACACATGTGCACTTCTTCAAGCTAACAACAACATCAACAACAACATACAGTATTTACAATAAATATCTCTGCTATGGCAAGTGCTCTGCTTCCTGAGAGCCTGTGTGCATGCCTGCTCGGCATGGCCACACCTCCCATGGCAGCACCAGCCAGTAGCAGGAGCTACAGTACATCTTATAGTATAGTAAAGTCATTTTCTTTGCAGAGAATTAGGAACGGGTGATATTATTGGCGATACCGGTAACAGCAAATGATATTCATATTTTTATGCCAGAATTAATTCTTAAAAGTGAACCGCAGGTTCAGTATCAATAATTTGGTATCAGTCCGCCCATCCCTACAGAAAACACACTTCTGCAGTTATATACTGAATTTAACATACTGAGTGGGAAATAAAACATCATTTGTGGCCTGTGAAAAAGTTATGGCACATATTATTTATTTGTTTGTTTGTTTGTTTAGCAATATGCTACGCTCTGCAAGTTAATAGAAACTGTTCTAGTGTCTTCTCAGCTTTCATCTGAGATTCTGATATCTGTCTGAGACTGTGTTTGATAGCTTGTCTTGTCTCACTTTGATCGTTTTCCATGCTGCTGTCCATGTCTTCTCTGGACCCCACTGACCAACCCGCGTCCAGCTTCTGTCTTCCCTGCTGCTTTCCTCCGTAAAGGTCACGAGTAACGGAGGCGGTGCGATGGCCAGCTGCGTAATTGTGGCCAGCGCAATGTCCAACCGCAAAAGGCACACGCACCTCTTGGGGAGGCTTTTTGAAATTGCTATAGGTGGTCTTAGGCACCCCCCTCCATCTCTTTTCCAGCCGTTTTTGTGTGTGTGTCTCCACCCCTCTCTCATTCATCACCCCCTTTTTTCCTGGCATTAAGTCTAGGCCTGACACTGACACTGACTCTGTGTGTCATCCTCTCTCTCCTCTGCCCTCTCTCTCTCCCTCCCTCTCTCTCTCTCTCTCTCTCTCTCTCGCTCTCCATCGCTCTGAGGACCAAAGTGCCTGCAGATGCATTTCTCTCCCCAGCCCACTCCCCCTCCCTCTACTCCTCTCTTTCGCCCTGTCTAACTCTCTCCATCTCTCCCTCTCTCTCCTTTCCTGTCTTGCACTCTTTCTCTCGCTCTTTCAAACACAGTCTAACATCAACAAAGCCAGGGAGCAGAGAGAGACAGAGAGCAAGCAATGGGTGCCCTGTGAGAGAACAAGTGTGGCTCCTTTAATCCAGCATTCATCCACCAGGTGAGTCCAGCTCCATCCTTTACTCTCAACACTGAGAAAAGTTATGGGTTAAATGTACTTGAGTCAAACTGCATTACAGCACAGTCACTAACAAACAGTACAGAACAAACAGCCTCAGAACGTCAACGTGTAGTATAGTTACTGGATGTGGAAATGATGTAGGAGTTTGAGTACATTCCAGGTCTATTCATGCAGAACTATTGTCAGTGTGTGACCAACAGATAGATGATGAAGGTCTTGATAAAAAGCAAGTGGAATTCATTTAGACTGGAACAGTGGAACCGTGTCATTTTCACTGCACAGTCCTATGTACCGTGAGATTGATGAGCTAATAGAGCTGTTTTATGGGTAGTGTTTTATTTTTTTGGAGAAGAAATAAGTAATTCTGGATCATTTATATCAGCACATGCATCATGAACAGTTAACATGTGTAAGCAACAGCCAGAACAATATAATATAATATAATATAATATAATATAATATAATATAATATAATATAATATAATATTGTTTCTAAGCATTAAATAAGGTTAAACTGTGAATTATGAGGTTGTCTTATGCTGTTGCGGTCGTTGTCAGATTGATAGAAGTGCTGGTGGTTCTGTTGTTGAATGAGACACACACACCATCTATCTATCTATCTATCTATCTATCTATCTATCTATCTATCTATCTATCTATCTATCTATCTGTCTATCTATCTATCTATCTGTCTGTCTATCTATCTATGTTCAACTTGTTGTATTCTATTATGTCTATTCAGAAGTATCTGCTTAACGCCATTTTATGAAATTCTCTTCTGCTCTCTGTTATTCTATTCTATTCTATTCTATTCTATTCTATTCTATTCTTTTCTATTCTACCAGTTTATGTTCCATTCTGTCCTTTTTCTTGTAGATTTGTGAAAAGATTTCTTTGCTTATTGGCACAGAGGAACCACTCATTCTGCTACAGAACCAATATGATGGTTCTTTCTATCTACCATGTTTGTTCAACTATACACGCAGTCCTCATAAGTATTTTTGGGGTTGTTCTGTTCTGTTCTATTCAGTTCTATTCTAAAGTAAATTTGCCAGATAGAGTTCTTAGCATGATGCCATAGAAGAACCAGATGCCAGATTTAGTGGATGGTTCCTCACCTGTTCGTGTAAATGAGTGTGAGTAAGTATGTGTGAGTGTGCAGTGTGAAGTGTGAGAGGTTTAAAGAATAGGTTCTAGAAGTTGTAGGCAGAACCTTTAAACTGGTATGGGACTTATACATTATGGAAAAAGGTTCTTTAAATGTTTAAAAGGTTCTTCACACCCAAAATGTCACGTTTTAGACAGTGTTCTTAGTGAGCCAAGTAAGGTTCTCCATGGCACTGCTCAGATCGTTTATGTGGTGAGGAAAGAATTGTAATATATTTATCTTATTCTATTCTACAGACACACCATACACCTCTACTTTCACACGTTACAGTGTCACTGTTTCTCTCGTATAAAGTTATTAGCTACACTGTAATATCTGAATCTATGTGTACTCAAGACTGTTTGTAGTTCTATACGGTGTGGATGTGTTTAGTTTGATAAACACGAGAATATGTTTGTCGGTCTGCATGTGTGCTTTGTGTGGTGCGTGTGTGTGGGGTGTGTTAGTGTATCTGTGTCTGGGTTGGAGTGTCTGTGTACGTCTCTGCAGGCGCAGCATGTATTGTCGCTAACGTTAACCGACAGTGTTACTCTGTCCATTCATGCGTGTGTACAGCGATGTCAGGCTGGATGTTCTGTATTTCTTAATTTCTCTGTGTGTATGTAATGAACTGTGTGGCAGGGGAAATGGGGGGTGGGGGGTGGTATGTGTCTATGTTGGGGTCGGAGGGCATAAGAAAGAATCCCTAAGACAAATACTAAGTTTGATATTAATGTTAACATTAATGTGAGCCCCTCAGGCCCTTTTGTGTGTCTAAGGGTTATTACAGCAACGAGGGATGACTGAATTATTATTAATTAACGAGTGTCATTGAGTGTGTGAGGCATGTATTTGGTGTGTTAATGCTATCTCTATCTCCTTCCTCCTATTCATGCAGGTCTGTGCTCTTATACGGAGAGAAAGAAGGATCAGCTGTGGATCTTGGAGTTACAGGGGAGAGAGAGGGGCTACACGGCGGTGTGTGAAGTGTTATGTATGAAAAGTCCATCATGCTGAACCTCCAAAACACCTCCAACTGGACCAGCCCAGACAACTGGTACCATCAGACCAACGCAATAACTCCCCAACATGCAGCAGGTACGATCAGAAAGTCACATATGACCAACACAATACCCAGCAGGTACACTGAGAGCATCACATATGACCAACACAAAACCTCTCTACACGGTGCAGGTATACTCAGAGAGTCACAGATGACCAACACAATAAGACCCCAACACGATGCAGGTACGCTCAGAGCATCAAATATGACCAACACAATAACCTCCCAACACAAAGTAGGTACGATAAGACAGTCAAATATGACAAACACAATAACCCCACAACACGCAGCAGGTACACTCAAAGAGTCACATATGACCAACACAATAACCCCCCAACACGCAGCAGGTACACTCAAAGAGTCACATATGACCAACACAATAACCCCCCAACACGCAGCAGGTACACTCAAAGAGTCACATATGACCAACACAATATCCCTCTAATACACAGCAGGTGTGCTAAGAGAGTTACACATGACCAACACAATAACTCCCCAACACACAGCAGGTACGCTCAGAGAGTCACACATGACCAACACAGTATCCCTCTAATACCTAGCAGGTACGCTCAAAGAGTCCCACATGACCAACACAATAGCTCCCCAACACATAGCAGGTACGCTCAGACAGTCAAACATGACCAACACAATAACTCCCCAACACATAGCAGGCATGCACAGAGAGTCACACATGACCAACACAGTATCCCCCTAACACGCAGCAGGTACACTCAGAGAGTCACACATGACCAACACAATAACTCCCCAACACATAGCAGGCATGCACAGAGAGTCACGTATGACAAAACAAAAGCAGGACTCGTCACTGAAGATGGCCCGCTGCCTTTCTGAGTGACTCCATGACAGTCTGGCACGACACCTTTGCGGTCTTTGGCGACATTGACGTGGTGTTAAGGGCCGTCATAGTAATGGTCTGCATCGTGCAGCCATCTGCCAGTGGTGCTGGCACTAACAGGATGACTCATGGAGGGCATCACTGCTCGCTGAATGTCCACAGTTGTGGCTGTTGGGTCAGTCAGGTACAGCGATAAGGCCCTTTCTTGCTTATATCACATGTGCAGCCGAGTGTGAAAACTGACTCATTCGCATGTCTCACGATTTCAAATGTATCCACCAAGTCCCATTTCTGTTAGTTAGTTAGTTCTGATTGCAGCTATTTGTGCAGCTGTTCTTTTGATGAGTGTAAATCACGCACATGTATAAACATCCTGACATTGTATAAAATCGCGTGTGTTATTGTGTGTTTCCTGTGGATTCAGTTTGGGGTGAGTTGGCCAATCACACACTTGAATAAGCCCGAAAAGACAGTGCCAATAGCTACACTATCAGCCCACACGTACACACAGCACACGCACACAGAACCTAAGCATGTTATTTGGCCTCCGTCAAAACCAGAGCCAAGCGCCTAAACCGTGCTGTGTGCTCACTCAGACAGAACAAACAGGGTCAGACAGCCAATTGCAAGTAACATCGGTAGCTGCAGCAGGAGCCGCTGTCCTATGTGGTCTTAATACTGAGGTTTCCCGTGCTCTGTGGATCCATACAGATAGCCATAATAACGCAGTAATCTGATGGGTCAGAACCGTTCACAGTGGTGGTGATAGGGACCAGATGTCTCTGATTTTACTGTGTAGAATTCTCCATTTCAGTGTCTGGATGCAAAACAGAGCAAAAGCCAAATGTTTCAGCACCGGGCTGTGAAGGAAACATTTATGTACTATTCTGACCTTCCATTTTCCACCTTATTTTGTCCTGGCTCTCCTCCCTCAGATGGCTGTGTGGATGATATGAACCTGCGAATGGTGGGAGGAGTGGAGAGAGTGGTGCAGGGAGAGAGGGATGAGGCGGAGGAGTCTCAACTCCACTTGCAGCTGAAGAGAAAGCTTCAGAGGAACCGCACCAGCTTCAGCCAGGAGCAGATCGATGCTCTGGAGAAAGGTCAGCATGTCCAGCACAGGCCCACTGCAGTACACCACCACCAGATACTCTTCTCTTCTCGTCTCTTATCTTCTCGTCTCTTATCTTCTCCTCTTCTTTTCTCATCTTATCTCTTTTTCTCGCTTCTTGTCTCTTCTATCACCTTTCCTCAGCTCTTCTCTTTCCTCTTCTCTACTCTCTTCTCTCTTCCTCTCCTGTCCTCTTCTCTCTCCTCTGTTGTTTGTGTCTGAGTGCTGGATCTGAGTGGTGATCATGTGTTTTCTTCTGTTTCTGGTAGAGTTTGAGAGGACACATTACCCAGACGTCTTTGCCAGAGAGAGACTGGCAGCCAAAATTGACCTTCCTGAAGCTCGTATCCAGGTAAGAACTCCCCCAACCTTTCTTTAAAAAGAGCTATTAGCATTTGGTTCCTTAATGACCCCTTTCAGTGGACGGTTCTATGCAGAAACACTTGGGAAAACCATCATGAAAGTTTGAAGAACCTCCACGGCAGTTAGTCTAGTTTTCCTAGACGTGTACAGAGTGAAGATGGAGAGAACCTCTTCTGAAGCTCTCCTCATCTCCTCCAGTTCCTCCTCGATCCATGTCCGTGTGATTTGGGGGCCTGTTTAATTCCATGCCCGAGTGAATAATGCATCACTCGGATAAACACGACTGTCGTGCAGTGACCCATATTGAAACTCATGATTGACAGGTCTGGTTCTCCAATCGGAGAGCTAAGTGGAGGAGGGAGGAGAAACTGAGGAACCAAAAGAGGTTAGGGGGCGGGACTTCCTGTTCCCAAACGCACACGCCACTGAGCACATCCTTCAACTCACCTGTCTATCACTCTCACCACGGAAACAGCTCTGGTAAGCGTCCCTATATTATAAATGTGTTTGTTTACTGTTGTTTGTTTTGTCACACTCCATTTTGCTGCTGTCCTGATCTACTGACTTATACTGATCGATAGGGGTCCTTGGGCAAGACCCCTAACAAGGACCCTAGAATCTCTAAAAGCCCTGATGTTATTTGTACATGGATGATCCAGCAATATCTACTCGTCTGCTTGCAGTTAGGTGTTATCGCTTAATGCAGGCGTGTTGTTGGTACCATCTGGTAGAAAGTTCAAGTGTACTTATTTCAGTGAGTAGAACAAACTCAAAAGGACAAGGAATAAAGAACACAGGGTGGAGTTACCCAGAATTCCAAGCAAGTTTGATTATTTCTGTTTATTAGCTCTTACTTTACCTTTACATGTTGCTTTTAAATAAACGACACATTCACATGTTATTCCTGGATTATGCAACTTTGGATGCACTTCATATGTTCTGGGTGTCCTGACCATGAATGTGTTTAGTGACCCTGCTGAGTGGTCAGTTTGGTTGCAATAAGAGAACAGCTACTGCCAGTTCCAACATCTACTCTGACACTGGTGTTGGAGTATGTGGTTCTGAGGACTGTTTTATTAAAGAGCCTTCTTTTACATCTCAGTTTGTGATCATTAGATAAAATATGAATATTTTAGTTTTGATGTAGTACAGTAATGTACTGTGTCTTAAAGGTTTAAGTGTATTTAGCTCCATGTATAATTTCAGTAAACTGAGATTAAAGATTAATTCAGATAAGGCAACAAAACGATTTGAGTAAACTTCAGGGTATACAGTGCTCTGTAAAAGGATCAGACTGACTCTGTAAGTCACTCTGCATAAGTGCATCTGCCAAAATGGCATAAATGTAACTGGTAATGTTATATGCAATAATCTATCAGCTATGATTATCAGCCATGTTAGCCTTCCTGGTTCATTTACCTTAATCAAAGTAACTTTGGTACTTCAAACAGACTTGGTGATTTCAAACAGAGTTTATGAGTTTTAGTCATTCAGTTCAAGTTTGTAAATAATTTCAAAATAAAGTTGAAATTTGAAGGCATCAAATGAACTTGCCACTGTTAGTACTTAGCAATGCGAGTTTACAGCACAAGTGTCGTATTAACTTAAATTTCTGTCACTTATCTGTCTCAATTATTGCCTTCAACTTACTTATTTATTTTAAAGGAAGTATTTCCAGTTTGTTACAAGCACAGCTCATCTTTCCCCATTGGCTCCGGACATATCTATAATCCTCACTGTCCAAAGAATCGTCGCTGTCTCCATTTTTGTTGACCTGAAAATATAAAATGTAAGGGTACTTAGTACACTTCCCTGCATGAATAATGTACTTAGTGTGCTAAATATGTCATTAGTGCTATTAAAAATATACTTCAGTAGAACTAATTGTACCTAACTGTACTATTTTGAGACACCACCGAACGGACAAAAGTCTAGTTCTAGTATAATTAAATAGTTCTAGTGCATTGTAATGTATTTATCCTGTAAAGTTGCCATTTTGGAGATATTTGATTTTCTTTAGAGCTTGCTTATTTAAACACACTCTCTCTCTTCATGCTGTCTTCCTCCCAGCCTACCTTCAATTGGGTGTATCTTTTTTCTGCCCCAAAGCTAATGGTCAAACCACAATTCTGTTGGCTGTAAAAGCCAGTTACTCTGATAAAAGAGAACTTCGGGAGTTGTTGGGTTGTAGAAATCCAACTACAACTAATTCACTTCATTTTCAGCTCTGGCTCACTTCCTCAACCTGAATACTTGTTAAAGGATAAAGTCTAATACAATGTAACAGTGTTACATGACCAACACAGCATGTTAAGAACATCCTAGAAGAGCCATTAGCCTTGGAATCCAGGAAAACATAATATAAGAAACTCCAGCAGCACTGCTGTGTCTGATCCATTTACACCAGCACAGCACACACTACCACGTCAGTGTCACTCCAGTACCTAGAATGACCCACAACCCAGATAATACCTGTGACTCTGTGGTGGTCCTGTGGGGGAAACTAGACTGGACTACAGTAAATGTAAAAACTTCACGGATGCTCGTGTTTGTGTGCTATAACCGTTGCTGCTCAGTGCTGTGCCTTTCCTATTGATTGTCTCCCTCTTTCTCTTTCTCAGCCTCAATACACACTCGGAGCGACTCCTCTCTCTCCGGTTATGGCTCTCTTTCTGTGTTCTCCAGCGTGCAGGTATCTTCCATTTACTGTAGAACCTCCTGACAAACTTCAGCACTGACATGCACTGAGGCTATAGGACCAAGTATATTCCAGGTCACACATTTATGGCTCCACATCAGCCTCTCATTACATGCAGCTATTTAAACTGATGTAAATAAAGGTGACTGGTTTGGGGTCCCCCAGGATGCACACCCATAGTCTGCTTATTATTGTTTATTTAGGGAGTTCCAAACAACATACTTCCATAGAAAAGAGCTGAATAATTCAGTGAGAAATGTTTGTGCATGCATCTATTATGTAAGTGAGCAGTGCTTTCACAACGTCACTTGGGCCTGTGCAGCTCTGCAAGTCTAAGGAACGAGCTCCCTCTTGTGGCTGACGATAGAAGTACTGCAGTCTATTAGTCCAGGATTTCTGGACCCTGGGCCTTGTTTGTTCGTCCTGGTCCACACCTGACCATCAACTAATCAGCTCATGAACTTTTATTATTTTACATGATTAAATGTTAGAGCTGGAAAAGCATTGTCCCTCTGTGTTAGACCACACAGGAAGGAGATTATCTGAGCTAATATTTCACTCTCTTTTACTAAACTCAGCTCAGTGGTCTGGCTGAATTCATAAACATTTCAATATAATTTTTAATAACAGTTTAACAGCAGCCGTGTCTCGGCAAGCTAATAACTATACATACACTATATTGCCAAAAGTATTGGATCGTCGCTCCTCACACACATATGAACTTAAGTCACATCCCATTCTTAATCCATGGGGTTTAATATGATGTTGGCCCCCCCTTTGCAGCTGTAACAGCTTCAGCTCTACTGGGAAGGCTTTCCACAAGGTTTAGGAATGTGTTTATGGGAATTGTTGACCATTCTTCGAGAAACGCATTTGTGAGGTCAGACACTGATGTTGGAAGAGAAGGCCCGGACTCGCAGTCTCTCTCTTATTCATCCTTAACGTGTTCGGTCGGGTTGAGGTCAGGACTCTGTGCAGGCCAGTCAAGTTGTTCCACAGCAAACTCGCTCATCCATGGCTTTATGGACCTTGCTTTGTGCACAGGTGTGCAGTCATGTTGGAGCAGGAAGGGGGCATCACCAAACGGTTCTCACAAAGTTGGGAGCATGGAATTGTCCAGAATCTCTTGGTCTGCTGAAGCATTCACTTTCACTGGAACTAAGGGTCTGAGCCCAACTCCTGAAAACCAACACGCACCCCATAATCCCCCCTCCACCAAACTTTACACTCGGCATAATGCAGGCAGACAAAAACCATTCTCCTAGCAACCGCCAAACCCAGACTCGTCTATTGGACTGCCAGACGGACAAGCGTGATTGGTCACTCCAGAGAACATGCTTCCACTGCTTTAGAGTCCAGTGGCGTGCTTTACACCACTGCTTTCGGTGCAGCTCATCTAAGTAAACCCATTCCATGAAGCTCTCTACGCACTGTTCTTGAGCTAATCTAAAGGTCTGTAGTGGTTGACTCTGCAGTAAGTTGGTGACCTCTGAATGCTATGCGCCTCAGCATCCGCTGATTCTGATCTGTTATTTTACGTGGCCTACCACCAACAGATTTGTGTGGAAGCAGTCTGCATGTATAGGTGCTTGGTTTTATACACCTGTGACCATGGAAGTGGTTAGAACACCTGAATTCAGTGATTTGGAGGGGTGAGTGAATACTTTTGGCAATATAGTGTGTTAAAAGGCGTTACACATTACAGGGGAACTCCACGGATGTTTCAAAATGCCTTTATGACTAAAGGGTTGAGCTGTGAAGTCATTCAGAGGTCTTTGGCGTGAACTGATCCATTCTGGAGAAATTTACCCAGAAAGAATTGTTTTGAGTGGTGATGAATGGAACCAGACTCAGAGGACAAGCTTGCGTTCACTGGTGTAATAGATTTACTCCTGGTCACTTCACCTTACTAGTTTTACAATTTAAGCCACATGCTATTTTGCTATTAAGCATGTATGTCCTCCAAGATTATCATCCTACTGTGGAGTTCCGGATGTACTGGGAGGGGTTTGGATTGTACTGGAAAGGGGGTTGGGTTGTACTTGACAGAGTTTTGGTTGGAGTGGGAGTAATTTACGCTGTGCTGGGAGGGTTCTTTGGTTGAACTATGAGAAGTTTTGGTTGTACTAAGAGGAGTGTGGGTAATTTTGGTTGTACTGGGATGGGTTTTGGCTGTACTGGGATGGGTTTTGGTTGTACTGGGAGGAGTGTGAGTACTTTTGGTTGTACTGGGAGAGTTTTGGTTGTACTAGTAGAGGTCTGGTTTACACTGAAAGGAGTTTTGGTTGAATTGAGGGGAGGTGTTGATTGTACTTGGATGAATTTCAGTTGTACTGGGAAGAGACTGGATCGTACCAAGAGGGGTTTTTGATTGTGGAATGTGTTTCGAGAAAGCGAATGTGTTTACACTCCTGCCCTCAGACCACCTCCTGAAGTGGTTTATTTTGATTTCTATCTCTTCAAAAGACTTTTTGGTTGCTATTACACTTTGCCATGTGTCTTATTTAGATATAATCCTGAAGCCTGATACTGTTTACTGTTTATCTGATACTGTAATCAGGGCCCATGGCTAAGTGAGCACAATTTTGTTTCTAAAATCATGTTTCTGTTACAATAACAATGTAGGTGCATCATCTCACCTTGTGGTTCAGAAGTCCTTGGGGTATTTCCATACCAGCCCCTCCGTCGCTCCAAATTTTTCATTGCTGTTGTTTGGCACATTGGGAGTGACATCCGATTTGAGCAGCCAGAGCATCCAGGCTAAAACTCATCAGTAAAAATCTGACGGGATTTGCTTTTGAAACCATCTTCAAATATGGTTGACTGCCAAAAATCTGTTTGGATATGATCTGGATAGTACAGAAATTGGATTTGGGCTGGCAGCCAACGTTCCTCTGTAATGAATCACTTTTTATCCAGCCGCTCTGAATGACTTTACTTGCTCAATCATCTCACTAAAGAATGCGGCGATTGTAAGATAGCAGGGTAATGCCTGTTGATATTCCTCATTCTGTTGTCATGCCTCTGTTTTCTTGACACATCATTCTCAATATATGCGCTTTTATAGCTCAGTAAAAGCCTGAGAGCTATAACACAGAACTGCTGTTACCTGTTTAAACGGCTCAAGTACGGGGGGAGTCAAAGTTCAGTTTGCAGTTGTGTAATGATTGTGATTTCATGTTAGACTCAGTCTGAAAGCGGGGCTTCTTCCTCTGGTTACGCTGACATGAACTTTCAGGTTTTGATTTTGTGTGTTAACTTCCGCGTTCAGGCAGTTGCACGGAAACCACAGCAGTATCGTTACACTGTCAATAAGTATGCGTTCTTCGTTAATCAGACTCATTTATCAGTGTCATTTAAATGGTAGGACTCTGATGTCATCCCTCCTGGCCTAGTTTCACTCACGGCTCGAAGACACACCCTGTTATTAGGGCAGTGATCACATGAGGGAGCTTAGTGACTCATAGGGATTTGAATGCTCTGAGAGAGCACCTGAAAGGTGTGCAGGAAAGAGAGGGGTTGGATGTTTGTTGACATTTAGCTGCTGTTTTTGTTGCTTCTAAGGCAGCTTTACATACCCTGTTTGCTAGAAGCTTCTATAGCTTAGTGTGATGCATTGTGAAATCACAAGACACTTTATCTGTATACAAGTACACTAAGTAGCCACTTCACACTTCTCCTTGTAGCTCCACCTTGCTGGTGTGCAGTTAGAGGCCGTTATTGTATAAGGTGGACACACAAGATAGGTGTTCGTAATAAAGTGACCAGTTTTCTAATAATGTGGGCTGTGAGTGAAAAAAGAAGGGATGTGTTTCTCATACAGTGACCAGTGTTTGTAGAAACAGGGGAGTAGTTTCTAATATGGTGGCCAGCTAGAAAAAGCATAAGGGAGGTGTTTCTAATAAAGTGGCCAGATAGTGGAATCACAATGTTGATGTTCCTAATAAAGAGGCCAGTCAGTGGATTCACAGAGTTGGTGTTACTAATAAAGTGGCCACTTAGTGGAATCACCCTGTAGCTGTTTCTAATAAAGTGGCCAATTGGTCAAAGCACTGGGTAGGTGTTTCTATTGAAGTGGCCAGTCAGTGGATTCACAGAGGATGTGTTTCTAGGAAGGTGACCAGTGAATGTACATAGTAGTGGTAAACACAGGAGCAGGTTAGATGAATAATGATGTTGAACATGTATCCTTATTATTCACACTTCTCTTCTTTTCTCTCCTCTTTTCTGCCAGTCTTTGCAGCCTCAGTCCACCCCATCCTACTCCAGCATGCTCCCTCCCTCCCCTTCTGCTCCTCCTCCTCTACCTCGTAAATTTGACTCCAGCTCCTACTCCTCCCCTCACCTCCCTCCACCTCCCACAGCCAGCACAAATACAGGTGAGTGGACACCTAAGCTTTCCAACAATTTGTGAATATTTTCATATGTTCATATTTATGCATCTTGTCACACGTTTTCTGTTAAACGACAAGAATGAACTCTCTGTGCAGGTTTCCTCCCCAGCGTGTCAGTCACAGGGCCAGTAGCCGTGCAGGCCAGTGATCAGGACATGGGTCAAGGTTTGGGTCAGTACTGGACCAGGCTGCAATGAGAGAGAGCAAGACTTGAGCAGGCAGACATGATAACCAGCACAACTGAACACCATGCAATCCAGTCTGAAACACCTCAGAACCGGTTCAGCAGCGACCTCAAACCCATAACAACCGAAACCAACACCACGGCACCGCTCCTTTAACCACACAACACTCCCTGACATACGCCCAACAACTTTTACTGCAGCAGAGGAATCAGGGAAGCAGTTACTAGCCATACGTCATCACACACTGAGCCGTGCGGAGAAAAGTAATACAGAAGCGGAAAAGCTCTGCGCACATAGAAAAGAAGAGCAGACCACTGTGACAGTTTAGCACTGTGGACTTTACCAGATATGGCCAGCACTCACAGCCAGCGTAACACACTAATTAAGTTATCTATTCATAGCCCCATGTAGCAAAGGATATTTCAGGGAAAGTGAATCAGAGCCTTTATTAACATACAGTACAATGCAAAAGTCTGAGACCATCAGTCAAAGTTATTTATTTTCCAGGAGATAACTCCTAACAACCACCTGAAAGACCTGGTCAACCACCAGCCCATCCTTATAGCACTTAAAGCTTACCTCCTTCCATTAGTGAATAAAGTACACACACCATGTATTTGGGTTAAAGTAGAGATAGCCAAGGTAAAATACTCTAGTGTCAGTAGAAGTACCTCCCTTTAGACCTCCACTGGAGTAACAGCACCTAAAGTATTTATCTTCAGATGTACTGAAGTATGGAGAGTAACAGGAGCATGATTTATTATGTCCTGTTGTCATTTCTGGAACAAGACTCTAAATCAGCTCATGATACTCTAGTGCCACTACTGGGTGTACCACCACCAGCTACAGTGCCACCATGAGGCAGACCAGTGTCTGTCAGTCTGTAGTTAGTCAAGAACACAAAGACCCACTGTTTTGTGGATAAAGCAGTTAAACAATCAGCTTTTATAGTGGTCTCTGACTTTTGTAGCATACTGTGCTTGTGCAACAGACAATCAGGATGTGAAATCTGACGACAAGTCATCGTGTAGCCTATGAAGATAGACAGAAATGAAGGCCAGCTGACAATCAGGAAGGACAACCAGCGACCAATTATAGTCCAACGCATACAGAAGCCACCCAGTGACAGTGAAGCATGGAGATGGCTCGGCCAGTGGCGATCAAGCCTGGCCAATAAAAAATCAATGATAACACAAATATGAAGCGACTATTGACAATCAAGAATGGACATGGGTCAGCCAATGACAATCAAGAGACATCAAGCAACCAATGACAATCAATGAACACTTAACCAGTGACAGTCAATGGAATCCAATTAACGGATAACATTCCAGCATGGACGCAAGACAACCAGTCAAGCTTGTATCTGTAATATGAAGCAGACATTGACATTTGAGCTTCAAGCCAGTGGTAACAAACCAAAGCGGAGTATTTCGGAGCTCAGAAATGACCATCGGAAACCCATCAGCCCTGAAAGACTGAAGAACAGCCTGGGGAGTTATTTACACCATTCACCAGCCACTTTATAAGGAACAGTCCTTGTAACTACACTCCCTGTACATTGTATCAGCTCCACTGATCATATAGGAGCGCTCTGTAGACCTACAGTTACAGACTGTAGTCCATCTGTTTCTCTGTATACTTTATTACCCTGTTCTTCAGTGGTCAGGACCACCACAGGACCACCACAGAGAATGTATTATGTGGGTGGTGGATCATTCTCAGCAGTGCAGTGACACTGACGTGGTGATGGTGTGTTTGTGTGTGTTGTACAGGTGTAGATGTACAGTCAGAGACGATAGCTCATCTGCTGCTGCACAGTGCAGTGTTGGTCATCCTCTCGTCCTTCATCAGTGCTCACAGGATGCTGCCAACAGGCGCTGCCCACAGGACTCTGTTGGCTGGATAGTTTTGGTTTGTGGATGATTCTTAGTCCAGCAGTTGTCCAACAGCACTGCTGTGTCTGATCCACTTACAACAGCATAACCACATACCACTACCACGTCAGTGTCATGGCAGTACTATGACTGATCCACCACCCACATAACCCTGCACTGTGGTGGTCCCATGGGGGTCCTGACTATTGAAGAACAGGGTAATAAAGTATACAGAGAAACAGATGGACTACAGTCTGGAACTGTAGAAATTCAGAGTGCATCTATACGGTCAGTGGAGCTGAAAAGATGAACAGTGAGTGTCGATAGGAGGAGCTGGTTTTAATAAAGGGCTCGGTGAATGTATATTAGGGTTCATTTAGAAGCTAATAGAAAACATACAGACAGTACACGGATTCCAGCAAAAGCCCACAACCTACACGTGTATATTATAACATTATTACAGAGAAATGACATTACAGTATATTCTATTTAGACTCGAGAACACATTGTAATAGCTTTCCTATTTTGTATGACGAAAACTAACAGCGATAGGATTAATTAGCAAGAGCAAACCGAAGAAACGTCTTAGAAGCGGCGTTATATATATACCCAGGAGCCGATCTAAATGTTCTGTTAGCTTTAAAACCTCACAGGAGCTGAAGTGGCCCGCACTCCACCCAGCCTGCCTGGAAGTGTGTATGTTTAAACAGTCGGGTAATGAAAATCATTAAGGAGGTGATGGTAGACGAGATGTGCAGGGTGGGGCGCTTGCTGATGGGACGTTTTCCTGCCTTCGGGGAACTAGATGCCCAGCCACTTGGAATTTTTTCCATTTGCAAAAGGCCCGACCGAATGGTACGGTGGAAAGAAGTTCATTGTGTTGACTTGATTCATATGTGCACATCGTTTCAACATGAAAAACATGAAATACATCAATACCATCGTTCCCAGCATCGATGTAGTCTATCATTATCAGTGTAGCATGAACTGCAACATTGTGTGAAAAACCCAACACTCCATTAAACACAAATGGTCTAAAATGAAAGATATAGGGAAGGCACTGATGTGGAAGCCAGTGGTTATATCCAGTATGTCTGATCCACAGATCTGCTGATGCGGATGCTTGTACTGCTGTTGGAACGAAACCTTCGTTTTTCAGTTTTTAATAATTTGAAAGTATCCGTTGTGCTTTACATTGTGTGCCAATTTCATGATGAACGGATAAAAAAAGGAAGTGACAGGAAGTGACTCACAAAAAAGTCGCCTTCCACTGACTCATTTTAGGCAAACCAGGAGCTATGCCTTTCTAACTATCTATCTTTATATCTCTGGATTAGCATTACCATATATTTCCATTGGGGCTACAAATGTAGTACAAATATCAGAAAATAAGTCTAATCATATGGTTGATCTCATAAATATGATATTCCAATATTACCATGTATCCATAGCAGAAAAATCTTCATCTCTTAGAATAATAATAATAACAACACATTTATTTCCGTAAAACCTTTTAAAACAAAGTGCTTCACAAATAAAGAAATTTAGAAAATTCTGAGGAGAGTACAGCAACAAAAAACAAATACAGTGAATTAAAAGCTCGACAGAAACTCAAAAAAAGAGTCTCAAGTCTCTTCTTAAATTTCCACAAGTCCTCAAAATATATCCATATAATAACACCAACTAAAGACTCTGTTATAGAGGTGGATGTTTTCCATGTAGTAATCATGTACACATTTGAATCAAGTACATTTGACACAATCCAGCTCCTCAGTTTCTCAGGCTCAGAGTGGAGGACTGGTTGACATGTGGTGGCTGAAAGTGCAGCTTATGGACTGCAGGCTGGAAGAGGACAGGCATGAGCGCACTGTGTGAAATACAGCAGGCAGACGGTCAGTGTGATGTGGATAGGGTTATGTTATTGATCCATTTAATGTGAACTGATAAAGCTTTACTCATTGTGCTTTTAGTTATTCCTCCTCTTCACCACTGAAACCTTTTCTTTCTGTACAAATCGCTTCTCACTTTAAACTCTGTGTGTACGTGTGAATCTGAGTGTGCACTGCAGAAGTAATGCGCTGAATTTATCCCAGTCTTCATTTCCATACACCGAGAATATACAGTATTACGTCAGCACAGCTACCGACAAACGCTGGTATGATGCGTTGAAAGGGAACTCTCACCTAATTTTATACATTTCTGAATGGATTACAGTGATGGTGATGGGAACCAGGGGTATCCATGTCTAGATTACTAATATAGACATCTTAGTTACCATCAGAACCACCAGTGAACCTACACGGGTCATCTGAGTTAATGTTGATGATTCTGAAAGAGCAGTAAATCTGGAATCAGATTTGCTTATGATGCCCATGAATGGGTTTCAGAATGGGTCTTTATGTGATGTAGCTCTTCAGAGGTCTGGTTACAATCACCATCACTGTGAACAATTCTGACTCAGCAAGTTTCACACCAAACCTCACCGAATGACACTATATTCGCAAAATCTCAACCAATTTAATCCTGCAGGAGTTGGAAAATTGGTGGAGTTACTGTCCAGTACATGACTATATTATACTGTCGCTGTCCAATGAAAAGCATGAATCTTCACTTTTGTTGATTTTTCTTTTTATCCAACGTTCCAATCCATAAAATTTCATGATGAACGGACCAACAGAAATGGCCCTAGACTACTTGGTTCCATTGGAGTTAAATTCGGTTTTTGGCCTCTCCTGTAAAGTTGCCATGTTGAAGATACTTGTTTTTCTTTGAACAGTAATAATACACATTAATGCATACAGCCATACACAGTTACCAGTCAAAAGTTTAAACACATCCAACTAAACGGATGTTGTTGGTGATCTTAAAGACTCTACAGTCTTACACTTAACAGCTCCAACTGATATACCACATATACTCTTGATGTACCACAGTATTATATTTCTCTGTATCTCCACCACAATATACATTTAGTGGTGTAAAAACTTTAATCTCTTTTTCCGCACAGTGTAAAAGCTCTAGTTCCCCTTTCAGTTTAGTGAATATTCATGATCAACAGACCAATATAAGTGCTCTAAAACTGCTTAGTAATAAACCTTGTTATATGTAGCTTCCACTGCAGGCTAATAATCCTGTTTTATCCTCCTGTAAAGTTCCGCTTTGGAGGTTTTTAAAGTGGACTGCATTATTCCATATGCGTTAAGATAAACATAAGGAGAACCTTGTATGAGTAGCAGTGTTTAAACTTTTCACTGGTAGTATATATATATAAAGATACATACACACACACACACACACACACACACTTTGAATTAAGCACATTCAGTGCAGTATGGCTTTTGGAGTGTACATGTATGAGTGAGCGTAAGACCAACAGTGTTAAGATGTGTTTGTCATTAGAACAGTGACCATTTTCAGTGTAAACCCTTTTGTGACTCTATTAAAGATGGAAATGTGAAACACAGCCTGTACACTGATCTTCTCTGGCTTTAGGCCGACATGCATGGTATGCTTTTCTCTGATTGCACCACCCCACGGTTTTCCTCTCTCTTCTTCAACCCCTCCCTTGCTCCGTACCCCTCCACTATGGCCTATCTCTCCCTCTCTCTCTCTCTCTCTCTCTCTTTCTCTCTAGAGAAACGCAGAGCTGCTCGATTGGCTGCTGTTTACTTCTTACTGTCAGTGAACAGTAGCATTTCCTGCCTATGTGCCTGTGGATTTCCTGTTTTTGTTGCTTGCGTTACCACACCCCCCCTCGAAAATAATGCAAAGCTGTTCTCACAGAGGCCGAAAAACAGAGCGAGGGAGAGAGAGAGCACTAACATTACATTAGCTTGCTCGCACAGTCACAATTATGATTTCCTAGCAGGCTACATATATTAGACTATATTAGACTATATGTAGTCAGTGTATTTCTTTCTATGGGAAGATCATTCAGCCTATTTCAGCCTTTTCTTTTCTATAGGTATGAGCACTGGGCTGGGGTTGCCAGGTAGTGCTCTTTTTGCTTTATATATGTCTGTGTATTAATCTCTAGGTATCAGCACTGGCCCCCTGTTCGGGCAGGGTCTGAGCTCATGGTGAGTTGTAGGCTCTAACATTCCTGTACTAGCTAGAATAGTATCCAATGGAACACTAAGCACAGTTGTAAGTTGTAATTCTACCCAGCTAGAAGAACCAACATACACCAGAATGTGCTTGGTCAGGTTTGGTGAGCAGCTAGTCCAGCGTAAACCAGCATAGAATGCAATGGAATTCACTTTTGGCAGGTTTTGTTTTAAGACCCAAGAAATAATGCTTGAAACACATGAACAACAATCACTGACAAAAACACTCACTGATAAAAAACACACCCAGATAGAAATACTGGACTGCTGCAAAACACTGCATTCAGTTATGTCTCAGACTGATATGTAAATAATTACAGGTGTGGTCTGGTTACGTGAGGTCATGCACACACGCCAGTCTCCAGACGGCCTAGACAGACCACCAGTGGAGAGAATTGTTTGATCTGCCAACAAGCACGAGCGGCTCCCATAGCGGCTTCCTTGTCCACCATCCAGACACAGGTAGCACCTTAAGTCTCTGCCCAGATCTTTTCCAGAAGATTAGAGGAACGACATTTGGTGGCACGGTGGCCATTATGTGTCCCACCATTGACGGCCAGCCACCATCGCCTTGGTTTGCAGTGGTGTCGTGAACAAGAAACCTGCTATGAACTGGAACCATATGGTCTTCAGCAACGAATCCAGGTTCTGTTTGGTATCACTGACAGTCAGGTCTGAGTATGGAGGCCTCATGGTGAGCACATGAATCCTTCCATTACTGTGGAGAGACTGGTGGTGTGGTGATCTGGGTACCCAACGCATACGACAGTCAGTCACCCCTTGTAGTGGAACAAGGGACACTAACAGCTCAGCAATGTGTGCAGGACGTCCTCCAGCCACATGTGTTGCCTCTCATGGCAGGACTTCCATCTGGCATGTTGTAGCAGGTTAATGATCGCTCGCACATGACAAGCGCTTTCCCAGGAAAGTCTTCTGCAACAGATTGCAACACTTCCTTGGTTATCGTTAATCGAGCAGTTATAGGCTCATTTGGGTCGCCAGCTTCAGCAACCTGCAAGTGCGTAGGATCTACAGGCTCAGCTGCAACATCTATAGGTGCAGGATGCCATACGGAACCTGTATGGCTCCATGCCCGACCGTATCTCATCTTGTATCCAGGCTAGTGGCAGCCCAACAGGGTACTACAGTCTACTTTCTACTTGGTAGGTGTTTCTACTTTCTACCAACAAACTTCTCCTTTCACTGTAATACTGTAATCACTTACATATATCGCCATTACATTGAACGTTTAACCTGATAACAACAACCTCGTCCTGGTATGTTTTTGTGTGTGTGTGTGTGTGTGTGTGTGTGTGTGTGTGTGTGTGTGTATGTGTTTTCATTGAGCATATAAACTACATTTGAGATTTTCATTTGCTAGTTTCAGTTTTCATTTGCTAGGTCATCATTTTCACAGGGTGTAAATATAGATGCACAAATTGCACCGCTTATCAAGCCATTTCACCTCCTTAACTGGGTTACATGGTCACATATATATGTGCTTCCTTCAACTAAACTACTGAGCTTACATACTAGCGTATTTAGTGTTAAACTGGAGCTACCGTTTCTAATGTTGCTAACCCATGTAGAGTCTTTTCTGTAAAAAACATCTCCATAAACCGCCCAAACCACATCCAGGTTGCTGTCGGTGTGGTTCACAGCACAGCACAACTCGCTGTGAGCTATAAAAATGAGCGAAACTTAAGCCTGTAGCTAAACCGTTGGCTGGATAATGAGCGTGGGGGTCTGTAATACTCCTCTCACACAAATGTAGTTCTGAAGCAGTGGTGGACGAAGTACACAAATTATGTTGTTGGGGTAAAAGTAAAAAATCCTCCCTTAGACCTCCACTTGAGTACAAGTACCAAAGTATTTACCTTCAAATGTATCATTTCAGGTGAAGAGACTCTAGTGTCCCTCTGTCCACCAGCCTTTAATAGAACAGTCATTAATTAGTCTGACACTGACGTCCATTCAATCGATCATAGGCACAGAACAATGAACTAGAACAGTTCCCATTCAGTAGACCTAAGCTATGTGCAAGCTAGCAGGTCATAGCAGCTTATTGCCAATCACCACTGTGTCCAAGTCATCCCGAACTGCGTGGAGCTGTTCTGTAATCCCTATTAGATTAAGCATGTGGGTTTCTGACACTTCTGTGATATCTATAAACATGGACAAACGTATATATACAACATTCAGCGTTTAAAGTGACAGCTGATGTGGTTATACGATATGTCTTGCAGACTCCATATCTTTGCAGGTTGGAGGTGTTTTGAGTGGTGCAAAAAGGACCTTCATCATATGCAACCATTATGTTTTAGCTAACCACCCCATGGTCATAACAGTATGCCACGCAGAGAGCACATAAGCAAGTTGAACAACTTGGCACAGTTATTAAGCATGCATTATGCACAATCCTCATTGGTAACGTTAAGCTTGTGTTCAGTGTGTGCTAGCTTGTTAGCATTAGCCTTGTGACTCTGGTATAAAACTACATTTGGGGTAAAATATAAGAATATGTTTGATGTCCCCATCACAGTAAAGCACATAGCAGGCTTATCTGGCCCTACATCTTGTCCAGTACACTGAGTGGGCCATGTCGGCCCCCTATCTTAGGTTTACTGTCAGAGTTTCCGGTGCGCCGGATTCAACCAGGCCGAGATGTTAATGAGCTGTGGAGCGCTCAAAGGGCATCTCGGTTACTGAGCTGACCACCACAGTGGTCACGTCTCCCCAATCCCCTAAAGACCCCCTGCCTGCCAGAAGGATACTCTTATCTAGTCTGTTTGAACAGGGACCGCTCCCTTAGCCCCATCTCTTCATCTCTCCATCTCTGCCCCTCCCTCTATCTGTTCATCTCTGACCCTCTCAGCCCTGAATTCACATACCCTCCACCCCCGCACCGCTGCCTTTCTTATAAGTTTATAGTAGCTACTAAACAAGTTTTAGTAGTTATTGACTTATGAGGCCCAAATTTAATGACAGCATATTAACCTTAGGGTAACGAGAATAGTTCAGTAACATGTAGCTGATCAGCCAAAACGTACCCATTAGCAACAGCATAGTTGCATAAATAGCTGCACCCAGAAGGAATCAACCCAGGAATGAAAGGTGGGTAGGTTTGGCATTGTGAGACATGCCAATTATTCAAGTTTTACACCTGACCCCGCATGTGATGTAAGCAAGGATGGGCCTTATCACTGTACCTGACAGACCCAACAGCCACGACTGGAGACATTCAGCAAGCAGTGATGTCCTCCATGAGTCATCCTGTTAGTGCCAGCACCATAGACAGACAACTGCACCACACAAGACTTCATGCACGCAGATGACTACTCTTAACACCACATCGAAAAACTGCAATGGTGTTGTGCCAGCCTGTCACGAGAGTGGCAGCGGGTCATCTTCAGTCACACTTTTGTCTTGGTGGAGACGACCAACAAATCTGTGTGTGGAGGCACCGTGGTGATGAACATCCAGAAGGCCTGGTGTCACTCCACCTCCGGCCCTACTGCACAAATACTGTTTGAGAGTATTTAAGATGCATGGGATGGATTATTACAGGACTCCACTTGCAACCTGTACCACTGCATCCTGAGGCCATACTGACAGACACTACTTCTGTATGTGCAGCTCAACAAATATTGCCCATATCAGTCTAAACTCATCATCACTTATTGGTCCTGGTAACCTTTATCTTCCTTCCCAACAGCACTGCAGTCCTTCTGGGTGCAGCTGTTCTTTTGAGGATGAGTGTATGTTTGGTGTCTTTAGTTTTTCAGTAAAGCTATATTGCTAGCTAGGCTAACAAATAATAAAAGTTGGCAACACCTAATTTGCACAAGCATTACGCAGAGCTCTATAAAAGGTTCCAAGAAGACAGACACGATTGAGGAAGATGTGTCTGTGTAGCTATGTTAACCACATTAGTCGTCCGCTACTCCTTCATCAAATTTCAGTCTCTGACCACAGAGTCGCTCTTGTCTGGATATTTCTGGGTCCACGCTCGACCTAGCAGTGCGTAAAAACCCCAGATAAACACGTAGCTGCACCACATGCTTCCAGATCAGTCTGACTGCTGGGGTGAGAATAGACCACCACTTATATGATATCTGAAGAACAGGTGTCCTGTGGCCAGAAACTGACCAATGATGGATGTGACGCAGATGAATAATACGGTGATAACAGATGACATGCGGTCTGTAACTGTGCACCTACATAGTGGGTTTATAGTATAAGGTAGATGAGGCTCATAAAGTGGATGGTGGATGTTAGGGTTTTTAATAAAGCGGCCATCATGTGGAAATAGAAGGGAGCCAGTGGGTGCGAGTGCATATGAGATAGATAGGAGATGGAAGAGTGAGAATGTCAGCAGTGCAGAGAGTGTCTGCAGCAGTTCAGCTGAACCCTGGCAGCCCTTAGCCACGTACCGGATGCTGTGGTAAGGTGAATTATGCTTTCAGTCTCTACAGACCTGAATGATGTTGGTGAACAGTGGTGAGTGCAGCAGCAGGAGTTCAGTCAGCACACCCATCTCATTCAGCACACCTCACTTCAGCCCTGACTCTCAGTGTAATATCACTTCTCCTTCTTTATCTCTCCATCGGACAGCCTCTGCCCCTCTTGTTCTCTCTCTCCTTCCTGTGCTTGTCTTTTTCTTTCTTTTTCTTCTAACGTCTGTATTTTACATGTATCTCTGTCTCTATCTCTCCTTCCCGTGCGCTCCTTTCTTTCTTTCTTTCTTTCTACCTGTGAGAGCCTTTCCTTCTTTCTTTCTAGCTGTGCATTTATTTCTTTCTTTCTACCTGTGAGAGCCTTTCTTTCTTTCTTTCTAGCTGTGCATTTCTTTCTTTCTTTCTTTCTTTCTATCTCTCTTTCTACCTGGCCATGCCTTTCTTTCTTTCAACCTCTGCATGCCTTTCTTTCTTTCTTTCTTTCTTTTTTCTTTCTTTCTTTCTTTCTTTCTTTCTTTCTTTCTTTCTACCTGTGAATGCCTTTCTTTCTGTCTTTCTACCTGTGCATGCATTTCTTTCTTTCTTTCTATCTTTCTTTCTACCTGGCCATGCCTTTCTTTCTTTCAACCTCTGCATGCCGTTCTTTCTTTCTTTCTTTCTTTTTTTCTTTCTTTCTACCTGTGTATGTTATGAGTCTGGTATTAAAGGCCTCACACATTCAGCGTCACGAAGTTGGTCATATCTGAACAGTGATATGCGAGCAGTGCAGGATCTTCGACCTCATGTTCATGTGTGTGTGTGTCTGGGACAGTTAGACCACACAGGATGGGCAGCTCGGCGGAGAAACACACAGACAACCAGTTCTGTTAGGAGTAACTGAGACAGCATGCAGTGTTAACGGGGTGCAGACAGGCCGGGCTTATGCCATTGCTCACTGGGATGTCAGCACTCCTCCTCTCCACCACCAACACACCTGTGTGACCAGGTGAAAGTCGCACAATGGCAGCACTGACTTCTACATATTACACACATGGCCTTAAAATACTAGACCTAAAAATCTGTTCTGATCTCTCTATCTCTCTCTCTCTCTCTCTCTCTCTCTCTCTCTCTCTTCTGTGTCTACATCTGCCTTTCCTTTATTCCTTATCTCTCTCTCTCTCTCTCTTCTGTGTCTATATCTGCCTTTCCTTCTTTCTCTCTCTCTCTCTCTCTCTCTCTCTCTATCTCTCTATCTTCTGTGTCTATATCTGCCTTTCCCTCTTTCCTTCTCTCTCTCTCTCTCTCTCTCTCTCTCTCTCTCTCTCTCTCTCTCTCTCTCTCTCTCTCTCTTCTGTGTCTATATCTGCCTTTCCCTCTTTCCTTCTCTCTCTCTCTCTCTCTCTCTCTCTCTCTCTCTCTCTCTCTCTCTCTCTCTCTCTTCTGTGTCTATATCTGCCTTTCCTTCTTTCCTTATCTCTCTCTCTCTCTGTCTGTATGAGTCTTTCAGTCCCACTTCTCCCTCTATCTCTAGATAGATAGGTAGAGGCATATAGACATATATAGAGATAGATATAATATCTTTCTATCTCTCTTTCCTTCTGTTTTGTCTGCCTCCCCTCTCTCTCTCTTATTCTATGTATCTGTCTTTCTTTCCTTCTTTCTTTATCTCTCTTCTTCTTCCTTCTGTATGTATGTCTTTCTGTTTCTTTTTATCTTGCTGCTTCTCTCAGTCCTTCCTGTGCCTGTCTTTCTGTTTCTCTCTCTATTTCTGTCTCTCTCTCTCTCTCTCTCTCTCTCTCCCTCTCTCTCTCTCTCTGTTTTTTTCTGTGCGTTTCCTGTCACAGGGGAAGTGCCTCACCCAGCCTGTTGATGGTTGATCTCCATTGGCTGGCCACTCTGGGGGACAGTGATTTGGGGGCTGATAGGGAGAGCGGCCGGGGGGATAGATAGAGGGAGCGCGGGACAGAGAGGAGGAGAGGAGAGGGCAGAGCACTGTGCGTGCGTGGTTAAATAAAGCGGGTGGAGATGGAGAAGGTGCAGAGCAGAGCGCAGACCCAACTCTGCCGAAGAGGAAACAACTCTGACAGAACGGAGGAGACCGAGTGGCGGACGGAGACGAGGTCGCAACAGCTGGAACGGAAAGGTCAGTGAGGGGGTAAAGACTGGACAGAGCTTACTGAAGGGGTTCTGGAGTGTGCAGGTTCTTCTTCTGTGTTCAGGTCCAACTTATTTATCTGTGTGAGTCACTGTTCCACTGATCTGATGTTCTGAAGGTCCTGATGAGGTTTAGGTTCAGTTTTATTTGTTCTTTTTTAGTGACGGATGAAAGCGGTTCCAGCTGTCTGTGTGTGTGTGTGTGTGTGTCTCTGTCTCTCACTTCTCTCTTCTCCATCTCTTATTTTCTCACGATCAGGGTCAGTGTCTCCTCTCGTCCTCCCTCTGTTGTCGCAACAGCGCTATCACTAAAACCCGATGTTGAATTTGAGGTTCAAGCTACATGTTTCATATTCAGTAAATGATGTAAAGACCTACTAGAGTTCAGTAACCGCTCCTAATTATTCAGCGTTCAGTATGATTTATGCTGGAACTACCATGAATTCTGTATATGAACTATTTGAATTCGTCAGTAAATCATATTTTCAATAAGGAATCATTCAGCAAACACTATGAATCATTCAGTAACCGTTATGAATAATTCTGTAAGACCTATGAATCTTTCAGTAGCTGCCCTGGGTTTACTCAGTAACTACTATTCATATGACCTAGTACATTGAACTGAATTAGTCAGTAAACTGTGCAGTATTGTCAGTAAGGGGCCATATTTAGCAACCGCTATGAATTGTTCAATAACTGCTATAAACTATTCATTAACCACTATAATTAATTCTGTAACTAATATGAATTATTCAGTATCTACTTTTAATTATTTAGTATCTACTATGAATTATTCCACTGTGGGTTATAAAGAAAGCCCAATTCCACTATGAATAATTCACTATGGATAATTCCATAACTACTATATTTTATTCTCTACCCACTATGAATTATTTAGTAACCTCTGCAAATTATTCAGTAACTTGTATGAATTTGTCAGCGATATGATTTATTCAGTAAGCACTATGAATTACCCTTTATAATGTTGTCAGTATCCACTATGAATTATTAGTAATCACGATCATTTCTATTCGTTAACCACTGTGAATTGTTCAGAAACGATTGTACTGGTAATTGTTCGGTTTCCACTATGATTTATTCAGCAACTATTTATTTATTCATTTCTCTTTCTTTCGTGTAGAAAAAGGTAACAGTCATCTTAAGTGATATTACATGATGACATTAACCAATTTTTGGGAGGTGGGGTGGGGTGTAGGGCAGTTTTTTACTTTTTACCCTTTAACAGAGGTCTATATGTGTACAGATGTCGTACTGTATATTAACACTATCCCTCAATTCTTCTTTTGCTCAGGTCGATTCCATGGTTTATAAGTCCCACCAGTTTGGACAGTTTCCAGTCACAGCTCTCCTCTCCCCGCCTCTCCCAATCCTTGTACCAGTGTCTATTTTTTTAAGTGACGCTGGACGGGGTTTGGGGGGGGCTGAGTGAGGACCACCATCGAGTTCATTCTGCACGGAGCTGCCTGTGTTATTAATGTGAGCCTTCTCTTGTTAAATAACCCATTAAACTGTGCTGTTTAACGCAACCTGCCTGCTGTCTCTTCCTGCTGCCTAACTGTGCGTCTGTAGAAACAGGACAATGACTTTGGGGAAAAGAGGAGCCCATATAGTAGAATCTTCCTCCACCGAGCTGTGAATGTTCTAGGGAGAACCAAATTAAACACATGGGGCTGAAATATTAGACTTGGTCATTTATTTATTGAGGAAAATGATCCAATATTAATCTTTTCAGTCTGAGTTTGTTTGCGTGTCCGCGTGGGTTTCCTCCTCCGGGTCTTCTGGTTCCCTCCCACTGAAAGATGCAGTCAGGTGAACTGGGGATGCTAAATCGCCCCCCCTAGGTGTGAATGTGTGTGTGTGTGTTTGAGAATGTGTATGCCCGTCTGTGTCTGCCCTGCAATGGACTGGCGGTTTTTCCAGGGTCTATCCCACTTTCTACCCTATGAGAGCCTGGACAGGCTCCCGCCCCTCTTGCGACCCAGTGGGATTAAGCGTGTTAGAAAATGAGTGAGTAAGTGAGGCAGATATTACAGATGTGTGAGTCGTAGCAGTATATAAACCTCTGCGCTGAGTAGCTGGTGTGATCTGTGTGTGCAGCAATAACTGCAGTTAAATGATTCCAGTAACTGTTGATCACTCCTGCACATCGGCTTGGAGGGATTTTAGTCCATTCCTCTGGGAATATGTGAGTCTTGAACTGCTCAAGAACTGCTCACTTCAGGTCCTTCTACAACATTGACATTCAACTCATGGACAGATGTCCTGATATTTCCCTTTAGAATTTGCTTGTATAATTCAGAATTCATTGCTCCATCAATGATGGCGAGCTGGCCTGGCCCAGATACAGCAAAAAAGACCCAAACCATGATACTACCACCACCATGTTTCACAGATGGGATAAGGTTGGTATGCTGGAATGCAGTGTTCTCCTTCATCCAAACATAATGCCTCTCACAGGTCTACAGGTATATGGTGGAGATCAGACTAAGTCCACTATCACCTACCTGATTGTTGTCCCACTGACTGAAAACACCTGATGTGTAATGATTTGCTGATCCTAAAGTTTCACACACTTTTGCCATTCACAGATATAAAATACTGGATCATTTTCCTCAATAAATTAATTATGCTAATAAATGTGTCTTATTTGTCTCATGTGCTTCTCTTTATCTTCATTTAGGCCTGAAAATCTGATGATGTTTTAGGTCAAATCCATGCAGAAAATTCTAAAGGCTTCCCAAACTTTCAAACACCAATGTAGATAACCCTTCTCCAGCCCCTCTTTATTCCTTAGAGTTCAGCCGGCACCTTGTGTTACTCTGCTGATGTATGCAAACAATCCCTCTTCTGATTGGCCGCATCATTCTGAAGGCAGTACGGGGTGAAACACCCCTAATAACTTTAGTGTCAGTGGGCGGGCCTACACTGCTACAGACTGAACAGGAGGATTTATATAAATGTGTTGGTTTTCATTAGGTCACAAATACATGAAGTCAGAACAGGTACCCATATATAGACTGAATAGGCTGAGGATTTGATTGAACATTAAATACTTTCATGTCAAAAATAAAAGGAATATCATGTTAATTGCTCCAATCTCCAGGTCATTTGTTCATCAGTTCTTCATCTCTCACATTAAATACATGGAGCCCATTAGTATACTGGGTAGTTACTGGTCCCAGTTACTCAGTTCATTACCAGCTGAATCCATCAAAATGAAACATGGTTTGTGTAATGCAGTGGATAACACCACTACTGGCCAGGGAGCTACCACACAATGTGAGAGACTGGAATTCAATTTCCTGGTCTTGGTGACTATGCTGTGCTACACCAATAAAAGCCAATAAAAATACCTGTAATATGATGGCTACTTTGTAAGCCATAAATGTAAATTTCCTACGCAGCTCACACACACCCAAACAGTGTCTCCGCTGCCCTTTATTCAATAAGAGTCCACTCTAGAGTCCCTACAGAGATAAATGCTAGAAAATCTTTGCTGTCCAAAGAAAGACACGCTAGACAATCCTTAACATCCAAAAGTATCTCCAAAATGGCAACTTTACAGGACAGGCCAAAAACTTAATTTAATTTTAATGCCAGTCAATGGAACCAGACTTTTTTTACAAGAAAGTTTGGGTAATATCAGTTGGTCTAATCATCCAAAAATTCCGAAATTTCCAAACAGTGTAAACAGCAGCGGCTTTGTTTAAATCACACTTAAAAGTAAAAATCAACAAAAATGTTTTGCATTGGATAGCGATGATGTACAAGCATTGTCTTGAAGATCCAGTAATTCAATACAACTACTATATTATTTCCCTTTTATTTGGACTTTAATTCTCATTCTGTTCTGGGGTCGTATTACAGAAATGGCCAAAATCTGACAGACCAGGATAAGTACAAATTCAGTTTATGACATCTGACCTCAGCAGCCTCACTACAGATTCATGGATGGCTGGGGCATCTTAATGTGATGTAATTCCATCTTATTTTACAGCAACTTATCTTGAGTTAAATCTTAATCAACAGTTGTACATAGAGAAACCAAGGAGAAACCAAGCTCATGCCAATTCAGGTCAATAGTTTAGGTGCCATTTTGTGCCATTTGTATTTGCACACAGAGGAATTTGTCTTCCGCATTAAACCCATCCGTAAAGTGAAACACCCACATACACACACTAAGTGGCAGTGAGTGGTGGGTAGCCTTACCCATAGTGCCTGTGGAGCAGTTGGAATTTAGGGGCCTTGCTCAAGGTCACTTCAGTCGATACTGTCAGTTCAGGGAATCAGAACTAGGCTGGTTCCCTAACCTTCAGCCCATGACTGGGTGAGGTGGTGGGGGTCACTTGAAAGACTAGGAATTGGGCTGATGCAGTTTACCAAAGCACCATCGCTGCCCCCCAGTTTCATTTCCTAAATGCTAATGTTGTTCCACCTGATGAATAGCAACACATTCAGCTCTGTCATCATTCACTACCAACACTGATATATTTAATTTGAGCAGTTTTCATAAACATTAACACATGCAGAAATTAAACAAGAAAACATCTCAGAAAATCCTGGATTGCAATACAGAAAAATTTAATGCTTCTTTTAAAGTTTCTACACCCAATGTCCATTCTATCAGGTCCACTGACCATATAGGAGTACTCTGTAGTTCTACAGTTCCAGAGTGTAGTCCATCTTTTTCTCTGAATATTTTATTACCCTTTTCTTTAAAGGTCAAGACCCCCACAGAACAGGTATCATGTTTGTGGTGGATCATTCTTGGCACTGCAGTGACACTGACGTGGTGGCGATGTGTTAGTGTGTGTTGGGCTGGTGTTGTGGGGTTTTGGACCTGGGGCCTATTTACTCAAGCTGTTTCTTCTGCTACTCTGTCTGCTTCTACTGGAGTTCCTGTTTAATGTAAGTCTAACAGCACTTCAGTGGGTTTTAGATTCCTTTACCCACCCCAAATCATATGCATGCAGTGTTTCTCTGAGTTTATGTGTCTTTAGCCTGACATTTTCGGGGCTGCTCAATGGCTAACGCTGTTTCCGGCTGTTTCCCAGCAAGCCCCGCCCACTGTGCCTTCATTGGCTATAGGTAACGCGTCCGGCGCTGCGATTGGCTGTAATTCTCCCGTTTTTTCTTACTAGTACTACGAAAATAATTCAAGTTATTATTATTCATATTATTAGCAGTAAATTGTTATTTGGCATATTTCCAGAATGCCATGGTTTAACATTAACCTAGATAGAAAAAATCTGCGTCATTTGCTGAATAGCTTTGAAATGGTTTGTTATGTAGAAACTAACCGAGTCAGATGTCTTTACAGTGGTTATGATAGGGATCAAGATATAAATATAGCCTTTTTAGTGTATTTGCTAGAATAGTAAAATAGTCACAAATATAAAATCAGTGTTTTCTTTAAAGGGAAAAATTTACACTTTGAAGTCTGGACAAAAAGGCGAACTCTCAATGTGCATCAGCTTATTATTCCTTTTTAAAGGAGCGGAATTTCTCTACTTCTCATGAAAAAACTCAAAAAGTGGAAAGAAGAAAAAGGGGGGAAACATAGTATTTCGACATGTACTACTGTCCAGAGACATGTAGATCTAGTAACATGGCTCTGCTACTGCCACTTGGTTAACGGCCGCTAACCAATCACAGCGCTGGAGGGGCGGTGCTTACCGCAATGGGGGCGGGGCAATGCAACAATGCCGCCGCCGCCGCCGGCGGAGAGTGAGGAGTGCTGTGCCTTTCTCAGGAACAGAAATCTTCAGGAATCAACCTGGAGACAAACATGAGCTCCTCACACTGAGGAAGAACCCCAGGCAGGCACAGCTAGGCGAGCTGTTCGAGCGGACAGACAAAATCAAACAGAGTTTTAACGCACTTTTAATCGAGTTGGATTCGGTGTGTTTAGCGCACCGTGCCACGTCCAGAGACCGGAGACCGTGAACTTTCCAGTTCTGTCAGCTTCTTATCTTTGTGATTGTACGTGACACACTTCGACCGAACTGACTGAAGTCTTCGGCCCTGCTGCATGGACGCTCGTCCGTCGTCGTGTTGGCGCTGAACTCCTTCAGTATTTAACATTCAGTGTTCAGGTAAGACAAATTCCCTTCAGCCTCGGTATAAGGTTTATTGGCCTGTTTCAGATGCCATAGCTCAGCCAGTCAGCAGACCAACCGACCAGACCACAACGACGATCCCTCTTCTTAAAGGCGAGCTCCGCCGAGTTTTCATAATCCCTCCACAATGACAGGGTCTCTATGTAAACAGGATCATTCAGAGGGGTTTTGCTGTAAAACGGTCCGTTTCAAAGAAACATGCTGACTCAGAATTGTTTACAGTGGTGGTGATGGGAACCAGACCTCTGCCTATCAAAGCTACCTCAAATCTCAGTTTGTTGTACAGCCAGAAACACAGTCTATAATAAATTAATAAAATATGCATAAATATAGACATGAAAGTTCCACTGGGTTAAGTAAAGAGCTGGTGGACAGTAACTACAAGGTAAAATCACAGAGTTATTTAATGTTGATCAGGCTGATAGCGGACAGGACCAGTCAGCTCTTAAATCTGTTTGTCCAGCATGTGGCAAAGTGTGCCTGAAGTTAGACTGCGTGAGCAGAGGGATCAACTGAGGTTGACTGGGTCTGCTTGAGTTACATCATTAGGGTCGTGCTGAAGTTTTGATGCATGCCTGGGCAGTATCTTGTAAGCTGTCTGTATTTAGATTAAGGATGTTATAAGACAACATAGTCCCTTGTGTTACCATCAAACAGTTTTACCATCATCAGCATGGCATACTGTAAAAGCTCCTCGGGCACATGTGGGTTCACTGGTGGTTCTGGATAGTAAATAAAATGGTCCTATTAGTGTTGTAGCCACAGAGACTCCTGGTTCCCATCACCACACCAGCATTAACTGGGCAGAAGGCAGGAAACACCACGCTAGACCAGCACGGGGAGGCGATGTAGCATCTCTCAGTACACTTGACTGTCGGAGGAAACTCCATACAGAAGGAAGATGCAAACATGCTACCCACTGCTCCACCATATATATAAATATATATGTATATATACCACACCATCTGGTTTTATTGGGTTTAATGCTGCACAGTAAATTATACACTAAATGAACTGAAATGAAAATCATTGTGTTATATACGTCCAAAGAGGCCACAAGGTAGTTACAGTGATCTCAGGATAAGTTCTGATCTCGAGAAAACAACTCCTGTTATCTAAACATCACAAGTCAAATAAGGGCAGACAGCAGTCGTCTGTTTTCTGTCTGTTGTAGCTAGGGTTGGGCGATATGACCGTTCTTTATCATCATCATCATATGTCATATATCATGGTACCCTTTTCTGATCAGATTGCGTGTCAGATCAGTATTTAATGACCCCTGACCGACTACAAGGTGGGCTTAGTCAGGCCTGTTTACCTGGGATTAGCTTGCAAATTTTTATGAATACAATAACAACAACAACAACAATAATAATAATAATAGAGCATTATCATTATTATTATTGCTATTGTTATTGTTATTATTATTATTATTATTATTATTATTACAGGTATTTTAGCATTGTTGTTGATTAGTTGTGAGAAGTTAAACAACACTTATCACCCACTGCTGTTTTGGACTATATAGCACATCATTTCAACATTTCAACTAGAGGTGGGAGCCTCAGGCCAGCGTCATGTTACGGTACATGCTTTATTGGTCCTATAAAGAAAATCTCTCATTTTGATGACTAACTAATCCAAGCAGGGAGCAACATGGGGTTACTAGCAGAGGAGTGGCTGGGGGCGTGTCAGCTGTCTCACCCAGAGGTAAAAAGGATCAGGTTTATTAGGGCTGTAATTAACCAGTGAAATGCTTTGACAGCTCCCTACCTGCTCATATGTGTATGTGTGTGTATGTGTATATATATACACGCACACATGTAACTCAATAGCAATTTACAATATAACAATGAAACATGAAATTTTAATATACACACAGTCACCTTTCACACACACACACACAATGACTATATTTAACTCAATATTTCCAATTTGAAAAAAATTAGCATAATAAAGTTCAGTAAGTTTGTTAGCACCTGTAACTGTTCAGTTAATTTCATTACTTGCAGAACAACCACCTGAGACATTATAGTACATCACCTAGCAACACCTTAACAACCACCTGGTGCATTACAGTGCATCACCTAGCAACACCTTAACAACAACCTGGGACATTATAGGACATCACCTTTTGGCCAGTGAGTGCCGGGATAGGCTGCAGGACCCTCTGCAACCCACGAGGATAAGCCACTTAAAAGATGAATGAATGAATGAATTCATTAATGCCATGGTCTGAAAATCTCTGGATCTGCCGCCTCTGGCTTGATTGATTTAGTCTTTGTGGCCATTTTCTTCCTGACCCAGTAGTGATAAAGTCTTCCGCACTGCCACTCTAAGCACTGATGATGTCCACAGTGTCTTCAGATCACCACCTCTAACTCTGGGATCTTTTGAGTGCAATAATCTAACGAAGAGATGGGACCTACAAAAACAATGGATTGTGTATGTAGGTGATTGTATCTTCTGTTAGCCTAAGCAGAACTGCCTCACAGACAGCTCAGATTAAACCTGTCTGAGCGTAAAGCATCACCTGAAAGAAGGAAGCGTGAGCGTTCGTGTTTCTGCTGCTCTTCTAGTGAGCTTTTAGCCCAGCCGATCAGCTCTGTAGTAATGATTACATTCAGATAAGCAGGTGAGCATGTTTTCTCAGAGTTGTGGCTTTTGTGTCCACGTCATACGGCCACACCACATTCATGGCTGACGGTGTTCAGAGGACTGACTGCAATGTTGACAGACTGGAACTTCCAGGTTTGACTGAGCAGTGCGAATGTGCACACTAACACTTTTGCTTTCAGTTCCCTCATACAGTGGATCCATTTGACATGATGTCTTTTAATGCCATGACATATCTCATACTTTCATCAGGAGGTCAGACGTATCCAGTGACTTATCAGCCGTTGACTGGAAATCAAAACTGGCCACTTTATTCAAAACCTCCCCCTTTCACTGCCCACACACTGTCCACTTTATTAGACACACCTGCCTTATACTTTCAGTCGCTGGCCACTTTGTTAAAAACACCTACTTTAGACTTTCACACACTGGCCACTTTATTAGATACACATGATTTATACTCACTGGCCACTTGGAAAGACCTCACTTACAGGTCTCAGTATACACCTCAATCACAAATTCAGTGCCTTGCAGTTTTTTGTTGTTTTTGGAATAGCACTGCAATAAGAGGAAGAATAAAAAGGATTTGTAACTTAAAAGGAAGAGTGTAGAAGAAGCCACAAGGAAACATCACTATTGCATAACCTAACCAGAGGTTGTTGTCAGTTGGGCAGTCCAGCATATATAAGCAATTATCAATCCGTTCCAGTATTGCACATGCATCAGGCACAAGTTACCGGACCTCTTAGCTGCATATGCCCAGTCATTAGTAATGATGAAGTCAGAAGTCCTTCCTGCGAAAATGACCAACTCTAAATCCTGGATGACCCCCACAGTCTTGCACATGTCTGTGTTTTCCAGCCTATACACATCCACTTCAGCTAAGGAATAGTTGGATCAGAAACAGGTGTCGTGAGCTGGACAAACACTAAAATGTGCAGGGTAGAGGGTTCTCAAGAACCAGGGCTGGGACAACTGGTTTCAGGCAAACTAGTAACTTACTAGCGCCACCTTAGGAACCACCTAGCAGCACCTTAACAACCACCTAGACTAACAACCACCTGGGACATTAGAACACACCGCCTAGTAGCATCTTAGCAGTCACCTGGAACATTATAGCAAACCACCCTGCAATGCCTTAACAACCACCTAGCAACACTTAAACAACCACCTGGGACATTATAGCACATCGCCAAGCAACATCTTACCAACCACCTGGGACATTACAGCACATCTCCTAGCAACTCTTAAACAACCACCTGGGACATTATAGCACTTAACCCCGAAATGCCTTAACAACCACCCGGGACATTGTAGCACGTCACCTAGCAACACCTTAACAACCACCTAGCAATGCTTTAACGGCCGCCTAGCAACACCTTAACAACTACTTGGGTCATTATAGCACATCACCTAGCAACACCTTAATAACCACCTGGAACATTAGAGCACATCACCCTGCAATGCCTTAACAACCATCTAGCAACACTTTAACAACCGCCATAATAGCAAATACCCCAATAACACCTTAACAGCAACCTTGGACATCACCTAGAAACATAAGAGTCGTCAGATGTCTGTGGTCTCTTCATTCACTCTTATCTGATGCTGTCCAGCTGGACTTCGGCGGTCAGTTCAGCCTCTGTGACCCTCAGCAGACTCGACATTGTTTCACCGCCTCAGTTCCACTGACTGTTGTGGTACAGGTTCCCATCACCGCTAACGCTAATGACTTCGCTGCTCCACTGCTGCACTGCTCGGTTGTTGACTACCTACCATCATAATGTAACAGCAGCATAATGCCGGGCTTTTCAGCAGCACAACCATAAGAGGGTTCCCCTGTCCTCAGGAGATCTCAAATCACATTGATGCAGCAGCCTAAATGTTTTTTGTGTTGTATAGTTATGGTTAGTTACCGGTCCGGCTCTGCTCTACAGAAGGTACGTGTGCTTGAAGTGCTGTATGGGCTTTCGTTGCTAACTCTGACTTGCTGTGTGTAATCTCCTGCTCTCAGGATGGCTCAGTGCCACTCACAGGATTTTTACTTTCACATAACATAATGCAGAACTGCGCTGTGAAGGAGCGCTTTCAGTTCCACGTGTTTCTGCAGGATCTGCGTGAACGTGATTCCCAGTGACGTGAAGCTTATTAGAAGAGCTCTTGATGTTTTGGAGTTGTGTTTTCTACACTTCTCTGAAGTGTAGATGTGGCTACAGCATCTGTAGCTTTACTGCTTCTCTCTTACTCTCTTTCTCGCTCTCTCAGGGATGTCTGTAGAGGTAACTGGACCTCCTCCTTCGCCCACTCCCTCTCTCATTGAGGTGAAAGAAGAGACGCGCTTGGTGCTGAAGAGTTTCCTCCGGAAGGCTCTCTCCATTGCCCCAGCGGACCGTCCCGGGAGGATTGGTGGTGCATATCATGACCCAGAGAAATTCAGGTATTGTATTTGTTTGTGAGTTGATGATGGCTTTGGGTTGCAGTGGGCTTGGTCAGAAGGGTCTTGCCCTGTGTTTTGGTTTGGGTTAAATTCTCAGGCTCAGTTAAAGCTCTTGCCGTTGGCTTCTATTAGAAGTGTGTTTAGGTTCTGCAACACCCTGCCTTTACCTTTCTACCAAATCATTTAGCTCAAATTTTTAACAGAAAATAATATCAGTCAGACAGTAGGTTCATGACTGTTTGATGGTGGTTGGGCTGGTACAGCGGATAACACCACTACCCACCAGGAAGCTATAGTCCCATGTGGGAGACTGGGGTGCGATTCCTGGTCTGGGTGACTATGCTGTGCTACACCAATGACAGTCCTTGGGCAAGACTCCTAACGCTACATTGGCCTACCTGTAATATGACTATGACTAACCTTGTAGGTTGCTCTGGATAAGAGCGCCAGCATTTGCCAGCATTGCTTTGACCATTAGAATTACACAGGAGGAATGCATTGATATAGGCTAACTGTGGGCTAATTACAAATCTGCTGATGGTGATACGTACACACTTATAAAAGTCACCTGTGAGTCACCTGTGTACTTAATAGCATGTAATACCTCCATAAGCACCAGTAACAGTTGTGAGTGGATTGGACATGGACTAAACAAGTTTCTAGATGTAGGCCGCATCAATGTTCAGACATTCTTGAATCAAAAAATTGTGTAGTTGGTCCAGATTTGGTGGATGTCTTCCCTGGCACAATTCCAAGAGGAATTTCCTGTAGACTGGGATTTGTGCCACTGCTGGTAGACCTGTATGACCGTACGCTTCCATACACCTGCAGATTCAGCTATTTCCTTCACACTATGGCACGCCCGAATGCAGTCACTCCTTTTAGCCAATCATTAACATCTGCTTTGGAGCTGTTTTCCACACATGGAATTTCCCTCACTGTAGCACCTCTTGTCAATCTATGAATCCTGTCCGCACACCCCACAGCTCTTTCCATTGAAACCTAAATTGGGGCTAAGATATTATCACCATGCTCCTTATGGGTTTCCTTCTCCCGTTTCATTCACAGAGTAGGTACAAGTGGCCCAAGTCTGACTTCTTGTTAAGCTGTTTAGACAGTCTTTAAAATGTGATACGCTCCTACGCTGGCCCACATGTGCAAAAAAAAAAAAAACACTTTCAGAGGTAAACAATGTCTGTTGATGGATGCAGGTCCACTCCTTTCAGTTTCTTCCTTCCCAGGAGTTCGCTGTACAAAGGGCATGTTATTCAGCTGTGGGCACTTCTTTGGTTCACAGCTCTGGTCCCTTTTGATGCTTTCTGTGGCCTTGTTTGGGCAGTGTTCAGCCATTTCTGTCAAAGTCTGTATAAACGTGTAGTGGTTAAGTGTTTAGTACAGAAACATAAGCTGGAATGTCTCTGTCTCTGCCACGTCTGTGCAGCAAGTAGTTACGACAAATGTTCAGCTGGACTAATGTAAAAGTCACAGTCCAGTCTGCCTGGAGTTGCATTGCCCCATATCAAACATGTCTCGGATGTGGTAACACATATGAAATTGGCTCAAATGGAAATCAAAATGTTAGACTCAGTGTGTTTTTGGCATTCACTTTGTCACATAGTTAACGCCTTTGTGTCACATATATAAAAAATTGGATTTTGGGCCTTTTGCCCTCTGCATGAACAAAACCATAACCGCATGATCAGCAACATCAAGCCAACATTGAGTCTAAAGTGTCATCACAGAGCAGTACAGATAACAAGTGTGTGCATTATACAGACTGTCTGCATTCTGCATCCCGCCACAACAGAAATAAACTGCTGTCGGCTGAATGGGTGGTCATATGTGTGTGTGTGTGTGTGTGTGTGTGTGTGTGTGTGTGTGTGTGTGTGTATGTGTGTATATATATATATATATATATATATATATATATATATATATATATATATATATATGGCAAATGTGTTCATGGTTTTGAGATCCCCAACTTCTTGCAATTGAGTGTCTATATATGAGTTGTGTAGGCTGAATGATTTGAGGCTTCACACTCCCTGTACCTTTTCCATGATACAGGCTGTAATCCAGGTCCTTCTGAACTTCTGACATTCAGCTGTTCCTGCTGAAGCATTGACTGTCTTTCTGTGTGTTGCAGTGCATTCTTGAAGGAGAAGCAAAGGAAAGAAGAAAGTGGATGGGACTCACTGGATGAGCAGATAAGTGCAGCAGAGGAGAAGAAGCATGGGATCAAAAACCTGATAAAGAAGCGACTGACGCCGCGTTCGTCTGCATCACGGAATGCAAAAAAAGATGCCAGCGCTGACCAGTCACAGAGTAGCCGTTCACAAAATGGCACTCTGGAGAGGCTGTCGGGACAAGAGAAGGGAG
The DNA here is from genome assembly GCA_024036415.1 of Prochilodus magdalenae. Taxonomy (NCBI): domain Eukaryota; kingdom Metazoa; phylum Chordata; class Actinopteri; order Characiformes; family Prochilodontidae; genus Prochilodus; species Prochilodus magdalenae. The sequence continues at coordinate 115,952 of JAMWET010007584.1, read as the reverse complement.
TTTCATCCAAGAACAGCAGTGGTACCATGAAGTCATTTAGAGAGGTGAAGGAATGAGTGCATTGTTTTTGTTTTTACTATGTATTTCATTCTTTGCATGTAGCTTATGAGAGAAGGGTGTGTTTCTGTACTCCAGGTGTTTGGGAATAACCAATCTGGGCTCTGATGTCACCAGTAAGACATTCTACATTGTATGCGCCTTGTTATTTAACAGAAGGTATACCGAAACACTCGTGCCCATTGCAACTGCAGCTGAGCACTAAGTGTCCCTCAGATTGTGGGGTTGTAAATCATGGTGAGCCTGGCTATCCGAGTGGTCCCAGGTGTGCTCCAATGGATTGAGATCGGGCGAGTTAGCAGGCTAGGGAAGGACACCAGAGTCTGTCATGCTCCTAAACCACTCATGGACCAACCTTGAGCGGTGGGATGGAGCGTTATACTGTTGATGGGTACCATTACCATCAGCAAAGAGTGTCAACATCTACATGATCTGGTGGGGTTAGCAAGTACCCGTTAGTGTTCAGAGATTCCTGCAGTGGCATTAGTGGTCCAAGATCAAGCTAGAAAAACATCTGCCAGATACGTACATTGCCAGCAACACGTCACAACTGTCTCTCAGAGGCAGTTCTCATGTGCCTAGCGGCACAAAAGCCATTGTTTATTCATGTTGCACAGCACGAATCTGGATGCAATGTTTTTCCAGTCATCCAGTGTCCAGTTTCTGTACTCCTATGCAAACTGGAGGCGACGTTATTGATGAACCTTGGTTAACATTGGCGCCTTAACCATGCTTCTGCTTTCCCAGCCTAGACGTAAGTGTTTGCTCAGTGGTGAAGCTCTTGTGTATTTTTATAGAGGTTAACTGGTCCACTGTGGTGCACTGACTGCTCTGTACCATTAACCTGAGTAGTTGTTCTTCTTTGGCATCAGTGGGTTGTGGATTGTCACTGTTACGCCAGTGTGCAAGAAGTCCATTCTCAGTACACCTCCACTACAGCAGCTCTAGAACATCCCACAAGGTTAACGGTTTCTGAGATGCGACCACCTTTGGCCCAGTACCCTATGATCATGCCTTTTTTGACATCAGTCAGATCGCGTCCTATACACATGATAATTGTTTGGTACTCTGCTACGACTGACTGGTGTCCCGCAAACACTGTCACGTGGCATCTGTGGTGTCCTGGGCCAAGCTAATTTCAGGCTGGTGGTGGTCATTATATTCTCATATGTCTGTGTGTAGCAGCAACAACCCCTCCCTACTTCAGAGGCATTAAAAGTTAAGGAGATGTCAAATAATAATAATTAAATATAATTAATATTATTGTTGACAGCTATTTATTTTATAGAAATTCCACCAGTGAAATAAAGTACACATACACATGCCAGGTGCATGTTTTCACTTATGTAGTTCTGTGGTGGCTCATGTTTCTGTGTGCTGCCCTCTAGGAAGAGAGGTCCACTGCGTCCGAAGAGGAGGGTGAGCGAACGACAGGTGAAAAAAAGAAAAAGAAGAACAAACTTAAGCTGGCGGATTTATTTAAGAAAAAGAGCCTGAAGAAGGAAGATTTCCGTCCCCTGCGGCCCTCCACGCTTCCCATCGACAAGGGCCAAAGCTCTACTAAACCCGCCCTGTCGCCTTGTAAGTTTACACTCACACATAACCTAAATAGAAAGCAATCCCCTTGTCAGAAAACCGTTATGACCTGTAAAGCCGATACGGCTAAACGTCAGATCATAGTCATTGCAGTCGGTAATAATCATGTCTATGCGTTTTTCTAATTCTGTATTTGTAACATGCATAGTTTTGAGTGCTGGAGAAAATTATTTATTATGGTCAATACACAAAACTACAGTCTTAATAATTTTACCTCCACACTGACAGCAGCTGGCTGGCTAACTCTCCCGCTCTGCTTGTTTGTGCTGTTAGATAAATGACATCAGTGTAACCCTTTTCTTTTCAAAAGGAATTCAATTCATTTTTCATTCCTGAATTCTGAATAATTCAAACCTTGAGATGTAAGCAGAGACGTTCGGAGTGGGTTTGGTGTAAAATGTTTGATTGTAGAGACTCAGATGTTGTTTACAGTGGTGGCGATGGGAACAAGGGGTCTCCGTGTCTACAACACACATATAGAGATATGACTTAATCTCTAAAGCCACCAGTGAACGTACATGTAGGGATTGGCACTGTGTTATCGTTACTATGGTATGTGAGTGTCATGATATAGAAATTAGAAGCATTTGCCTTTAAATTGCACACAAGTTTGTCTACCACATTTAACCCATTTGTGAAGTGACACACCCGCATATACACATACACACACACACACACACACACACACACACACACACACACAAACACTAGTGAACACACACTAGGGAGCAGTGAGCACACTTGCCTGGAGTGGTGTGGAGCCCTATCCAAGGGGCCGGGGGAGCAGTTGAGGGTTGTGGCTTTGGTCATGCCCTGTTGATTCAGGGAATTGAACATAACCTGTTTCCTAAACTCCAGCATATGACTGCGCTATGGCTAAATAACACTATTTGATTTAAACAACAGTTGTTGTTGTTGTTGTTGTTGTTGTTGTATGTTGTACTACAAGTTTGTTTCTGTCTGTTACAATCTATTGAATCTTAACAAAACTAAATATGATGATGCATGTCCTGTAGCGTGAAAATGTTTTGAGGTATCGAGATAAAAAAATAAAAAAAAATTGGTGCCATATCGCCCACCCCTTCTGGTACATGCCTACTAAGGTTTTATATGTAGTGTTGATGATGGTAAAATAGTAGTGCATCAAAAAAAGCTTTCTTTGGGAACTATGTTGTCTGCATATTCAACTTAATGGATGTTTAAAATGTTTTGGCCCAAAACAAAAGGCATGAGGCATCGTATTCATAACCATGTGGAGTAATTGCTTTCTGTGAGAGAGCTTTAGAGGTAGATTTCCATCGCTACCGCTGTAAACAGTTCCAAGAGTAGTTTCTGGAAAACGGAGCAAACCACTCTGAAAGGCTTTGTTGATGTCTCAGTCATTTAATTACAGAGAGCTTTTGAAGAATCAGTGGAGTTCCCCTTTAGTACCAACCTGTGGATCAGGTCTGCCCAGTCATGTCACTAAAAATAGCTTAAGGACGGCATAATCACCCACACACTTGTGGTTACTGCTCCAGCTTGTGTCTCCACCAGCTACTCTCCTGCTGTGGATTGGGATGTGTTTATGAGTGATATGTACATGCTTCAATATCTCCACATGTTTATCTCCAGCTCACCCTCCCGAGTTCTACGATGGCGTGGCCAACACCTTGGGCCGTATTGCTCAGCACAGTGTTCGGAGGAAGTCTCCAGTTAAACCTGAGCCCATCCAAATTCCTAGTAAAGGTAATGCTGCATGTGTGCTAGACAGTAAGATGCTTATCCATCACCTTTTTGTGTCAGGTCGTCTTGTTTTTGTACCGGGTCCCACCGATCCAGTCGAACCAGTCATGCTTCTGCGTTGCTTGCATATTGCGCTGACTCATACGGGGTGTTTTCCCTTCTCTTATGTTTTTCACCTTGTTACAGAACACGACAAAGAGGCTGTAGTTCAGGCACTTGTTCAGGTGCTGACGACGGAGGGGGACGCGATCAATGAGAAGGTAACCCCCATTAGCTCCACTCTGAAGCCCTCCAGCATCGGCAAATAGCCCAACACAGTATCATGATATCACCTGAAATTAGAAGTATTTGCCTATGACTGCCCTGTGGGTTAGTAAAACACTGATTGATGGTGGTAATAATAATAATAATAATAACAATAGTAAATACAAATAATAAAAAATATTAATAAAAAAATATTGTTACAAAATTAATAATAATAATAATAATACAAGTAACTACAAGTGCTCTGCTGCTATGTATTTTCCACGATGGCATGGTGATGCAGTGGATAGGGCCATCTCCCCACAGCAAGGAAAAGGAGGGAGCATGGGTTTGATTCCTGGGCAGGGGTTTTTAGAGTGATTTTCTTTTTTCTTTTTTTAACTCAGCTAATTTTGTTATCCCAGCTGTGTTGTCACCAGTACATTCACAGTCCTGAACCAGCAGGTCTGTTTATGAGCAGCAGCAGGTCCAACTGACTGAACATGTTCTCTCCTTCCTCCCTTCTCTCTGTCCATTTCTCAGATTAACGCTAGCCCACTGCTGCGTGCTTCCCTCAACCGCCTGTCCTACACATCTTTTGCGAAGCTGCTGGACACGTGTGCCAGTGAAAGCGTGGATCCGCCCCTACCTGCTCCGGTAAGCCCCACCCTCCGGCGTGTCGCCATTACCATGGAGATGACCCGGCGCGTTGTCACGGCAACCGGAGTCCCGCAGCGTGTGGAAGGTTACGCAGAGCGCTACATGGAGAACTTCGCCCCCTGGGTCAAGAGCCATGGAGGATGGGTGAGCAGCACACTAATCTCTGTCTGTTTCTGACATTCTTCACTCTCTAGGTATCTCTTCACTGATCTAGGATTGCACTTGCGCTCTCTCTCTCTGTCTCTGTCTCTCTCTCTGTCTCTGTCTCTGCCTCTCTCTCTATGTCTCTCTCTCTCTCTCTCTATGCCTCTCTCTCTATGTCTCTCTCTCTCTCTCTCTCTCTCTGTCTCTGTCTCTGCCTCTCTCTCTATGTCTCTCTCTCTCTCTCTCTCTCTCTCTCTCTGTCTCTGTCTCTGTCTCTGCCTCTCTCTCTCTCTCTCTGTCTCTCTGTCTCTCTCTGTCTGTCTCTGTGTCTGTCTCTCTCTCTGTGTCTCTCTCTCTTTCTCTCTGTGTCTGTGTGTCTCTCTCTCTCTCTCTCTTTCTCTTTCTCGCTGTCTTTCTCGCTCTCTCTCTCTTTCTCGCTCTCTCTCTCTGTCTTTCTCTTTCTCTCTGTCTCTGAAATAACAACAGTGAAGATATAATAAGGTACATGAATGAAATAATAAAACCATAACAGACAGTTTATAGGGAACGTATGTACAGTGAGGTGTGGTAGCCGGTCAGTGGGGTCGGGGTGTGGAGTGTGTTACTCACTGTCCCTCAGGCGGTGACATGTTGCCACATATTTAGCGGCTAGGAGTGCTGTGTGTCCCTCTCCAAGGAAAACTGGGAATTTTTTAGTTTCCGGTAAAATTTTGAAATTTGGGAGGACATGTTCGTCTCTCTCTGTCTGTCTCTATCTGTGTCTATACGCGGCAGGTAAGAGCTCTTGTAGTGTAATTATAGATGACTCATTATGTTAGACAGTCAGAGGCTGTCTAATGCCAGTTTGACCCATAAAAGAGTAAGGTTATATGTGTTATAGCCTCGGTTCATCACAGTGACAGTTAGAGCTTTATCACTGTCCTGCAGCCTGTATTACTGTATGGAGATCAGAATCAACCTGTGAATTTACTCAGTAATTATGTCTGTGTACGTAACTACCATCTCACTTTTCTTTCTTTCTTCTTTTTCCTCTTTCTATGTCTTTTCTCTGTATGTATCAGTGCTATATATATATATATATATATATGTATATATGACCAGAAGGTGGCAGCACTGAATTTGTCAAGTGACTGGAGCTGCAGTTTGTGTCTGTATTAACTTCATCCGTTTGTTCACAGGAGAGTATCGTCCAGATTGAGGTCCAGGAGTGTGACTGACCGCAAAGCCATGCAACCTCAAGAAGGAACTCATTTGAGTATGACCTTTGCACTGTGACTTGTGACCTGTGAGGTAGAGAACACATCAGGGAAAGCTGAGCCAGCAGAGGCCCTAAAGTTCAGGGAAGCCCGACCCAGTAATGGCTCAGACACCAGAGGTCGCCAGCGAGCGAGTCCTTAATCAAAAAGGGTGAAAGTAGCACAACGGCACAACAAAAAATGAAAAGACGTTTTAGACATATGTGGAAACCTCCTTCCATTATTTATATTATATATGATGTGAAATGAAATATGATATCATATGACTTGTGCTATCATATTTCCCATCGTATCATATCATATCCTATCATATCATAATATAAATATGATATATGGCATATCATGTCTTGTATTAAATCATGTGTTTGTATCATATATGATAAATGATGACATATATCTTATCATATATTCTATCATGTCCTGTCAGATATGATAAGATATATATGATATGGTATATGTTATGTCGTGTGATGTCATGCCTTGTCATATTATGTGAGGTATCGTGATGTATCGTATAATAGGATATATGATAGAATATATGACATGTCGTCATATCATATGATATATATGATATGGTATATGATATTTCTACAATAGAAAGTTTTTGGGCAGGTGAGCTGAGTAATGCCACCCCTGCTCACTGACTTCAGGAACTGTTAGACATACACTCCGAATATGGCAGCAGTGTTGCTGCTCTTTTCTGCTTCTGTTTAAAAATGGTGAAATGTTTACAAGCCTTTTACAGCTAATAGGAACCCATTCAGTTTAGACCCCTCCGTAGTAGGTGTCTGATCAGGGCATTAACACTACCAAAAGTGAATGTCAGTTTTCTAATGATGTATTTATGTTTTTTTAAGTGCCAGTGCAGTTTTAATGTACACTTTTATACCAAAAAATATAACTTATATCAAAGAACTGTTGTTGGTCTTTTCTTTATTATATGTACAGTTACCGTCATACGGCCACCATCTTGGTAGGTGGTGGAACGTTAAATTGAAATAAGAAGCTAGTGAAAAAGAAGCAAGCTTCATCTTTATATACTCTACAAGTCAGAACTTTAGACCCTTATAGCAGGTTCTCTGTATGTTTATCTTTAAAGCTTTACTGGAGAATAAAAGTGAAGACACTAAACCATAAAATAGCACTCATAGAATAGTACAGTCCACCGTAAAACCCTCCAAAATGCAACTTTACAGGAGGATGAAACTGCTTGATTTAATAAGATGTATTTCTAGGCACTTTTGGACCAATTCTATTAGTCTGTAAAAGTTTTTATACCACTAAATTTAGTTAGAGGTGGAGATATGGAGAAATATAATACTATGGTACATTAAGAGTATGTGTGGTATATCAGGATATGTACTGTTTCAGACTCTCATCAGTTGGAGATGTTGAGGTGTAAGACTGCAATGTCTTTAAGACCACCAACAACATCCTGTTTGGTTGTGTGTCTAAACCTTTGACTGGTACTGTATATGTATGGGTTTATCTTTATCTAAGACATTCTGCAGTTTTGGTGGTCATCCTGGTTCATTTTGCTTGGTCTTCATCCACCTGCATGGGTGTAGCCGCAGCATTGGTATCCAACAACTATCAGAGCTCAGTTGCAGCACACCTGCCAAAAAGGCCGCCAGGCCTTCCTCATGACATAACTGACCAAAACACACAGTGTAGAAATAAACCAGTTTAATAGTCTAATAGACTCAATGAAATGGCAAATATCAAATCAACAGAGAGCAGTCTGTTCATTAGTGTTATAGAAACATGTGACGTGCTGCTTTCTGAGCAGCAGCCATCTGTCATGATTAATTCTGATCCACCTTAAAAGGAGTAAACAGCACATTATATTCTACATTACAATGCAACTTCTATACGGAGCTTGTATAAACCCATAAGAGGAATTTCTGCGAAGGCTTAGGTTCCAGTATGAGATCAACAAACATGTGATACCAAAAAGTCCAGCTACAGAGTACAGTCTGTAATCTTGTTTCCAAGGTTATTTTATTGTTTGTACGGAATTAGCCGTAGCCAGCTGGCCTTACAGATAACACCAAGACTAACTGAAGTAATTTGGAGTAAAATCTCTTTGCATTAACGTAATTCAAAGCTGAGAAAGTCTTAAACAGCGGCCATTTCGGAGGTTTCATCCACAAACAGTGATATATGTATATAGACGGGTGCCAAAAGAAAGGATTAACCAACATAACATCTCAGTGTGCCTTGGCATAGGTTCTACAGGTTTCTGGAATTGTGCCCTCAGTGACCATTCAGTGACCCCTTGTGTTTTGTCAATGGTGGCATCGTCAACCTGGAAGCGATCACTTCCATCTGTACAAAAGGGTTTGAGCCTCTGGGCCCCCTCACTGTAGGGGTCCAGCATTCAGGTCTGTGCTGTACTGTGGGTGTGCACCGCATACGTGATTGCCCACTTGTGGAGAATGTGCGGTACTGAAGGGTGACCCACTTGTGTAGATCACATTTACCTCACTTCTAGAGACCAGCCTATGCACCACTGATCTTTCAGAAGGTCATTGATCTTTGCCATGAGGGGTTTATGGACTGCAGCCCTACTACAATATGCCTTTTCACATAGCTGTAGACTGTTTTCTCCTGACAGGCTGATCGTGTCTCACACTGAAAGTCTTGGTCACCACACTCTAATGCATCAATGCCCAGTGAATGTGTGATTTTGATCAGGGTTTCCAGTTTACTGCTGTCTTTCCCATAGACATAAATGCAGAGGTCACTCTCCCTACTGAAACAGTGAAGCAGTCTATGTGGCCGAAGCAATGTTGAGGCCTGCTCAGCATACCAGAAAGCATTGTGGGAAGGTTTTTTTCTTTAATTTGTCACCCGTCTGTATTTTACTGTTTTCCAAACAGCGTTTTTAAGAATCAGCGTTTACTGCATGTGGAAAGATCCTGCTGGAACAGCGCTACTGTAAAGCACCGTATCCAATCGGAGTTACAAAGTCCAGTAGAGACCTAAAAGGGAAAAAATGTACTCCTAATTGATGCACGCTCACTCAGGCATGCACCAGGTCCCAGGCAGCGCTGGGCCGCACGCCAGGTCAGTCCATGTATTTTTCCGCACGGAGGATTTGGCAGTACATCAGCATGGAGAACGCCAGGGCCAGAATCTGCAGAAAGAGAGAAGAAAAAATGCAGCGTGTGCAGTTTTAACCATACGTGTGTGTGTGTGTGTGTGTGTGTGTGTGTGTGTGTGTTTATGCTTGCCCAGATCTTCAGGGATCACTGATACATACGACTGCACAACACATCATTGAGATGCTATCAGTGTCATTCAGAGAGATGTGATGTTGAAATGGTTAATTGTAGACAATTTAATCTACAGTACTTCACAGTGAAGCTAGTAGGAACTGGGGTTGCCATGTCTTTACACAAATACAGCCAAACCATTTTAGTGGTAACAATTTCATGTAATAATTTTCTGTGAGTGAGCTTTTACAGGCATCTAAGCATTTTAGATGTGTGGTTCTGTATCATGACAGACCATTCTGACTCGGTAAGTCAGCTGGTAAGTCAGTTGACTTCTAATGGTGTAACTAGAAAAGTGCATTTCTAGAAGGAAGTGCAAAATGATTGCACAGCTTAAATGTTTCCCATTCTTTTTCTTGCTAAGCTGTTGCTAGGGTGTGGTTGCTATGAGAGGAACGAGGGATGAGTAAACGACACATACAGGAGTGGGTCAACATGACTATCGATTAGAGTTTGGGAATCTGCCCAGTTTGGTTTACATGCAGTTTGTTGACCGTAGGTTAAATGAAACATTGAATGAATGGGACTCTATGGAGCAAAAGAGGTATGGAATAAAAGACAAACAGATGAGTGCAGGTCAAATCAACATTGAATTCAGGCTTTGGGGGCTCTGCAGTCTGTACTGGTCTAAGTCCAGTACAAATCTAAAGAAGCTAACATCAGATGCCAAATATTTCTTGACTGAGCAACTACATTAGGTGGGCTTGGTCACTGTACTGTTGCTTTAAATTTACCTGGACGATGCCGAGGCAGACCCCAAACACCAGCACTGATGTGATGTTGCTGAGGAGGAAGTTCTTGGCCTTCTCGTAGCACGGCTGAGTCAGCGAGAGAGCAAAAGGCATACGTCAGTGACAATACCTCACACAGGAAACGATGAGAACATGTCACACCACATTTAATACTGTATGAACGTCTCAGCCAAGAACTGAATACCTTGTTACCCTGTTCTTCAATGGTCAGGACCCCCAGAGGACCACCACAGAGCAGGTATCATGTGAGTGGTGGATCATTCTCAGCACTGCAGTGACATTAAAGTGGTGGTGATGTATTAGTAGCATGTGCTGTGCTGGTGTGAGTGGATCAGACACAGCGGTGCTGCTAGAGTGTTTAAACACTGTGTCCACTCACTGTCCACTATATTAGACACTCCTACCTTGCTGCTCCACCTTGTAGATGCACAGTCAGAGATGATAGCTCATCTGCTGCTGCACATTGCAGTGTTGTTCATTCTCTAGTCCTTCATCTGAGGTTACAGGATACTGCCCACGGGGCTCTTATCACGGACGCTGTTGGTTGGATAGTTTGCAAATGATTCTTAGTCCAGCAGTGAAACTGCAGCATCCAGCAGCACTGCTGGGTCTGATCCACTCACACCAACTCAACACTCACTAACACACCACCACGTCAATGTCACTGCAGTGCTGAGAATGATCCTCCACCCACATAATACCTGCTCTGTGGTGTTCCTGTGGGAGTCTGACTGTTGAAGAAAAGGGAACAAATAAAGTATACAGAGAAACAGATGGACTACAATCTGTAACTGTAGAACTACAGTGTGTCCTATATGGTCAGTGGAACTGATAAAATGGACAGTGAGTGGACAAAAAGGGGTACTAAGAACTCATTCACTACATATGGTTCACATCACATATGGAGTCGTTTGGTACACTGTTGACCTCTGACTCCTTATTCACTAACCTCTTCCCATCTGTGGCAGGGGTCAGTGCTGGGCCTGCAGCAGGATGCAGGGAGCTCGCCTGGTGTTCCAGTGTTGTTGTGCCAGTCAGTGTGGTTACTAACACCACAGCACTTAAACTGCATGAGACACATATTATTATTGACATTATGAAAAGCTCGGTTTTGAAAACATTAACCAGTGGTGGACATTAACTCAGTAAATGTAGTTAGTTACTGTACTTTACTATTTTTTCTGTGTATCGTTACTGAATTATTTCCATTTTGGACGACTTTGTATTTTAACTCCACGACATTTCAGAGTCTAATGTCTGACTGTTTACTACATTATGGGAAATGTGTAGTTCCTTTTGCTTATGTGCACGTAAAAACGTAACATGTCAAAACGAAACAAGCTTATTCATGGATTCTTAGCATCCATGGAAATGTCCATTTCAGGCCTGGACTACATCAAGGACCACCCAGAGGAGGGCAGGTAAAGCAGGATGGGGTTAGTAAATAGATAGAACATATTGTTTCTGACTTTGTGGGTAAATAGACCCTAATACAGAAGTATTTACACATGCACTTGTGACTGGCGTGTGTCTTTATTCTGCATTTGTACAAACGCTATTTCAGTTTATACATAATGTGTTTTGGCTAGTATATGTTTATGAACAGAGACATACAGCTGCAATATAGTAAAGGAAAACTCATTTGTGAATCTGTTTAAAGCGAGTTTAATCTGTTTTTATTAAACATTAACTTGTAACTAAATTGTAAATAAATCTCAAACCAAAACTTTACTTGTTTGCTAAAAGTTATTTTAGTCTTTTAACTTGAACTGAGATAATTAAGAGTCTTGTTCCAGAAATGATAATAGGACATTAGGGCCACAATAAGTCATGCTACTGTTACGCACCATACGTAAGTACATTTGAAGGTAAACACTTTAGTACTTTTACTCAAGTGGAGGTCTAAAGGGAGGAACTTCTATTAGAGATATTTTACCGTGGGTATTTCTATTTTAACTTAAGTACATGGTTTGTGTACGTCGTCCACCTTTTACAATAACGCATCCTGCAGGAAAGACCTGTATTCAGTGTATGCTGCTCTGGTGCTGGGCTACCTGGTCACCAAGGCATGGTCATGCTGGTCATACCACAACGCAACATATGTCGGGTTTACTGGTGATGTATTACACACAGTAAAGTGTTTGTTTGTTTGTTTCCTTTAGGAGATCATAGATCAATAGCTGCTCAAAAGCTCTTCTTACGATTCTCTGCATGTTGTCCCAGGAGCTCTTCAGGTTTGTGTTTTTGTTATAGTCCTTCATTCCCTTTATCAAATCATCCTTAGCTTTCTCGTCCAGCTAAGTAGGAGAGAACGACAGAGGCGTGGAGTGTTTAAAAGCAATTTAAAAGCATATTAATGCACATTTCATCAGTAACAAGTCAAACTGATGCAAGAATTAATTTTCACAGTTTATCCCTAATGCAGTCAATCAGCCAAGACATGGTTGGTGTCTTTAGTTTAGCTTCCAGCTTCTCTTCCTTTCCAATAGCACAGCAATCCCTCACTTCTTTCTGTTTACAGCTGTCGACTAATTAGTAAACCATTAATGATGTCTGTACGATACTAAATTGAGTGTTCATATGTCCAGTGAATCCTAAATGAAAAATAAAAAATATAAACAAGATAAAACACGGCTTAAAAACTATTGATCAGACCTGTCTGAGAACTGGGGGGGGGGGGAGGTGGCTAATGAGCAGCTTAATCGACAGCTCTCTATCCAACACTAATAGCCTGCTTTACTGACCCTACAGAACTAACATCATCACATCACCATCATTATCCACGGAGGAAGCAGTGTATGAATGCTAGAATTACAGTACTTTGCAGGATCTCACCTCTTTGTGGTAGATGCTCAGAACCAGAATCAGAGTCACTTCAGTGAGGAACAGGAGCAGAAGGATCACGAAAAACTGGGAAAGGAATATGCAGCGCAGTCAGGAGAGCAGTCTGAATTAGTGAAGGTAACTGAGTGTTCTTCTGTGATTACTTATAGCGGGTTCTCCTTATGTTTATCTTAATGCTTTAATGTAGAATGAAAACAAAGACAACAGACTATAAAATAGCACCATGGAACCGTACAGTCCACCTTAAAAACCTCCAGAATGGAACTTTACAGGAGGATAAAGCAACTGTATTGGGGGGGGGGTGTTGGCGATGCATTATCACATTTCCATTACACTCCACTTTTAACGCTGTATAGAAATCAGGTCCTCCTTAATGACTAGTGGCATCTCACCGTCATCAGCAGACACCGCTGCTCCTTCAGGGCCCCCAAGCACCCCAGGAACCCTGTCACCATTGTAACACCACCGGCCACCAGCAGCAGGTTAGCAGCCGAAAGCGAAGGAAAGGACAGTGGGAGGGAGGAAAACTGTGATTGGGTGAAGGAGAGCCAGACCCCAACACCAAACAGGCCACACCCACCCAGCTGTGGATAAAACAGATAAGTAGAGGAACATGTTAGGGATGTTAACAGTAGATCTCAGGCTTTTTGGGTTGATTACAGCTATTCAAACTAATTGAATGTGAATTGACCAAATATTTCACAACCAACACCGTTAAACTGCCACATTCAGATCAGTACAGGACAATGCACCAACACATTTCTTACAACCCATGTACATGCATATGTCCTGCATATCCCCCTGTGAGAGCCTCACATAACATAGGCCCTTGATCTGAACACTGGGAAAACACATGCTCACATCCGGTGAGAAATAAAATCATTGTTTTGTGAAGTTTCGAGAAGTAAATTATCCATAATCATAATCATAATTTATGGTGGCAACAGTGTAAATAAGGCTGTGTTCAGACTGCAGGCAAATCCGATCCTTTCAGACAGTCATTAGTGACTACATAGTAAATTCTATTACCTCCATCACTCTGGATTGACGGGAGTGCTGTTGCAATATCTAATTTGAGGGGCCAGAGTGTCCAGACTGAGATCCATAAAAATCAGATTCCAAACCGAAAGTTTGGAGACAACTACTAATGCAGGTTCTCTTTATGGTTATCTTAATTCTTTTTTTACACTACTACATATATATATCAGAGAAATATAATACTGTGGTCCATTAAGAGTGTATGTGGTATATCAGTATATATATATTGTTTAAGACTCTCATCAGTTGGAACTGTTAATGTATATAGTGGATTAGTAGCTACAGTATAGGGATCGGTGCATCAATACCTAAATATCTAACACTTCTGATCCTAGCGTTTATTTTGGAGAATAATTTTTTTAATTTTTGCAATAATATAGGAAACACTTATTTGTTTATTTGTTTGCCTCTCAAACAAAATGCTGCAGTAAATGATGGTGTAGTATAGGAACTACTTTTCCTTTCACCTCCTTCATTTGTAACTATTCAAAATGTGACTAATCAGATGTTAATCTGATTAATACATATTTAATTACTAAATTTTCAGTTGACATAAAATTCGAGTTTAATTGAATATATAATTTGAATCATAGTTTTTAATAGATTCAATAGTAATTTATGATAATTAAATGTCAGACTTTCTGTTATAGTTCTGTTCAAACGTATTGTTTGTCATTGTTGAAAGCCACACACTTTGAAATCTTAGTATAGGTATTGGTATCGATATATTAGACTTAGTATTACTTGGTATCGGATCGAAAAGGAAAGTGGTATCGCCCATACTACAGTACTCTGACAGTTCGCGCGCACACTTGCGCCCTCGTTTCAAATTCGAATTTTAACGGAAATTTTAACGGTCGCTTGAACCGATACGGGTAAGAACATCGTGTAACATGGTAATAGGTGTTATTTGTCTTTGGGTTTTTGAGATACTGGTTCCCCTAGCACGTTCTTAAATAATGAGTGATACATTTGCTGATAATCTGTCTTGAAAACAGCTAGCTAGCTAACTAGCGCTAATAATGTTCGTAGTAGCGTTAACCTGTTTTGGGTACCATCGCAGGGGTGAGGGTTTAGTGTTATCCCAGCTTTAGAACACCAACTAAACTTGGCAATTATCTATTATGATTATATTATAGGTGCTTGGACAGTAACATCAGCTAATCGTGTAGGTAAGCCACATTGCAGCACGGAAAGCCTTCACCCATGTACGAAACCCTTCCTGCTTTATGTTTAAGTTTAATGTGATGGATTTTGATCACAGCTAGGTTGGACACACGTTCGGGTTTTTAACTCCCAGTGCTCCTTTCGGCGCAGTACCTGGACGGACGTGTATTCGTGATACGCTATTAAAAATGTTCACTCACGAAAAATGTTGTGTGTACTATTGGCTCACGTCAGTGTCAAAACACATGACGTGAACGTAGGTCAGCCCTCTATTAGAAAGCTCCCGTCCGACTCCATTCCACCCAATCTGGTGAGTAGAGCAATCATTCCTGTGTTATATAGGTTAGGTTATGATTTTAATTATGTTCTAGTATGCTGTCCACCTCCCTTTATGATGTTCTCATTTTGGGGTGCGATGCGGTGCTTTCTGGGGTTATGAAAGTGGCCACCCTAATCACAGCCCAGCTGCACTGCCACATCTAGCCAGTACCGGCTAGATAAGAGTAACTTAACATGCTTATACATCACAGGACATCAACCGCCTGGCATAAAGTGGGCTAGTACAGACAGTGTGTGAAATTTAACCTACATAAGTTTTTAGAGAATGATTATGTTCCCAGCATATGGAGGGACATAGATCACATAAAGAAAGCTGTGATTCTACTAATTTGTCAATTTATTAGTGTAGCCTTGTCTAACCAGCATGATCCATAATGGACAGGATCAGGAACAACCTTTTTAATCATGGGGCACAACAATGGCTGTGCACTGTAGCTCTTTTGAGAAGGACATAAGCACAGTCCCTTGATTATGTACAATCAGTGTTTGCTTTAAGCTATGTCCTTGTCCTTAACATCATAACAACATGATACCCATATAACTACATAATGCTCATAGGTACACATCATTTCCCTGAGCACTGTCCAAGTTGGAAACCCCTCAAAACAGTTTATGCCTCAGTTCTCAAGAAGGCATAAAATACATGCTGTTTCACTAGTTTTTAGTGGTCCACTGGCAATGCTTTGGATATGCTTCATTTGTCTGTAGCTTATCTATCACTCACTTAGACATTGATCCAAAAAAAACGTTTCAGCAGATAGTTTGTTGATAAATTGAGTGTTTGTATGTAATCTGTATAGGAACGTCTACAAATAGTGTGGAACTATAATACTACCGATATTTTATTCTGGCCAAAATCTCTCAGGTTCCCAGGAAATGGAGCCCCAGAGTGTTGTGAGCCAACAGGGATTTTCAGAACTCACCCAGAAGATGAGGTTGAAGACAAACATGAGGTACTTCACACAACACAGGCAACCCCGCGACACGGCCATCCTGAGAGAAACAGGAAAGAAGCAGGAAAATATAACCAAAGCCGCTGCTGAACATGAGAGCATGTCACTGTCTGTCTAGAAACTGACTTTAGTCAAATGACTGCCAGTGTGTGAATGTATGTGCATGTATTGAAGTGAGTAATATATCATAGTATTGTCCTAAAATATTGATATTGCAGTAAGCTGTAATATCTAAACAACATCCAGAACATCCTGACTGAACACATACGTCCCAGATTGTTCTATAGGTGTTTTTACACACAAATTCTTCCAACAAACTTATATTTTTGGTCAACATAATGCAAGCCAATAAGGGTGTGCAATATTGCAAAAATGTAACATCAGAAATACATAGTGGGGCATCATTTTATATGGGTAAGTTGTCACACAGTTTATACTTTTAACGTCAGATAATAATACTTAAAGTGTAAAACTAGTTTTGTGCACCCACTTGGTCTGATGTAAAATCCTGTCTGGAAGAGGTGAGGCACAGTCTGAGCTGAGGTGAGAACAGATTTGCCATTTTATTGAAGTATACATAAATAAATAATAAAAAAAGGAACATTACATAAAATGCCTTAGTGTACTTTGGCTTTTGTCCTGCACCAGGCTTACTATATAGCAAACATGGCAGTTGGCGGCAGCTTGTATCAGTGATTTAGGAGCATACTGTTATATATGAAAGAGTTTTACAACTATGAATTATTTTTCACTACTATAAGGTTGTTTGGCAGGATTTTGCAGTTGTTGTAGACTGTTTTAAGGAGCTATACTACACTTCAGGACTGACCTAGCAATTAATAATGAATCAAGTTCAGTGAGGAGTTAACCTATTTTTTCTAACTTGGGCATTTAGGTAAAAAATTTGTTAATTTGAAGTAAAACAGTAAAGCACCAACAGTAAAAGCTTTTCTTTTGTTACAAAATCCAGCATGACGTCTTACCCCACATATTTTGCAACTTTCCCAGTGATGGGGCAACAAGTGTACACTAATTTTAATTGCTGAGATTTATGTACTATAATAAGACATGAAAATAAATACAAAATAAATGCTTGAAACTTTGTTCTTTCATTTGGTATACAACGTCTAACATTATGATCAGCTGATCATACCCAGATACCCAGCTCTCTCCTACGTATGTCACAATGTTTAATTATATGAGCTTTAATTGGTTTTATTTAGATTTGGTTTATATTTTAGTCTGATATTTGATGATTCATTTTATTCAGAAAGTGCAGAACATGCTACCATGGGTTACTATACTAAAATATCTACATTTTATTCAGTTAAATGCCGTTGTGACCCCCTGCAAACCCTATGTAACCCACTGAGATTAAAAATATTTTTTTACTCTAAAACTCTTTAATTGAGGTGGATTCATTTTTATAAATGTTATAAAATAAATTGATATGTGCATCAGCAGACATGGACATATCAAAATATTACATGTTGGCATTGGCCCGCAATTCAGCTGAAAATATCCAGGATATGGAAGCATATTATGACGTAATTGTTTTTTGTAATGGTAGATATCGTCATATTGCCAATGCCTAAAGGCCGCCCTTTAACTTTCAGGAACATGATGGTTCTGTCTTCCTCAAAGTTCTTCATCCAATCTGTACATCTCTATCTGCTGTCGTCTTTATTTTAATATCCCCTGCATGGTCAGTGTGTCTGTTTAGAGCATGTGTGTTTGCTTTCACACTCACTCCAGTGGAATTCAGTGAACCACTCTTTGGAGGGAAGTGTTCTTTCCTGGCAGGAAGGAACCACCCTGGCCTGCACTGCTGATAGCACTAACACTCTCCTACACTGCCCAGGAACAAAACCTGGGCCTCTCCTAAAGACTAAACACGCACGCAAATCCTCAACCAAACCAGGTTAAATGCAGAGACAAGTATGAATATCCGTCCTTTTTTGCAGATTTCCCAAACGTCATAGTACTGGTTTTAATCAAAGCTCTTATAGTCTGTGTTGTCAATAACAAAGTAGGGTTTTGGTAGTAGAACATTAGGACTACAGCACTTGCTCTTCTCATGGTATGAGAATTTTTAAGTGGACCCATATGCCTGTATGATATAAAATTGCATCCTTCATGTATGAGATCATATACAGACAGCTAGTTCTCTCAGCATTCATAAAAGGGTCATTTTTCTTTTCAGATGTGAAACAAAAGCCAAAACTAGTGTAGATCACCTCTAAAATTTTACGGTTATGTGTCCATCAGCTTTAGAAATGACGGGTTATTAAGGGGTGATTATCACCCCCAGATTTGAATTTTTCTAAAAAAAAAAAAGTCTCTAAAAGGCATTTACTAGAAAAGGGGACTCACAAATAAAGGTATTTCCTGCAGTCATCACTATCTGGCCAATTATAGCCATTGTATATAATAAAGTAGGTCATCATAATAACATATCCTCACACAGTAAATGCTATTATACATTTTATAGGCTCCATAGAGGGTCTGGAGGGTCCATAGAGGCTCAAAAACGTTTCTTTGCCATTCACAAAATTATAACGACTATTATGAGATGTATCAAATACAAAAAAATCCTCAGTGGGCCTCAGACTTCTTGCCCTGAGTGCTATTAAGTTTCCAATGTCCATAATGAAGAAATAACAGGTTTCATTCTGCTGCTGCTCAATACAACAATAAATTATAAAACTGAGGGCAGTGTTTTCAGACTTGTCCAGTAATGCTGATTGTAACAGCAGAGAATTTTAGTGTCCGTCTTCTCTCATCAATGGGCCTGTCAGGGATTACATAGTGCTGATTGTAATTGTAAATTTGAATCTGGTGAGTCTCTGGTGTGGTCTCAGCATGGGCCTGATGTTAGTTGTAATATATGTAATTACAAGAAGATGAGGGATTTACAGTCTGGAAACATTCTTTACAGGTCTGTAATGATCATTACCAAACAAGAAGCACAAACATGTTTAATTTACCTGCTGGTGGGTAGAGTGCGGGAGAACGTCTGAGAAGGGGGTCTGAAACCTTTCAGAGATGTTGTGGAGTTTTGTTCTTCTGTGGCTCAGACAATGGCAGCACGTTTGTAACAAACTCACAGTTCTGTTGTCCCAGTTTTGTTTTTGTTGTTTTTGTCCCCCTGATTGCCCTGACCTCTCTGGTCTGCTTTTGTTGCTGCTCCCACTTTAGTCCGATAGGAGAGGTGATAACCTGTGTTTTCCTGTATTGTAGAATTGCTGCTTTGTTCTGAGTGATGGTAAGTTTTTACCGGCTGTAGAATTCCTAAAGTAGTCTGTTCCTTCTTCAGGTTCCTCCTGTTCCACTTCAGAAGGTCCTCTTTGCTTCGAAAGTCTTTTCCTTGTAGTCTAAACCAGACGAAACTTTTTCCATGGCCGAAATAACTGATCTTCTCTTTGTTACAGTCTCCTCATTTCCAGCTGTTGATGTTTTATTCTCCTCTCAGTTGTTTTCTCTTTCTCTCTCTGCCTTGTTTCCAATAAGTTCCAGATGTAGTTACCAGCCCTCCCCTCTAATTCCTGCCTTCTCTCTCTCTCTCTCTCTCTCTCTCTCTCTCTCTCTCTCTCTCTCTCTCTCACTCTCTCTCTTTCTCTCCCTCTTTCTCCTCCCCCTTTCCATTTTTCCCAAGAGAATCCATTCTTTTTCAAGACCCTCCTCCTCTTATTAAGCTTCTCTCTCTCTCTCTCTCTCTCTCTCTCTCTCTCTCTCTCTCTCTCTCTGTCTCTCTCGCTCTCTCTCTCTATCTTCTCTTTTTTTTTCTTCGCTCTCTCTCTCTGTCTCTCTCTCTCTCTCTCTCTCTCTCTCTCTCTCTCTCTCACGTTCTCTCTTGCGCTCTCTCTCAAACATTTCGGTTATGTCTAAACAACCTTGATGGATTGTGTTTGTCCTCAGCAGGGGGCCATCACATATTTGAGTCTTTGCAGTCCCCACTTCAGTTTGGGTCCTTTAAGTCGCCCACATTCTTCAGTGGTTCCCCAGATACATAGATAAACACCAGGCACTTCCACACACACTCTCACACAGTGTCTTACTTTGGCCAGAAATGGTCAAGTTGAAAGCCAGTGGTTGTAACTGGCATGGATGTACAGGTTTACAGATTATTACTGTTTACTTTAAACAATAGGGACATGACCTTCCATGCACCCCAGCATTTTTGCCATAATGATATACAAGTGGCTCCATCTAGTGATGTTCAGTGGTCAAACACTTTTTTAGGGTTAGACAATGTATCATTTGAAAGTAGCTACAGGCACCAGCTTCGGTCGAACAGTAGGTGGTGTGGACTGATATGGGATTTTTTTTTCATGCTAGTACATAAACAAGTAGAAAATGTAGAAATTAATAAAATATCTGCCTGAAATAGCATAACAGAGAGATGTGTGCTGGCACTTAAATGCAGTATCAGTATCAATGATGGGGACTCCTGACATACACACACCAGTACACAAAACATAGCAAGGCATCAGTAGTGTGGGGACAAGCAATGCTTATGCCTACATCTGTTACAGCAGTGATTTGTGGTCGAAATATGTTAACAGTATGAATTTACCTAAAGGGCTGACCCGCTTCTGTCAGTAATTACACATCTGCTGCTGTGTATCAGTTAATGTTAATGTCGATCCAGATTGTTGTTGAGAGAGTAGAGGAAACCACCAGACTCTTGCCATAATGAAAGCCTTTGGTCTTCATTTAGCCTTTAGCTGGCATAGCAGCCTGCTAGCAGGGCTAGTGTGTCCACTGCTCAGCAACAGGCTCCTCCAGCCCATAGTTTCAACTAAACTGCAGAAAACAATAAATAAATTACTGGTATTGGCAGCATGAGCGATGGTGATATTTAATAAATTCTGTCAGTCTGACACAAAATTACATTTAAAAAATGTAATTGTACAAATATTAGGACTTTGTGTCAGTCTATACTTAACAATCAAGTATCAGTATTGGAAGAGAACAAGCGGTCCCTAATAAGCAAGTCCTACATAGTGCCAATTCTTATTTGATAATATAACTATAATACAGTGGCATATTTAAATATCATCTTGTGTTTTTTTGTTGTCACTAAGAAATATGCCCTTAGCATTGCATGTCAAATGATGCTCCTGGTTAAAGAACTACCCATACATATATGTACACATATTTAACCACCATTTGAATAAAAAAAGTATTTATTTCTGCCAAAGAAGGAAGAATTCATTATTTTAGCAAAGTACTCTGTCAAAAATGGATTTAAAGCCCCGCGGAACCCGTTATATAATGGAATTGTTTTGTAAACAATCCCCTTAAACATTCAGTTTAAAAGAAAAAAAACAGAATATGAGATCCTCAAAACCAAGAAAATGTGCTCTTCTTTCAGTCTGAGAACAGTCCAGGTGTGGTTTTAATATTCTAAGGAACATGTGTGACTGTCTCTCCCTCCATCACTGACTAACCCTCTATCACTGATTCTCTTTGTTTTACTGATTCGCCCTTTATCACTGTCCCTCCCTCGATCACTGACTCTTCCTTCATCATTTATTTGCCCTCCATCACTGTCCCTCCCTCCACCACCAACCATCCCTCTATCAATGACCCTTCCTCTACCACCGACTCCACGTCCATCCACAATTCTCCCTATATCACTTAATCTCCCTCCAGCACCTACTTACCCTCTATCACTGATTTTCCCTCTATCACTGTCGATCCATCTATCACTGACCATCTATCAGTGACTCTCCCTCTGTCAGTGATTCTCCCTCCATCACTGACTCTCCTTCTATCACTGATTCTCTCTCTATCGCTGATTCGACCTCCATCACTTACTAACCCTTTATCACTGACTCTCCCTCCTTCACTTTTTCCCCTAATCACTTACTCACTCTCTATCACTGACTGTCCCTGTGTCATTGTTTCGCCCGCCATCACATACTTACCCTCCATCACTGACTCACCCCCTATTACTGACTCCTTTTTCATCACTGACTCACCCTCTATCACTCTCCCTCCATCACTGACTCGTACATTAAGATGAACAGCATTTTCCACAAACCAAAGTGTTTTCTTTATATTATGAACTAATATATGGTGATTTGGACATTCATTCTAATTTACATAAAGTAAATGTTTAAAGTACAAAAAATAGCTGATCACGTGTCCTCCACTGCTCATGCATAGGCTTTTTTGTTTACATTGAGGAGTTTGTAGGTAATTCAAGAGCCGTGTTACCAAAAGACTTATGCTCACAGGTGGTGACAGTAGATTTCATTGTTTTCTAGCAGAATTAAAACGATAATATAGATCATGATTTAAACCTAGTTCCTCTTGCAGTGTCCACAGTCTCTGTTCTTCATCTGAAAGAAGATATAGCCCAGGTTCAGCACCGGCCCTCCAGCTAAGTTTTACTGAAGTTGTTCCCAGTGAAACAGGCCACACATTGTGTTGTAGACGAACCTGGTGTGTGCATGCATTTTATACACTTTACTGGGTGATTATCCAGGGAACATGCACACACACACACGGAATGTTTGCATAACATTTGCTGGGTGAATTAATCTCAGGCATATGCAACACTCAAAGAGATAGATGGATTTATTAATAGATAGCTAGCTAGCTAAGTTAGGTAGCTCAGACTGGAAGAGAATGCGGGTTTACCACTTTAAGGACTGCCTGTTGGGTGACCGGCAATATTAGTCTAATAAATTAGATGTTTATTAGACTTTGGAAAAAAATTCATAAGGCATATATTGGGGGCAAAGAAAACTCTTAAGGTTTAGGTTCCTAGGGGCTTTAGTGTAAGACAGTCTACCCGTCTACCCAATATGAAAGAAATCACAACAATATAAGCCCTGCTGTGTAATCAGGTGCAGAACAGTGTGGGAACCTACTGAAGAACATATACTATGGCTTTAAACAAATCAACAGTCAAAGAGAGAATAAGTTCATTACACAGCAGTTCCTTTCACACAGCGGTGGTGAGACAAAACGCTTCGCCTCCATTCAGCTTGGGCTCCTTCATTTCTGCCTGTTTCTTGGGGTCTTCTTTTTCTTTTTGCCCTGCGTCCTTTGTTTTCTCCACCCCTTCAGTTAGTTTTTCCCTGCTCTCTCTCTTTGCATCCTCGTCAATATATAGCAGAGGTTCTTTTTCTTCCCATTTCTGAACTTCCATTGATCCAGGCCGCCCAACTCCGCCATTTTCCTCCAAAGCCACAAATGTGCTGAGCACGTTGTCCGTTCCGTCTGGCTTTTTATCATCTCCTGCCCCCCCCTCTTCTTGACCCTCACACTCACCTTTTTCCCCACCCTCCAGAGGCATAGGCCCTGCCCAATTGTCATCCTCCCCTTTCTTTTTCTTCGACCTCTGGTTTCGCCCATTCATGTGTCCTTGGCTAAAATTCTGCATGCCGCTTTTCTTTCTGCGTTTGATGAAGATGATGAAACATAACATGATCATCATACAGACAAAGACCGCAGCTATGATAATAATAATCAGCAAGTTGTAACCTGAGTTTGTTTCAGCGGATTCACTGCCAATGGGGATGCCTTCACCGCTTTGTGTAGTAACTTCGGTAACACTTGTTGGGATGGGTGTTTCAGGGCCTTTAGGGTCTGTGGCTGAGATAGAAGTAACAGGGTGAGGAATGTCTGAGACAGGATCTTTTGCTTGGCTGGTGAGAATGGGTATGGGTGTGGTTTCAACTGCGCTGTTTGTAGTTTCCACAGGTTCCGAATGCGCCATAGAAATGCCCTCTGAAGCTTTCATAGTTGTTGGAGCAAAAGATGGTCCAGCAGTAGATGGAATCTCTGCTGGCTCTGGTGTAGTTGGTTCTGGGGTAGTAGTGGCCACTGTAGTGCGTACAGACTCTACAGAACCAGTTGTAAACTTTGGACCAGTAGAATCTGTGGTCGCTTTGAGGGATGTTCTGATAACGTCTATAATCATCATCGTGGTTGGTTCATGAACTGCATGAGATGCTGTGGTGGTAACTTCTTGACTGGGCAGGGACGTAGGGATGGTTTCTGGCGTAGTCATGACCTGCAGTGGTGCTGTGGTGATTTTGGTAGTTTCTGCAGGCTCTGTCACTGCCATGGCTGCAGAAGTGAAGTTTCCTGTTGTGGATTTGTCTTCATCGTTGGTGGTGTCACTTGTAGTGACCACATTTGGTGTTTTAAATGAAGTGACAGTACCTTCACTCAGAGATTCTGGGGATGCTGTCACCACATAGGTTGATGTTAAATCCTGGGCATGCAGGAGCATGACATGAGGTCCAAGGACCAGTGAGAAAATGAAGGTGTTTAAAACAAAACCTAAGTCACACATCCTGTTTCAGAGGAAGTACTTCTGTTGATTTTTGGTAGGTTAGGTAGAAGATGTGATGTGCCTTTTATGTAGGTTTAGGTACGTAGCAGCAGAAGGTTGTAAATGTTCTAGATACCCAAACTTCATGTAAGTGTGATGTCACATGTGTATTATCACCTAGTTCCGCTTCGTGTTGGGCACTTATTAACAGTCATTACTTCTCTTCTTCATGGAGTCCCTGCGTTAAGTTCCTTCTTCGGTTGCCAGACTGTTGCTGTTCTGCTGGGTTAATCTTGCATTAATCTAGGCCGGAAAGACACAACCCTTCTCTTCCTCTTTCTCCTCTCTCTCTCTCTCTCTCTCTCTCTCCCTCAGTGCAGCTGTGGTAGATTATAGAAAACATAAGGCAAGCAAAATAAAGGGAAAGAAAGAGAAATAGACTGTTAGTCATGCGATAAAGTATTCGATAAACCGTATACTTTTATTATACTCTGTATCAGCAAAATTGTTTTCAGTGGATAAAAGGTGAAAAATCTTTTTCGCTGTGTCTGCATGTATGTGTGTAACTGTACAGGGTGGAGTGTATGTGTGTGAAACTTGTTTTGCACATCCATGCATATTAAGTAAAACATTTCAGGGTACCTGTAGAGACATTACTACTTTTTAACTCCTAATATCTGTATAAAAACACTGAGTATCAGCCTTTACCGATATTGATACAATATTTCTTCTTTAAACCCACTAATGCCGTAAGCTATTTTAAATTGATGACATCTAAGAGGAACATCTAAAAGCATACTCATTATTCCGAAAACGCCAGAAATACATAACTAACAATATGACATCATACGCAGTGACTGTGTTCTATTTCAGGTGTGTGCTGTGTGCTGTGTTACAGGGTTGGACCTGATTTATTCTAACTGATCCAGTCTTTTCTGCTGACATTGGCTCAGTGTCAACCCAGCCTGGATTGGTGTTATGTATAAGTGGATGATTTACCTGCATAAAAGTTGGTAATATGGACAAAAATCTATGTCAAGAAATGTTCATGGTATACAATAGTGATACATTAAAAACGTATATTTACTCAGTATTTGTAACATACTGTGTTGCAGAGTTAATTGTGCTCTCTTTATGATCAAACATGCAATTGTTCATTTTTCTACAAGCACTGATGCTATTGGCAATATGATCAGAAAAGCATATTGTGGCATAGTTTATCACGATAACGCTAATAATGCCCTAATAATGCTGATCCAATATGTTTATGTTCACAGAAGCATATTGCATTGTATTGTGACAAATTACAAAACAATACAATACCGATATAAATTGTCATACTCCCCAGCTCTGGCTTAACACACTTCAGCTCAATTCAGTTCAAAATTATTTGCTTCAGTTCAATTCAGACCACCTCCTTTCAATTCTTCCTTTAGTTGGTTCACTTCAGTTCAGTTAAGTGTCAGAACATTTTTTTGGTTAAATGTCAATGTTACAGAAGAAGATGCATGTCAATGTAACCGTTGGACTTTTTGGGCCATTTATATAGGCCACAGAATTTACACACAATATAAAAGGCGTGAGGCTTTTTAAGTTATGTAAAATTATAAAAATCATTAGAAAAATATGGAGTTTTCTCCGGATAGTGATATACAAGTGTACCAGTCTACAATGTGGTACATGGTGTTCCTGTACACATATAGCGGAAAACGTAGCTTGTTCTGATATGGCGGAAAAGCTTAGATTTGTCACAGAAAGTAGAGAGGAGATGGATCGGGGTCACTGTTAGCTCTTCTCCCACAGGCCTTACAGTATAAAGCTGCTAATGTTATTATGTTTGTTTGTTTGTTTGCTTGTATCGGGGTTTAATGCTTCCCTAATTCTAGACCCACTCAGCCCACATACACTGTCCATTGCAGTTATTGATCACTTTAGTTAACGTCGTCAGCTGGTCTGTTGCTAAAAAGCTTCAATTCCAGCGAAAGTTTTCACCTCGTCATGAAAGTTTCACTAACCGTCAGGTTAGCAAATACACTCAAGACTGGCACTTACCTTCATGCGTGTACGTGTGCTGGCTCAGCCGCCGTCAGCCACTAAATCCAATCTGCACGTGTCATGCCAGTGTCGCCGCGTGTAGTTAGAACCTCTATCCTCTTACGTCTCTCTTCCTCTGTCTCACTCTTGTGTTCTCTCCTCCTTCTCTTTCTCTCTGCTTGCCTGGCTCCCTCTATCTCATGTATGTTTCTGTGGCTGCAGGAGGATGATAGATAGAGTTGGGCGTATGCCAGATTATAGTGACTTCACTCTGGTGTCGTTTTAAAGCTGAAGTCAGAAAAAAGGAGAAGCTTGAGGGGAAGCTGAACGTTAAGGGTGATGAAACATGTGAGGCCATGTGTTTGTGAAGGTGTGTGAAATTTAAAAACACCTAACTGCCTATGTATGTGTGTGTGTGACGTATGTGTGTGTGTGGCTGTGTGTGTGCGGTTATGTGTGGAGGGTACAGGGAGGAGCAGTAAAATGCAGAAACGTCTTGAGAAAAAGAAAAAAACTGTAAAAGACAGGAACTTAAGACAAAGACGCCGCCTCATGCAGTCTCAGATCATTTTGTTCCTTCTCCATTTTAGCCTCACGTAAGGGGCCCCAGATTAAGTGTTGTGTTTTATGGATCCTTTAAAAAAGCCTTGTTGAATCTGTTGTTGATGTACACACAGTTTAGCTGTAATACTCTGGGCTGATTCTGGTCTGAGTAGTAAAGTGACAGCACAGCCTGGTGTAAAAATGATTAATAAACAAAGTGTTTAAAACCAAAGAAACAACCATTTCTGCTGTTTTCAGATGTTTCAAGCTAAAGTGTCAGACTGACAGTCTGTCACACTCAGCAAAACTGAAACCATTAAGGACCAGCGCCCCTGCAAAACAAAACGGTTTTTTCCCCCCACGTTGACCATATTTAAAAAATGCTTCTGTTGTTACAGTGTAAAGCTTGTAACGATAGAAGAACCATTTTGGTGCTCTATAGAACCCTATACAACACATTATTTTGAAGAACCGTTTCACCATGTGAAGATCGCCTTTAGTGAAGAACCCTTAAAAAACTTCTTTCTGAGGAACCACAACATTTTTGAGAGAAGATAAAAAAAAAAACCCCAAAGCTCAACATGAAAGATACACCAGAGAAATTCTCTGTTCCCAGGCAGCAAAAGAGTGTGACATTATCACTATCAATAGCTTATTATTTACATTAGTTGAATGTAAATGTAGCTTATTTAACAAATTGTTTTTAAAACAATTAAAAAATACAGTTTTAACAATTTCTTTCAAATATATTTACTTTATTTAATTGAATCAGAGAAGTTGGGAGAGTATGGAACTTAATATAATTTGTTAATATACATTCATTTCTGCATTGAAGGCCTGCAACACATTCCAAAAAAAGTTGGGACGGTAAAGGCAAAGCATAATGTTGCCACTCCTTCCCACAACACCTAAAATGCACAGATGATACCATATAATAAATATGAATAAGTGTTTCAGTTGTTATTTTGTCCCATTCCTCCTGCAAATATGTCTTATGGTGTGCAAGGGTACAAAGTCATCATCATTTTATTTTAAAATTTCTTCACACATGCTCTGTTGGGGACGATCAGGACTGCAGGCAGGCCACTCTAGTACCCGTACCCTCTTCTTCCACAGCAATCCTTTGTGTCCACCATGTTGTTTTGTGTCTTCTTAAAGGCAGGTTATGGTGCTTAAAATTTCAGCGTACTTTTCTGCGTTATTGCTGTATCAAAATAGTGTAAACGACCTTTGCCAAGGGCACTGACACACTAGCGCCATACCATGACACACCCTGACTTTTAGAAAATCCTTTTTTGGTCTTTGGTCTGGTGCACATGGCGCCCACTTCTTAGCAAAGACGGTCTAGAATACTGATGCCTCTGACCACAGTACATGTTTATCAGCTATTCTTAAACGACAGTTCTGCAGTGCCTTCTAAGAGTCAGAGATTACGGATGTTTCGCCTAGGCTGCCACACTTGTGCACTAAAATTGCTCCTAGTTCTTTAAATCATTTAATGATTTTTTTGCACTGTAAATATCCCTTCCAGTCTGTTTTTCAGAAACATTATTTTTAAACATTAATTATTTTATCACGCATTTGTTGACAAAGTGGAGATCCTCTGCCCATCTTTGCTCTTTAACGCCGTTCTTTCCAGTGAGATAAAGCTCTCACTGGACATTTGTACCATATGTCACATTTAAACTTGCATTTACTTTATACAGACTTTCCCAAGAAGGTCCTAAAGGTTACTTAGGTGTTTCAGCTCAGCTTGAGCAGTTTTATTGGTGACTTCTGCCAGTTTGAATGCCTTTGAACATATTGATGTTCAAATCAGTGATGTTCAAATCAGTGAAGGGTTCACCTCCAGTTTGATGTTGTGCTAAAAGAAACAAATGACATTTAGTCAAACCTGAGGAGCCTAAAGAAAAGCATTTTTGTTTGCAGTATTTATATATTGGAGTAAAAGTTTCTTTAGATTATTTTACTTTTTATATATTGCCTTTTTGATTGTGTATCCTCCAGCATTCCATATTTGCTTTTATAACCAGCCTGCATGCGTCAGCGTTCTATCTGGTTGTTGGGGTCTTCTTCTTCCTAATTCATCAGTAAAAATTAGAATCATTTCCTCTTTTAACACAGTGTTTCTTTTGTCCACACACACGTCCACCCTTGTGTACTGCATTAATCTCAAATTGTCTAATTCTAATAAAAAGAAATCATTCTTTTATGTGATGAATGTATGTGACACATCATACAGACTTCTTGATCAGAATTCTTGATCACTGAGTAGAAGAAATTCAGTTTATATTTAATTTATTAGACCAAACAAAAGTACTCATTTTTAAGTTGATATACATACATTCTTTAAAATGACACTTTTTTTTTAATATAGTTGTGTCTTTGACACATATATAGTTACAGCACATCTTTGTTTTTGATAAGCTGGATACACTGCTTGTGTTAAATAAGATATAGCATATTACCAGTGAGCGGTTTGTACTGGGTTTTGAGTGTAAAACGCTGCTGTTAACATACATATATGTTAACAGTGTGCTTGTTTTTAAAGGAAAGTTTGATGCTGTACCTGTAACATTTATTTTGTACAGGTAAGTCAACAGCTGGTACCGCCAACATTGAGATAGAGGGACCGTGTGATTCTTATGATAGCAGTAAACACCACGCCTTTTTGTGATATGTTGCCCCCTATTGTTTGACATATAAATTTGACAGTTTGCTTCATTTTACACAATGCATTTCAGGAGTATTCTTCAGCTTGTACTCCAATTGGTTTTACTTCATATGGTATGTACACTGTAATGAAGTACTTTGAGCATTATGTTTAGCATAAACACTCCTTCTGTTCTCCCCTAGTTACAGGAACCCCGTTGAACCTGTATAATAGAAAGCATTGGGCAAGTTCTTGTTTTCATGTTTTCTGAATACTTCTGAATATGTTTCTTTTCTAAATACAGGGATATTATTTTCTGAAATAATCAATAATTTGCTACAGATTCAGTAGCTTATTTTGGAATGTTTGGAATACATCTGGTTTGAGAAGGAACATTTGTGAGTTATACATGAATAGTGCAATTTGTCTCCCTCTCTTTCTACCATACAAACTCTTTCTCTCAGCCCTTGTAGATCCACTCTTGTGTTATTGTCCACTGAGTTCTCGCTGTCTCTCCATTCTGTCCTCATTTGTTCTTCGTCCATTTGCATACCAGAACTCAGTTATGTCCTGCACCGTCACCCTGGGCTGTATCCACATGTCCTCCTCTTTCCCCTCTTTTTGCTTCCCACTCCTCCTCTTTGCCTTCTCTTCTCTCTCTCGTACCTTCCCCTTCTTATCTGCCTCCAGCGTAGATCCGTTGGCGTACCAGAATTCTACTCTTTCTTCTGTGGATGCTCCGTCTGTCGCCCACAAGCTCTTTTTCTCTTTTCTTGTAGACTTCCCTGCAGACCTCCTTCGTCCCTTTAGTTTTGCCCTTTTCTTCACTACAGACAGACGTACCCAAAGGAATATAGTGAGACCTAGGAAGATAGAAGCAGCCATCCCCAGGCACCACATTGCGATAAAACAAACTCGCTTAGACAATCGCTGTGATGATGAGGCTTTATTAAAACAGTCTAACCACACCGTTCCTCCTGCGTTGCTGGACTGGTTCCATGTTGTTACAGCTTCTGTGCCGTTAGACGTCAGTGTAATGACTGAAGAAGTGCTCCAGACTGAATCTCTATGCTTTCCAGTGGCCTCTGTTCTTAGACTACTATATGCTCTAGTGGTGTGTCTAACAGTTCTTTGAGTGGTGGTGACATTTTCTGAGGAAGCTGTTGAAACTGTGTTTGCAATAGTGCTGGATCCTTCTACATTCTGCATGGGTATGTTTTTGCCATCGGAAGACGTGACTTGTGTCATACTTGTTGTGAAGTAATGTCCTGTTGTAACTTGGCTGTCCTGGTCAAGCTCTGATGAATGTACAACGTTTATGTGCCCGACAGTACTGTTTCTAGATATCATCTGGTTTCCCGTGTGCATGTCCAGCTCAATTTGTGTTGTGTTGTCATTTGCTGTGGTTTGACCTTGTTGCCCTGTTATGAAATCGTAGCTTCCCTCACTACTCTGTGGAAGAGTCTCTGTGTTCTGGACATCGTACATAGTTGTGGTGGCATTTTCAATCCGCTCCCCTCTCTCTTGATTGCTGTCACTGTCTGGAGACTTTGTGTTAGACACCAAGGGTCCCTCTGTATTGTGCATGGGTATGTTTTTGCCATTGCTAGATGTTACTTGTGTAACTGTGACTGCCTTTGGGGTGGTGATGAAATATCCTGTGGTTACTTCACTGTGATGCTCTGCAGAAGCAACATTAATTTGTCTTACTGTGCTGTTACCATTACTTGTTTGTTGTTCAGTCTCTTGTTCAGTTTGTGTTGTGGTGTAAGTTGCCTGGTCATGTGCTGGACTTTGTTGAGCTATTGTAAAATTGTAACTGCCTTTGTCACTCTGTGTTACTTCAGCCTTGTTCCCCAGTTTAACTGGTGAGACTGTGACACTGTTCATCCAAACCTTCCAGGACGTTGTTTGGATAGTGTGGTCTGTCTGGAATGGTCTTCCACTTTCCCAGTGATGTTCATCCTTTGCATGTCGTGTATGAACTCTGTCTTGACTCGTGAGGTATTCGGTTTTGATCCCTGTGGCAAGTGCACCAGATCTTGTTCCTGTTTCTGGATTTTCATTGTTTCCTTCTGTCTCGCTTGCTGGTTTGGAAGAACCAGTTTGTCCAAGATTCATGACTTTGTAGTGAGAGGTGCTGATTGTGTTACTTGCATTTTCCGTTCCCTCTGAATTCGGGGAACTTCTTGTGCCTTCCAACTTCTTTTCGAAGAGAAGTTTTGTTACTGATCTTTGCACAGTAGATGTTAGAGGTTGAGTCCATTGTGTTAAAAGCTCTTCTGTAGGTGGTGATGCTGTTGTCTCTTCAATTGCCTGTGGTGTCATGGTCTGTGTTGTTGATATTGTTATCCTAAGCTTCTTGGTGGCAGGTGTTCTTGTGGTGAGTTGTGGTTTGGTTGTTACTTCTTCCAGGCCAGGTGTGGTCAAAGATTTGTCATGGAAGGCGCACGCTACCAAAAGCTGAGCAAACCACACCACCAGAGGCACCGTTCTCATCTTCATTATCTGTGTCGGAAAAACATGAAAGGCTTAAGGTTGAAAAAAATCTGCCCACTCAAATTCATAAGACTTTCAAAGTCACCTTTTTGAAACACCCCTGCACTCGCATTTCAACAGCCTGTGCTTATCTTAAAATCAACCCTATATTCAACCCGAAATCAGACCACGCGCAGCACACGAAGCGAAGATAGCACAATGTGAACTTCTGATTGAGTTAATAGTAGTTCTCTTCGATCTGAGCCTTTGTTTTAGTGAAATTGAAAGAAAGCAAAACACACAGTACCTTCTTATGCGCTGTTCATGTGTTCGTCTCTTCCTCTTTCTCCATGATTTCCTTTTTTGCGCAGACGATCACTACCACACCAATGCTTTCTGGGATGTCTCACACCACCAGTTAGCATACGGAAATGACAGCATGGCTGCCATGGTGATGGTAGGATGAGGTGAGAACTAAAGGGTAAATCGAGGATGTGGTGTGGCAGCTCCGCCCTTCTTTCCATCCAAAGTAAGATATGTTCACATCCTGTTGACTCATGGTGCTCAGCAATGTTTGTTTGGTCATAGACACCACAAAAGGGAGGTTGCTTTGATAAACTAGCGTTTACCTGGTCACAGAGTGTTTAAGTTTAACTAAAAGATCCACCCCTGCTGATGATTTGTGCATTTGGTGTGTTAGATTAGGACTGGAGCTAAACCCCTGTGACAGTTACACCTACAGGAAGTTAGTTGTTTACCTATAATTTGCTGTTTACAGCCATTGTTGCTTTCAGTGAAATAGATAAAGTTATAAAAATGGTTTACAGTACAGTGTGTCTTTATGTACAGGAATGATTCAATGCATTGTTTATTTTGTACATGTAAATGAATGTTAAACTGGAAAACAGCATGTTAACAGAGAATTAGCTTGATTAAAGACTTGCAGCTGGTTACAGAAATGTTAGCTTCAAAAAACTAAAGAAACTAACAAAACAATAAAAGTACCAAACTTGAGTTAATTCAGCCACCTAATAAACCACTTTCTGGTATTAGTGTATCCCTAACAAAAAATCATGAATGAGGGTGTGGGACAGATCATTACATCTAAAAACATTTTCAGGTGTCTTCATCCCTGTACCAAGTGCGCTTGCAGTTTTTCTTGATGGATCCCAGCAGGCAGAAGCTGTCCACCACTACTACATCTTCATTAAGCTGCCCTTCTGATCATCCCAACCTGCGTTTTCTTCATGTTGATCTGAATTCACATCTTTTTACGTGTTTTTGGCCAATTAAAAGATTCGTGTTAATATCTCTGACCATGCACTTTTCCTTTTGTGCCTTTTTTGCCTCTCCATTCCTTTATTCTCTATACACTATATGATCCCCCTTTGTCCCCTGGGTGCTGCCGTAGCTGCTGTGTCCGTGTTTAATTGGGGATTGGCTTGGATTAGTGGTGTGAGATAGCCTTAATCTATTTGAGTCACAGGGACACCGTGTGTGTGTGTGTGTGTGTGTTTCTATGTCTGATGAGATCAAGCTAATCAGAGGGAAAAGCAGGCTGGACATGGGCGCTTACAGTGCAGTGGCAAAAGAACAAAAACAAGCACAGCAAAGTGACCAGAACACCGCTGAAGCAAAAAGCATAAGAGATGGACAGTGAGGGGGCCAGAGAGGACGAAAGGGAGTGCGAGATGTCTTCTGAACGAGGAGAAGAGAGCCAGGAGGAGAGGGGGGAGGAAAACATGGACAGAGAAGGCAATGAGGAGGAGGGGGTGGTAGGTGAGGTGAGGGACATGGAGGAGTGGAATGGTTTTCTTTTGGAGGGAAAGGCAGAGAAGGGTCAGGAGGAAGATTTGTTGGTGGAGTGGAAACCCGGTGACCCTGTGACCCCTCAGCATGTCCTCAGGCTGGCCGGATACACAGAGCGTAAGTAGGTCACTACATTGAGGCCTGTGCAGCAGAGCTTTTGTTGTTATTAGTACATAATCAATTCTGTATATAAAAGCACCTTGCTTCAGTGTTGTTGCCCCCTGTATTGCTTAGTTGACTCAATGACTCAAAGCTGTACTGACTTAATAAGGGCTTGATAGATAGCTAATCACATGATTTTGAAGTGTTGGAGCAGAGAAAGCATAAACCTATGAAAATTAAATAATTAAATGTTGCTAGGAGTAGGGGTGTTCATGTGTCTTGGGGGGTCAGAGTACAGTGTTTATGGTTTTACAGGCTAGGTAGGTTTCAAATTGATCTTTTAAAAAATATTATTATTATTATTTTTACTATTATTATAACATCACAGAATTTGTTACTAATATATTTTTAAAAGGCAAACCCAAAGAAGTTTTTGGAAATGTAAAAAAAAATATTTGATCTCATGTACGGTGAGGAAATGGGGTCAGATCAAACAGGCTCACAGGCTAACTTTAGGCCTCAATTTGGGCAGCCTCTTTTAGAGCCTTTGTAATAAAGACCATACAGTAGAATTTGGTACCAGTTTTATTCATAGCAAAGCATGAAGAACTACTGTTCAGAATTATTCATAATCGAAGGTGCCAGGTAGCATAGAATTTATTTTTTCAGTATTTTGAATAGCTCTCTGATGTCTGCATAGAAGGCACTCAGCCCTCATACTATTTAGTTAGCTTGCTAGTAGCCAACGTTACCTATACTGGCTGCTGGCTTTCCATCTGGACATCAACACAAAGTAGATTAAAGTTGTTCCTCTCTCTGGAACTCTCAGTTTAAGATGATCTGCTTCAACTGGCCAACACGGATACAATCACACAGCATGACTGCTACTTATAGGCGGTTGTTGGGGTGGTGATGCTAATAAAGGTCTGGTGTGAAATGTGCGGCCTGCAGGTTTAAAGTTGGAACTTGCTAAAGATGTGGGAGCAAATTTTCCATTCCACCTTATATGGTGCTGCAGTTACATTCTGGATGGAATGGAACATTTGAGTAAGAGGCTTGTGAATAGGAAGCCCAACTTCAGCCTCGTTTTAAGATGAACATCATGACAGTTCAGTTCTTTGAAAACGAATAGTCCTAAATGTGTGTGTTCATACAGAACTTTGGAAAGTCATATCTACAAATAATAAATTAGAAACAGTTTGGAACAGTTAATAATCTGTTGTTTATTTGCTGTCTCATTCCTGTGTATGTGTAAATCACTGTACTCTCTGCCTCATCACCCTCCAAGTATGGGCAAAGCTATTAGACTCAGCAGGGGGCGCTGTCTTTTATCAAATGAAATCGAGGATTACATCAAACGGCAGCTGTAATACACATAAACCCAGTGCTGTAACTGCTCTAATGATTTGTGGGTTTATTTTTTGCAGATTATCTGTGCTCTCCTGAAGACAACATCTACAACATCAGCTTCTCCCGCTTCAAAATCAGAGACCTAGAGGGAGGATCTGTCATTCTGGATCTAAAGAGACTCTGTCCAACAGGTGGATGTGTGTGCGTGTGTGTGTGTGTGTGCATGCATGCAAATGTGTGGTATTTCCTCTCTAACTGCAACCACTCCACCGCCACTTCTACTTTTGACCTACCCACATTTGCTCTGGGGTAGCATTTTCTGCACAACTCTAATCAGGAGTATGTGTACGTGCTTGTCTATATATTTTCCTTGTACTTTATTTGAATTAGAATTGGAGTTTAGAACCATTTGCCAGTTGTGCCGGCGCACAGAGAAACTTGTCTACTGCATTTCACCCATCTGTAAAGTGAAACACACTTTAGTTAACACATACCATAGTGGGGAGTGAGCACACTTGCACAGAGCAGTGGACTGCGGACCTTATCCACAGTACCCAGGGAGCAGTTGAGGGTTAGGTGCCTTGCTCAACAACACTTCAGTTTTTACCTTCGGTTCAGGGAATTAAACCAGCGCCCCTCCGGTCACAAGGCTGGTTCTCTAACCTTCAGCCCATGACTGGAAATAAACTGTCCTTCGAGCCAGATATGAATCAGCAACCTGAGGATTGTTCTCCCCTGAAACCTATTTGTATAGTTTTATGCACTGAGAAAGTTTGTCTACCTAACAGTCTTTGCCTTTAGGATCACTATATGTAAATGACAATTGTTCTGATTTGCTGTTTAAACAGCAGTCTGGGCCGAAATCCATAGTCACACAAAAACTTCGGCTAAATGCAGAAAAGACTGGGTGTTCATATGCAGATGTGTCCGTGGTTGTGACATTAGTCATGATGTACCTGGATGTTTTGCAGTTTAGTGTTTATATAAGGTTTAAGGAGTAAATAATATCCTGTTAAATACCAAGGAAATCAATTTTATGTTTTTCATTTCATGAGCCGCTTGAGTTAACAAAAGTGTGTCATTTAAAGTTGACCTAAAAACAAAATTGGCCTTTTCATTTTTAGAATTTGTGTTTTAACAGTTTGTGTTTTTTCTGCAAATCCTCTGAAAATATGATGATGGTTGCCTGCGTGCTTCACCTCTTCCTACTACCCCCAGCTGTCATCATCAGAATCTGAGATAGATCACGATATGGAGGGAAAAACACTACGACTGCAAATTCACAATGAGTGTGTTCACATGCACTTAATAATATTATAGCTGCAGAAAACCTATATATTGTCAGTGGGATCACTTGATTCAGCCATTAATCCTTTCTCTGCTTTGAAACTGACTGATAAACCCACAGAATAGGATGTGACAAAAACCTCACGCTGCAGCATTTTAACTGTAACACTTTAGTCGTGTTACCTGTGAGTATAAACATAAATCATCTAAAAGTAAATATGATGATGAAAAATATTGAAATCCTTCATATTGCCAGGCATGTGTTTTGTTGCCCTCTGGTGGTCTCTGTGTTAAAAGTTTCTTGTTATTTCCTGTACCACAGTCAGTTTTCACACAGAAGAGAAAGCCGGGTAAGAGTTTACATGCAGCGGGATATCCAATTACTGAACTTAAATCTAGCTCTCTCTGCCAGGTTTCATAATTGGATTTCTAGGCCTTAATCTGGTCTAAGAAATTGGAGTGTGCTGTTTATATGACCGCCCGAATAATCAGATAACTGCAGAAATCCGATAATGATCAAATTACTAAGTGCAGATAAACGCACTCTCTGACTTTCAGATATCAAGACAAAAACATGAACTCAGCTGAAATATCCTTTCCTATTATCAACACGTACCGCATCTCAACACATTTTTTATTTATGTCTCTCTCTCTCTCCTCATCCGTCTCTTTGTACCTCTTGCTCTCTTTCAGAAATTGAAGACGTAAAGGAGCAGGAGGCAGCTCGATTTATCCAGTATCATTTTACTCCTGCGTTTCTAAGTTTGCGGGAGATCGGTGCCACGTATGTAACAGTACTGTGTTTTTTTATGTTGTGTGTGTTTCTCTTGCTCTTTTATATATACTGTCCATGTTGTTTGTGAACTGTAAGAAATTCCATCTGAAGACCATTTTTCAAAAAACAAGAAACACATTCCAGGTTTACAGCTACAGTGATTTTTAGTGCATTGCTAATTTATGTAATTGTGTTATTAGCCTGATTCTGGGGCAGCATGGAGTCTGGCAATGTTTTTGGTCTTGTATTAGTTACAAGAACACAGATCTCAAATGCACTGAAAATCTCTCACTCTCTGTCTCTCACTGTCTCTCTCAGGCTGGAGTTCACTGTAGGCAGTAAGGCAGTGAACAGGTTCAGGCTGATAGAGAGGCACTACTTCAGAGACATGCTGCTGAAGACTTTTGACTTTGAGATTGGTTTCTGCATCCCGCACAGCAGAAACACCTGTGAGCACATCTACAGCCTACCAGACCTGGACCCACACACCAGTGAGTTTAACACACACAAACACTGTGGGGCTAACAGTACACACATTGTTTGGGTTCAACACGATTTTTGATTAAAATCTTCAGAGGATTCGATTTGATTTGATATTTTGTAACTTCTGCAATGTAACTATAACTGTAAGCTAACTACAACTTTTCCAGTGTGCTGTACCAAACCTATAACAAACGCTCACAATAGCAACCTCTTGAATGCATAAGTGCCCAGTTATTCTGTCATTAGCATGGGTTGTGTGCATAGCTCTCACTATTTTAATTTTATTTTATTTCATTTTTACTTTGGTACTTAATTTTACAAATGCCTTTAGTTGCTGGAATCCAGGACATTGTAACGTTAAGACAAAGAGCCAGACAAATAAACAATTATTTTCCTTGCCTTTCCTTTCACTGTTTCCAACATTAATGTTCTCAATTTCTGTTACCCATAAGTAATAAAAAAGATTTAACCCCAACCTTTAAATGACCCACAAAATGTTTTTGCCCTTTTCGGTTTAAAACATGAAACATGTTTGATTTTGGATTATTTTGCTAGTATGGCAAAAAATAGTTGCTAGTCAAACAGGATTTGACACTTTTGTCATGAAAATGTAAGACAACAAAAATAAAACAGGTATTCCAGATACAGCCAATTATTCAGAACACAAGGGCGACTTCCATAATAGGAAAATCCAGTCACGATTTACAGAAGGTTTACAATCGGTGGTTGTCAAAGGTTTACAGTTGTGGGTATTTACAGGTACAGGTTATAGAAGGTTGACCAGTTGTCCACTCTCTTTTTTCCAGTCGAGGAGATGATTGCTCACCCTTTTCAAACACGGTCAGACAGTTTCTACTTTGCGAACAACAAGCTGATCATGCACCACAAAGCTGAGTACTCCTTCTGCAAGGGTATGGAGGCAGACGCTGAGTGACTTCACCGCTCTGAGAATTTGGGTGACTGGTGTGCGTGTGTGTGCGCATGTGTGTGCATGTGTGTGTGTGTGTTTGTGTGTGTATTGTGGTGGGTAAGGAACACCAGATGTTATTTGAAGTAATAGTGTTTTTCTTTACATGTTGTGTTTGGTGTGTAAAGTTTACCACAGTCATCATCAAAAGATTAGTTGCACCCAGAAGGAGGTGTCAGATTGCAGTGTTATTGGGAAGGAAGATAAAAGTTACCAGGAACAATAAATAGTTTGTCTCCACCAAGACAAAAGCGGGACTCATCACTGAAGATGACCCACTGCCATTCTGAGTCACCCCAAGACAGTCCGGCATGACACCATTGCAGTTTTTGGTGATGTTGACGTGGTGTTAACGGCAGCCATCTACCAATGGTGCTGCCACTAACAGGATGATTTAAGGGCATCACTACTTGCTGAAGGTCCACGATTCTGGCTGTTGGGTCAGTCAGGCCCATCATTGCCCCCGCCAAGGGTGAAATCATGCATGTCTCACAAATTCAAACTTACCCACTTAGTTTCTTCTGGCTGCAACTATTTTTTGATGATGAGTGTAGATCAGACTCTAGTACTAGTTTTGGATGTGTGGTGGAAATCCAGGCTTCAGTGGCTGCTGATACTTTCACTACTGAATTACTTACCAATTCCACAACTTTAGGGCAAGTATGTGATGATGTAAGCATGTCTTCTGGTGGAGTATAAAATTATATGTCAGCTACACTTGTAGCTCCAGTTCAAAAATAAAGACGCAGACTTGAACACTGAACATGTCTTGGTTGATTAATAACAAAAACTGTGTAAAAATAGATTTTTGGTATGTCTGGAATTATCACTGTTCTGTTCTATGTGGACCTGTCTGCACCTTGCATCAACATGCTTTTTGATGTTCAGAGAACATTGTGTGGTCCAGTATGCATTGTGAGTGGCCTGCAAGTCCACACGCACCATTCAAACCACATTTGCAGGTGATCTGAGTTGCGTCATGGCCGCATTTATTTAATGGAATGTGTTCTTCTTATCCTTAAGTAGTCATGTGAACAGAAATGTGTCTGTTGAGCTCTCCTGACTAGCAGGAGAGAATAAACAAGTAATGAAGAATGCACAAGGCTGGAGTCATCCCCAAACCAAGAGCTCGGACACTGCAAGAAGGCACTCCAGGTTGATGAAACTCTCTGTGTCTGTGTCAAGTTGGAAACAGGCTTATTGAGCGTGTCTGATCAAAGCTAGACTAGATCCATTATAGCAGGTCACCTAAATGAAGTATTTAGGTTTGTCCCTGTGAAAACAATGTGTCATATTACTACCACACAAAAATAAATATGTACCCTTCATCAGAATGACAGAAACAACCTGGCTAGTCTATCTGTTGCTACATAATCTGTAAGCTCCCCCACTATCCTATTCATTATTGCCCAGTTTCTGATCACAGGGCTACTGTTGTCCGGATATTATATGGGCTGTGGTCTATTCTCAACACAGCAGCGACTACATTTGGAGTGATTAGTGTTTTTGGGGCTGATACCAATTACAGATTACCTTTTAGCATAATCGTCTGATACTTTAATACTGATCAAGGGTGGGTCTGAACTGTTATGCGGTGTTCACATGTTTGTGGCTGACTGTGGTCTGAAGCAATGCAAGCCATCACGTGTTTGAAAATACATGATAATAAGAGCTTTGTCCATGTAGAATGTTTATTTAGGGTGGAGAATGACAGAAAGAGCTTAGCTGTCTTATGTTTGTTGTATAGTACTGGCTTTATCTGGAATTTAACAACAAAATGTTTGGCTTCCGGAGTTGATCACTGTAATGGTCCTCTTACAGCAGAGTCGGTCACTGTGGCAGTCCTCTTACAGAACAGTTGATCACTTATGGTCCTCCTACAGCACATTTATCACTGCAATGGTCCTCTTACAGCACGGTTGATCACTGTAATGGTCCTCTTACAGCAGAGTTGATCACTGTAATGGTCCTCTTACAGCACAGTTGATGACTGTAATGATCCTCCTACAGCACATTCATCACTGTAGTGGTCCTCTTACAGCACAGTTAATCACTGTAATATTCCTCCTGACCTCTCAATGTAGCGTACCACTCACCGCTGTGGTCTGTGGAACGTTGTTGTCTGCAGTGACCACAGCCTCAGTGATGTTTGCTATTTCTACTGTGGTAAAAGTCTTTACTCTGCTCCTCGCTTTCTGCTCCAAATGTTAATTTCACACATTTTACGTGGCATGCAATATTATCCCTGTTCCTTAAAAGCTTTATATTTAAGTCTGATGTTCGAGCAAGAAACTACAGGGTTTATAAGGGGTCTTGTGCAGAAATCTTTAACTTGTGGAATATGTGTTATATGTTTTACGTCACTGATTAGCTGTTTGGGCTAAAAACCAGCGAAGGTCCTAGTTTGCGATTTAACTTTCTGGGATTTAGTTTTAATCCTGTTCTGTTGAGACTTTGGAAGTGAAGGTGAAGCATATTTTTTTAAGCATATGGTATGAAGTAAGTACACTAATATTAATGTACTAGTAGTAAACTTGTAAGTGTACTATTCCAATACTTTCTGGCCCTTTCTGGCCCGTTTTTGTTTATTAAAGTGCACTTTAAGTATACTTCAGGTGTAAGACTAAAACTTACTATCTTACAGCTAGCTTACTAACTAAGTTTTACTTTGTGTCCCAAATATACTAAAAGTAAACTTATAGTTATACTGTTAATTTTTACCACTCATTAATTTGTCTTTTAAGCCGTTGTGTACTTATCAGTATAAGCCAAGCATACTAATAAGTACAGTTGTGTTTAGTATATCAATATTAAGTAGATAAAAGTTCTGAAATCTTAAAGCATGTTCACTTGTTTTTAGTTTTAAAATAAGTTTACTAATAGAACACCTGAATAACCCCCCCACCCCACAGGCCCAGGCTTTTCCATGCTGTTTATCATTCCTGTAACTTAACAACACTATTGATGACATGGAATTACTGAATAACACACTTTCAGAAGTCTGTGATTTTAAACAGTTAACCAGTGAGCTAAAAATGTTCAATTTGCTGTCCGGCTTGTTGTAGGATTAGCACTGTTATTTGTCAGCTGGACCGTATAGTGGGATGTTTTTTTTGTTCAGCGTTTCTCTCCTTTTATAGATCTGTCCAACTGAGCATCATAAACATCCTCTGTCTATTCTCGCTCTCCTTCCTGTCATCAGGGGCTCCTCAACACCCCCTCACTGCCATCCCGCAAACAAGCAATATTCATTCATTATTCTCTTTTCTGTCCTTCTTTCCTCTTGCTCTCCACAAAAGCTCTCTGTTCTGTTCATATCTCACATAGTCCTTCATCAGTTTGACCCATTATTGTACACTGAGATATCGATCTCTCTGTCTTTCTGATAAATAAAACGAGCACTTTTATGTTTTGTGAATTGTGGTTTCTGAAGAGTGAGTGTCTGTATATGAGGGAAAGAAAGAAAGAGTGTGTTGTGTGTGCATACTGATGCACATTTGTGGGTTTGTGGAATGGCGGTGGGTAAAATGGTAAAAAACGCACTGCGATACTTTAACACATTTTTACAATACATAATGCAAATTATACACACTATTGGGCTTGTCTGTGAGTAGTTCCACAGTTTCAAATTATTACTACAGTGATTTGTACTGTTATCTTTATAATATACTGCTAACGCAATGTCACAACAACTCTACCTGGCTTTCAGTATCCGACTCTGGTTCTAACTGTTATGGCAGAACCGATGGCATTGTAGGATTATCACAGCAACTTGGAGAACCTGTAGCAGGATGGCAGGCTAGCGGTTGACCAATTAGAATGTGGGGAAAATTGAAATATTAATTTATTCTGGCAGATCCCAAAAATAATAATATGAACACTGCTGGTGACACCTAAACCATGGCTCATGTAAATTGTTGCATAGCCTAGTTGACAGTGATCAACTCTGCTGTAGGCTGACCATTACAGTGATCGGCTCTGCTGTAGGAGGACCATTACAGTGATCGGCTCTGCTGTAGGAGGACCATTACAGTGATCGGCTCTGCTGTAGGAGGACCATTACAGTGATCGGCCCTGTTGTAAGAGGACCATTACAGTGATGAACTCTGCTGTAGGAGGACCATTACAGTGATCGGCCCTGTTGTAAGAGGACCATTACAGTGATGAACTCTGCTGTAGGAGGACCATTACAGTGATGAACTCTGCTGTAGGAGGACCATTACAGTGATCGGCTCTGCTGTAGGAGGACCATTACAGTGATCGGCTCTGCTGTAGTAGGACCATTACAGTGATCGGCTCTGCTGTAGGAGGACCATTACAGTGATCAACTCTGCTGTAGGTGGACCATTACAGTGATCGGCTCTGCTGTAGGAGGACCATTACAGTGATCAGCTCTGCTGTAGGAGGACCATTACAGTGATTGGCCCTGCTGTAGGAGGACCATTACAGTGATCAACTCTGCTATAGGAGGACCATTACAGTGATTGGCCCTGCTGTAGGAGGACCATTACAGTGATCAACTCTGCTATAGGAGGAC
This sequence comes from Prochilodus magdalenae, assembly GCA_024036415.1. Taxonomy (NCBI): domain Eukaryota; kingdom Metazoa; phylum Chordata; class Actinopteri; order Characiformes; family Prochilodontidae; genus Prochilodus; species Prochilodus magdalenae. The sequence goes on along the minus strand of JAMWET010007584.1, from coordinate 72,586 downwards.
CATTACAGTGATCGGCCCTGCTGTAAGAGGACCATTACAGTGATCGGCTCTGCTGTAGGAGGACCATCACAGTGATCGGCTCTGCTGTAGGAGGACCATTACAGAGATCGGCTCTGCTGTAGGACATTTTACATTTCTGGCATTTAGCTGACGCTCTTATCCAGAGCGACTTACAAAGTTAACCACATTACAGGTGGGCCAGTGCAGTGTTAGGAGTCTTGCCCAAGGACTCTTATTGGTGTAGCACAGCATAGTGACCCATACTGGGATTCGAACCCCAGTCTCCCACGTGGGGTGGTGGCTACTTGGTGGGTAGTGATGTTATCCGCTGAGCTACACCAACCAGGACCATTACAGTGATCGGCTCTGCTGTAAGAGGACCATTACAGTGATCGGCTCTGCTGTAGGAGGACCATTACAGTGATCGGCTCTGCTGTAGGAGGACCATTACCGTGATCAGCTCTGCTGTAAGAGGACCATTACAGTGATCGGCCCTGCTATAGGAGGACCATTATAGTGATCAACTCTTGTTTGTAACAAGCACATGAACAAGCTTTCCTGTGTTGCTGTGAAACAGAAAAGGCGAACTGTAGTGATAAGGATACAAGGATAAAAAGCAAATTTAGTGACTCCATTTACATGTGAAATAAAACAGAACTCAGAGTCTCAGAGCTCACCCAGGTTTTGTGCTTCAGGTTTAACATTTGTAGCTAGAGAACAGAGTCTTGGAAGTAGAGGTAGGTGACTAAGTATTACCCAAATAATTTTTTTGAAGGGGAATTGTAAAGCGTCCTTGGGTATATATCACAAAGAACAAAACTGGTCTGAAAAAAGATATGTTTTTAACTGAGCTTCCATCTAAAGATGGAAAGAGAGGGAGAAGAGCAAATAGTTGAGGGTAAGGAGTTCCAGAGTGTGTGGGGTAGCGCGACTAAAGGACATTCCACCCATAGAGAAAAACCTGAACCTAGGAACAGCTAGAGGACCAGAATCAGAGGACTTTATGATGGAGAATAAGGATGGAAGGATGGAAGAGGGCTGACAGATAGCTGGGTGCTAGTCTTTGCCAGGCTTTAAAGGTCAGCAGCAGGATTTTTTAGAGGATGTGTTCTGCAATTGGTAGGCAGTGTAGCTGATGAAGGATGGGGTGATATGCACAGACCTCTTTGTGCATACTGAGACTCTGACAGATTTAAATATACTGCAGAGGGCGAAGGGTTTTGGATGGTAAACCCTAGAGCAGATAATTGCAATAATTCAACCTATATTTAAACCAAAATCTCAGCACCTTTAGAAGTAACTAGAGGATGGAGTCTAGCAATACTGCGAAGATGAAAAATGCAGACTTTGTCAAAGATTTAATATGGGAAGCAAAGCTGAGGCATGGGTCAAACACGACACCAAGGTTTCGGACAGTAGTGGATGGGGTGACTGGGGGTATATTAACAAGAAGCACACTAAGTAAGCAGAGTAGCGGACTTGGTACCAACAATCATCAACAGTGTGTCAGGAAATCTCTTATCACTAAACTAATACCATGAAATGCCCATTATTTTTATCCTTCCCACTTTTGCTATGCTCAGGGAAGAATATTGTGTTGCAGTTTTTACAGTGTTGTCATATTTCCAGCTCCATATGTGTGTTTAGCTAATGGAGATTTTTCTGCATTATGGCTTTAGTGTTTTTTTGCCTCCTGTTGTGTCTATGTTTATGTTCTATATCCTCTAACCATCACACACATTCTCTTCCTCCCCATCCTGCATATTTAACACTTGAGTGGGGGAGAGCAGAGGAAGCGAGAGAGAAGGAGAGAGGAGGAGGGGGATAATCCACAGAAAGAAAGTGGAAAGTGAAGGAAAGTGTGATTTAGTGTTCAGGATTTGTGTGTTTGTCCTTTATCTGGCTTGTCTCTTTAGCTGGACATGACTACGCTTCATCATTACACTTTGTTAGTGATAGCATGTTTTGGATGACGCTGAATTCAGTGCCGTCCTACTAAGTCCTTTCTGAAGATGATTGCTGTTGCCTTCTGCATTTCTCTGCTGACTGGAATCTCCTGCTCTCCAACTCCTGACCAGCATGGACTCGCTGTGGTGAGTATATAAAAACACTGCTCTACAATGCCTTCTCTCAAACCCCAGCTTTAAACCTCTCTCAGTACTTTCTTCTTTAATCCCTCTTCTTGCTCTTGTTGACAGAGTTTTCTGAATTGGGGTTTGGGGTGATTATGTAGTTCAGGCTTCTGTAAAGCAACATTTGGTTGTTGTTGACAGTGGAAAGTATTTTGTATATTTCTAACATTAACAAGCTTGTTGAGGAAATCTTGTGTTCCTACATAGTCAAAGAAATGAGACAAATAGAGACAAACATTATACCAGTGCTTTGCATTTTAGCTCTGCTCCATCTCCCATCACAGCTGTACCAGGTAACTGATTTTTGTTGGGTTGGTTCAAGAGGAAAATTGATTTTTAACAAAATCTAAACTCCTTTTCAGAAATCCAAATATTTGTACTGAGAATGTGAATCTTACATCTAAAAGTTAAATATAAAAGACAGTCTGTATAAAATATTGTTGTTATTTTTTATATCATCGCTGTCCAAACGCTCTCCAAAATGGCAACCTGACGACTGCAAAAGGCAGGACTACAAGCACACAGACCGTTACAGTGACTGCCCTTAACACCACGTCAGCGTTGCCAAAGACTGCAATGGTGTCGTTCCAGAGTGTGAGGGAGTGACTCAGAATGGCAGCGGTTTTGTCCCACTTTTGTCTTAGTGGAGACGACCAATGAATCTGTGTGTGGAGGCATCGTGGTCAGCACCAAGATGAATGGTTTGTTGTCACACGTCCAGAAAGCCTGGTGTCACTCCGCCTCCACCCCTACCACACAGTCTGCAGGAACTGTGTGAGAATATTCAAGCTGCGTGGGATGGATTATTACAGGACATCATTAGGAACCCCTACACCATCATGCTGAGACATGTGTGGCATGTTGCATTAGCCTAATGGGTTGTGGGGGGAGGGTGCTGGAGCCAGACAGTTCTCCAGTCTAGCTAACTGTGAGAATCAATACTGTACCAGCACGCAGTATTTTAACTTATTTAACAAGGAGAGCAAAATTAGTCCTGCATAATTGTATTTAAAGAACAGAGAGTCACACGTTGAAGTCACACGCTTTCAGTTGTGTTTAGCTCTGAACACTGTAGTTCTTCATTTTTGCCACTGTTTCCCTCTGCAGCACACATTAGGACTGTGTGAGACGTCTGGTATAGAAGGCACTATATAAATAATACATCACTGAATCCAGATGATGTGTATGTTTGTGTGTGATGTCTCTTTATCTTCCTCTCACTCTGCAGGAGTGGTTGATTCGTTATGGTTATTTACCGCCTTCAAACTCTCCAGTTGGCCGGCTGCAGATGAAGGAGGGGGTTGAAAGAGCTGTTGGTGAGATGCAACGCTTTGCTGGGCTCAAAGAGACGGGACAGCTGGGTAAGTCATCCACACTTCCGTTAGCTGACTCATACACAATCACTCTGTCTCCCTCATTCATTCTTCTCTGTCATTAGCAGTCCTGGACAAAGAGAATATTCCTCCAGTGTCAGTAGAAGTTCCTCCCTTTAGACCTCCACTGGAGTAACAGTACTGATGTACCTAAGTATGGAGAGTAACAGCAGCATGAGTTATTACGGCTCTAAAGTCCTATTATCATTTTATTATCACTTTAATCAGCTCATTTCAGGTGAAGTGTCTCTCAGTCCACCAGTCTTTAATAGAACGTCATTAATTAGTTTGACACTGACGTCTATTTAAATAGTCATAAGCACAGAACACTGGTTCCATAAGGTGAACAGGTTTCCTTTAGCTAGCTCTGTCCAGCAGCTCACAACAAGCTCAAAACACAGTGACTGCTGTACCCTGATCGGTGGGCTCGCTTCACACTTCTTTTATTTGGACATGTTACATTTTTATGCTCACATATGTCAAAGCAGGACAGATTTGGACATAATGTAGTTGAGTTATAGTTAAAAACCCCCAGAATGGAACTTATTTAAGTACAGCTACATCAACTAACTAAATTACTGTACAATACTGATTATCAATATCAAACGGACAGAAGTACTAGCCAAGCTAAGCCAAAAACATTAGTATCAGGTAACAGTATGACACACGGTGTGAAAACCCACATATGTTAGTCACCTTGTTTGCACAGTGCTAATTACTAGATCTAATGTTTCCTTACCCATCAGCTACATTAGCCTCATGGCACAAGTGAATAGCTGAAGAAGTAAAACTCGGACACCAAATATGGACCGGCTGATTAACTATATTTGGGTTGGAGGTGAAACTTTTCAACTTTTTGTTTGAGAAAATATGGTAACGGTACTGACAGGACAGAAGGAGGAGAGTAGAGTAGAGTAGACAAAAGTAGAGAAAGCAGTCACCCCTGCTATCACAGTGCAAAATGTTATGGTAGTTATCTAGTTTTTCTCGGCTTTTAGACAGTGCCACTCTGGCCTTAATGGGGACCCCTCGCTGCTCCCTCCCAGACATTCTCAGTCCAGATGACATTCTAAGAAAGAGGAGGAACATAAGGAAGAGAAGATACAATTTCTCAGGAATCCGCTGGGATAAGACGGATATCACCTGGAGGTGAGTGTTATCCCTAAACACTACAACAGAGGTGCACTGTTATTAAACACTCTTCCTTTGTATCTTCACCTTGCTGGCTACTGTAGAGACTGTAGACCATGAAGATTATATGTTTACATTAGTTACTCAATAATTTGCGGTAGTTCAAGAGTAATGCGGTTTAAAGGTGCCACCGATTTTAAAATTGATTTTTCAGCCTTTTAAATTGTTCTCTGATGTCTACATAGAATATATGCAGTTTTACATGCCCAATTACACCGTATAATTTGGCCCCAGAATAAAACTAGCTGTATTTGGGTGAGCTCATGAATAATTAGATGAGCTGGCTGGTTTACAGCGAGCAGTCTTAATGATCACACAGAAGCAACATGTGGAAAAAGACTGAATAAAATGAGCCTCTGAAATGAGCACAGAGCTGCTCCATATTGTCCGAAGGTAGTTTGAGAAACTCTCTGGAGTGAAATGTGCCTGCAGGATTCAAGTTGTCCAGGATCCTGTTTAAGATGTGGGCTGAAGTTCCTATTTGCCAGCGGGTTTTTTTTGCTCCCCCCAATTCCTGGCCTTAAATGAGTGCCATGGCTACGTCCTGGTGCTTTTAAGGTGGAACAGAACAATAGATTAAGAAGCTGGTGAATAGGAAACCTAAATTAAGCCTCATGTAAAGATGAACACTATGCTCTCTGATAGTTCAGCTCCTTGGAAAGGTAATAGAAAGTGCCAACAATCCCTCACAGTCTGGACCGATTTTGTTGCTGTAGCTCCGATGTGGTTGTATGTAAATAGGTGTCAATATGAATGAGTCTGTTGCGTAACAGTTTAGGATTTTGGAATCGGCCCGTGTACATACAGTTTTCCGTTTTATGGCAACCTTTAAGGAATACCCCAGTGTTCTTAATCTAAGGTCTACCTGATATCCCTGTATTGTAAATGTATGTTTCAGTGTGTTTTCTTGGAATGGAAAACCAATGGAAAACTCATTTTTCACATAAACACACAATGTCCTCTATTATAAGTGTGTTTAAAGTCAACAGGTTTAGTGTTGAGCGCAGAAACGCATGCTGAAACTACTGCAGCAAACAGAGACTAGTCTGATAACTATAACAGAAACATAAGCTGTTGAGGTTTCAGCCTCTTTAACCTCCACACATCTCTATCTCTCCTTTGCAGTGTAGAGAGATTCCCCTCTCTCTCCCACTCTCCCTCTCTGTCACCTGCCATGGTGGAGCTCATCCTCTTTTATGCTCTGAAAGTGTGGGGTGACGCGACCCCCCTCAGCTTCACCCTGCTTCGCCCATCCCCTCATGTCCCGTCCCACAGCGGCGACATTAAAGTCAGCTTCAACAGCGGCTACCATGATGATGGATATCCTTTCGATGGGAAGGGTGGCACATTGGCTCACGCTTTCTTTCCAGGAATTGGTGACACACATTTTGATGACGAGGAGAACTGGAGCTACGGAGGTATAAAAATAGAGGTGTAAGAAAGTATCGATGTGTTTCACAATCACAATAATATCACTATCAGCATGTTTTGTAACCCTCTGCTGATTCTGTAATCTGTTTTCATATGTTCCAATTCAATGTAAACAAGTAGCGTAAGGGTGCAATGCTAAAGTTAGCATTAGCAAACCTATGTGTATCGTCACTTTCCAAAGAAAAACAGGTATCGCCAAAATGGCAGCTTTACAGGAGAGGCCAAAAGCCTTTAATTTGAATGGAAGTCAATGGAGCCAGATGTCTTTCGAAGTAGTTTTGGGCCATTTCTGTTGGTCCATTCTACATGAAATGTCCACAGAGTGTAAACAGCAGCTCATGTATTCAAATGAGGCATAAAAGTAAAAAATCAACAAAAATGGAGATTTTTCTTTGGACAGCGATGATTATTGTGGTGTGTTTCTATACCATGCCAGTTTCCCTAAAATTAGATTTAAAAAATCTACATACAGGGGTTGTACGATGAAACTGAAACACCTGGTTTTAGACCACAATCATTTATTAGTATGGTGTAGGCCTCCTTTTGCAGCCAATACAGCATCGGTTCGTCTTGGGAATGACATATACTGCGTCCTGCACAGTGGTCAGAGGGATTTTAAGCCATTCTTCTTGCAGGATAGTGGCCAGGTCACTACCTGATGCTGGTGGAGGTTCGTCCTTCTTGGTGGTATGCCGACATTACCCTGGATACCGTGGCTCTTGATACATCACAAAGACTTGCTGTCTTGGTCACAGATGCGCCAGCAAGACGTGCACCAACAACTTGTCCTCTTTTGAACTCTGGTATGTCACCCATAATGTTGTGTGCATTGCAGTATTTTGAGCAGAACTGTGCTCTTACCTGCTAACTGAACCTTCACACTCTGCTCTTACTGGTGCAATGTGCAATTAATGAAGATTGGCCACCAGGCTGGTCCAATTTAGCCATGAGACTACCACACTAAAATGACAGGTGTTTCAGTTTCATTGTCCAACCCCTGTACATTCTACATACAAAAGCTGCACCCAGAAGGAATTAACTAACAGAAATGAAACTTGGTAGGTAGGTTTGACATCGTGAGACAAACAAATGATTAAAGTTTCACGCTCGGCCAAAGATGATGTAAACAAGGACGTGCCTTATCAGCTGTACCTAACTGACCCAACAGCCAAGATTGCGGAAACTCAGGAGCAGTGATACCTTCCTTTAGTGATCCACCTTTGGCATTAGCATACACGGCTACCTGACACCACACTACTTCTGTATGTGTAGCTCAATAAATATCACCCATATCAGTCTAAATGTATCATCATTTATTGTTCCTAGTAACCTTTATCTTCCTTCACAATAGCAGTGCAGTCCCACATTTCCTTCTGGGTGCAGCTGTTCTTTTGATCATGAGTGGATATCACAGTACCTCAATATAGTTTTGACTGGAGCCACAAGGCTAATGCAGGTAACAGGTGATGGAGCTCTAAATAGCATTGTGCTAGCTTCATGTTTAAATTGTCAACTCATGTTGAGTTATTTCATATTTTTTGCGTATGTTTTTAGTATGATGTAGACTACATGATTGTAGGCCGGATTTTCTGGAATGGTTAGACAAATTAGTCCGTAGCTCTAGTTTGGCATGTGTGTAACATCATATCCTGGAGCTGAATGTGGTAATGCAGTGGTACTGCAGCCCTGCAGTTAAACCCTCCTTGTCAAACCAAGTTGCTTCTGGGCCACAGCTCTGCAGACATTAGTGTTCCTCTTTTTAAAGACACCTGACTCAGCTCATCAGCCTATGAACTAGCCCTTCACAAGTTGCATTCGGAGTGTTAAAAGATGAATTTCAATTGGCGAAAAAACCCACACAACTCTTTTGCATTTCTCTTCAGCTGAAAACAGAAGCACAGATCTGTTCACTGTGGCTGTTCATGAATTCGGCCATGCCCTAGGCCTCTCACACTCCTCCTCCAAACAGTCCATCATGAGGCCATACTACAGCGGAGCAGTGGGGGACATTCCAACTTACGTACTGCCTGCAGATGACAGACTTGGCATACAGGCACTTTACGGTACAGCAGGAACATACATGCAAACACAATTCCTGTAGAACCCAAAGTGGCCAAATACAGCTTTCTCATGGAAATTCTCCCTGCAGGAACAAGAAAGGATCTGACTCCACCTCCTGCTGTTGATTCACCCGCACCCAATCTGCCACCCCGACATGCAACACCACGGTATGTGGTGATGGTGATGATGATGATGCAGTGAACAATGGCAAATGCTGCTTCCTCTTTGATAGTGATAGTGTTTACTTGTGTTCTTCTCTATTAGCCCAGACCCATCTCTTCTGGATAGATGTCAAGGGGGTTATGATGCCATCGCAACCATCAGAGGAGAGGTCTTCTTTTTCAGGCGTGAGTTACATCACAGTGTCATTATGCTGGTTAAAGCCATCTGCATCTTCATGTTGTTTTGCTTTTTAATGCCTCTCTGGTTTTCTCACTCTGTTTGTCTATCAGGGCAATACTTCTGGAGGGTGCACTCAGGCTCACTTATGTCTTTTGTACCAGCTGTAATTCACAACTTCTGGATTGGTCTTCCTGCTAACATAGACAAAATTGACGCAGTATACGAGAGGAGTGATGGCCACATTGTTTTCTTTATAGGTGAGAGAGAACAGAGTGTGTATTAAGCTCATATGATTTTTACAACATTAATCTTTATCAATCAAAATTTATGATGTCATATATACTGTACTTCAAATTAACCTGCTTATTTTTACATGTTCACTAGGTAACCAATACTGGATGTTCAGAGGCCGAACGTCCCTCCCTGGCTACCCTCAGCCACTGACGCAGTGGAGAATGTGGAATTCTGCAGGAGAAGCTCCAGCTCGAGTGGATGCTGTGTTTGTGTGGCCCCATAATGGCAGGACCTACGTGTTTAGCGGAGGAGAATACTGGAGGTTTGATGAGGCAGACTCAGACAGAAGACCTGAGGCAGGCTACCCCAAACCTGCCTCTATCTGGGGAGAACCCTCTGACCCTGATGATGTCATTGGCCTGCGAGATGGTAAGAGTTTCTCATTGTTGGAAAATAACGCATATGTAGTGCACTATTCTGAGAACTGGTGTTTAAAATTCAGTGCACTCTTACAGTCCCACAATGCATCATAATAGGTAGTGTACAACTGACATTCTCTAGTACAGGGGTTGTCTAGCTTTTACACTCCAAGGCCCATCTACCAAGAGCTACAAATCATAGGGGCCCACCAGAAAAGTAAAATCAACAAATACATATATTAGATTTTATAACTACTTATATAATTATACTTATGACTGTATATACTTATATAAATATAAATATGGCTGTATATGACTTTACCAGCAGACTACAAACTAGTGCATCACCTGACTACAGGCCCACTGACCACTAAAGTGAGCTTCATGGCCGCTGGGTTGAGGAACCCTGCCCTAGCAGACACTGTGTGATTGCTACATCCAGAAACCCCAAAATTGACTGCTTTAATTCATACCAATCCTCCTCCCCCTCTGTGTGACCTGGAAACCAATTTTGTGGTACCATCTATTGGCTGTACAAATACCAGCATAGACGAGTAAATGTGGAGGGCCTCTCAGTGTATCTTACCCAGGAGTGCATGCCACTCTAAAATCTGTGAGGGCGGACATACGTGAAGCAAGTCCAAACTTTAAATTCAGTTTTATTTGGGTTTATATGATTATCTGTGTTGGGAATTTTGTACTTGGCTTAAAATAAAACCACGCTAATGTGAACAGGTGAGCTCAGTGTAGCAGCTGAGGACTTGCTTTACAAGTAAACGACTAATAGATTAAATAGAGACTAATTTTATCAAATGTCTACATTGAATGTAAAGACGTTCAAAGGAATCAGCTGTCCGGTTTCCAATATCAGGTCATTTTCTCCATTCTTCCAGCTCCTTCCTCTTTGATTTCTGTTTTTCCAAGATGAGAGAGGAGCAGTAGGGAGGGACTGGGAGGACAGGAGCAATAGGTAAAGTTTCTGGACGCAGGCAGAATCAGGGAACCTATAGACCACAGTGTTTGATTCAGTTGTAAAAGACTGACCGGAAAACTACTTCACAGCTGTTTACCCGAATGGTCATTTCTTATATCACATGTGCCTAATTGCTGGTCTTCTTGGATATCTTCTAGGAGATACTTATTTCTTCAAGGGTTCATCTTATTGGATACTTAAGAGAGGCAGAATGGACAGGGACACCATGTCACCAAAGTCCATCGCAGCTGACTGGATGAAATGTGATGATTTCCCAAGTGCAACACACAAACCCATGGACAGTGAATGGAGCTTGAACAATGGAGGAACAGCTTTGGTTCGAGCATCACTTTGCCTAATTGTTTCCTTCTTCACCACAGTTTTATTTTATGTTCATTAATAAACACACTTTTAGTCGTTTAATGATGTACAGTACTTCTCTATCAGTTGTACAGATCAAGAGTTGTTTTTTAGTTGGACCAGTGTCCTCACTGCCACTTCACTTTTTCTGGTTTTCATGTTTATTTTCCCTACTGTTTCCTTTGTTTTGTTTTTTTATGTTATTGTATTGTTTGCCCCTGATTTCCCTGATGTTGTGATATTTGTATTACATTCCATAAAAAACACATCCGACCACAATTTTCTGAAAATATAGTTATACTACATGCACCTTATATTCCGATCAGAAGTTTATTACAGATTACTGCAGTTGTCTAATTATTCAAGTGGTCATGTAAACAGTGTATTCTAATTTTTAATTTGGTTTAAGCCCCAGAAAGAGAGGAGGAGTGTAGCTCATTAATCAGGCTTCTCATTGTGTGTACCTCTTACTTCTTTCAGATGCCTCTGTTTGTGCATGTGTGTCAAAACAGACTGCAGTACCAGAAACACGCCAGACAGTGTTCAGCACAGCAGCTGCCAACAAAACACTTTTAAAGCAACCCTGGGACTGAAACTACATGCTTGTTGAAATACAGAATTAAAGTATTCTACATGTTCTAGATTATATGTGTTCGTGTTGATGTTATGTTCACATCACATCTTATTCTGTGAATTTTTTGACCGGTTGCAAAAATGTTCTGAAATCTGGAAAATTGCCTGACCCCAGTAGACCCAGGGAAGTGTATGTAAACACAGTTGAATGGATTACTGAAAAAATATGATTTTGTGGGTTTATCAGATTATTAAAATTCTGGACCATTAAATGGTAAAGATGTTAAAGCCATTAAGGGTGGTTTGGAGTAAAATGCTCAGAAACTTACAGAATCAGAACTGTTCACAGTGGTGGTGAAGGGAACCAGATGTCCACCTCTAGAGCTCCCTCACAGAAAGTTACTGGATTAAGTCTGACTTCTGACTTCTGTTTGAGACCCTCTTTCGTCGTTTTGTGATCAAATGTATTTAAAGGGCTGCCCACCGCTCCGAGCGGGTCTGGTCACTGCCCACTAGTGTGTGTGTGTGTGTGTGTGTGTGTGTGTGTATGGGTGTTTCACTTCAGGGATGGGTTAAATGCGTAACACAAATTCCACTTTGTGTAAAACTAAACTCTCTACTCTGGGAATGATTGGCCTCATCTAATTCTAATTACATGCACAGCATTGTAAGCCAAAATAGACCCCCCCAAAAACTTATATTTTAAAATGATATTAAAATGATATTTTACCATCCTTAACAATACAAACACATGTAGCTTTACTGGTGGTTATATACATTAAATGGCTTTATGTTGAGACCCCGGGTTACTAAAGAACATCTGTAAAGAGTCTGTATGTTTTACAGTGAACCATTTCACACCAAACCCCGCTGAGTGACACTATTTGTGTGGTTTAGTGACTTTTCATTGGTGGAATTTCCTCTATGACAACATAAAGAGAACTCTGCCATGTTATAATTCTATGGAACTGGGTTGTTATGGTTTCCTAGTCGCAGTAGAGGGTTCTGTGAAACTGGAGAGGTCAGACTTGTTCACAGGAGCAGTGACCGGATCCACTCGACTGAAGATTTAAATATTTCTTGAAGCTCCCTCGCGGAGTTATTAGATCATTTTTTTCTGGAAATGCCACCTGACGTTTAAGACGTTATTTTACGGAAATAATGAGGTAAGGTTTTATCATAAAAACACACATTCAACAGTAGCTGTGTACCGTCTTTAAAAGTACACCGGTCCGCCACAACATCGAAACAAACTCCTTGTTTTTTTAATTATTGTAAATTTCATCAGCTTTATCTGCCGTTTAGGAGCACTTTGTAGTTCAGTTAAAGTTAGGGTTATCATCCGTCCCGTAAAGTACGGAATCGTCCTTTATTTTGGCAATTAAATGTTGCGTCCCGTATTAAACCAATACGGGACGCGATTTGTTCCATATTCCCGTAAATGTCTGAAAATGCCCGATATACACGTCTGTCACACACACATATGAATGATCACGAGCTCTCCCAACAAACCCCAACTAACCCCCCGCGCCTAGGGTTGCTACCTTTCAGAAATGAAAATTAAGGCCGGGGGGCGTGGTTAAGTGTGAGTGACATTTATTCGAAGTACGGGATACGATTTATTCCGTATTTCGAACACATGTCATTCACATTTAACCACGCCCCCCGGCCTTAATTTTCATTTCTGAAAGGAGGCAACCCTAGTTACAGTTACAGACTGTAGTCAAACTCAGATTCCAGCTTTCTAGTTACAGGCGCAATATAAGGGTCTCAAATAAAAATTTATATCTTTAATAAAGTGACAGAAATGGGTCTACTTTTCTGCACTTGACGCTGATGCACATACTGTAATGCTTTGCCTACAAACGCGGCCATGTTTAAAACGCTAGGAATTGTGGGAAATGTAGTTCACGGACTCGGCGCGTCTTATCGCGTGACGTGCCAGTGACGATAGTTTCTTCATTGCAGCCCCAACGTTACGCACCTCGTTGTGATTTTAGGAAATTATCGACTTTGATCGCATTAATAATTCTCATCAGTTGTTTGTCTGCTGTCTTTCGGCTGCCTGTGAAGAATCCCAAGTTTTTGTTCTCTCAGTTAACGAGGAACAAAGAGGTACGTAGCTATTTTAGCCGACATGCTAAGGCTTAACGTTAGCTAGCCGCTTCGGTTACGGCTAATTAACCACGTTTTTAATTTGTCGGGAAAACAATAGGAGGTCGTTTATCACCGCTGATAAATACGCTGTATACCAGACAAAGTGTTAGGCGTAATTTCGTTAGAAAGCTATAGGACGGTTAGCTAGTAGCTAATTAAGGCTAAGTTAGTCAGCTAGCTAGTTGTGGCCTTGCTGCTGCTGCTTTTAGGCCAGTGTGAACCATGATTCAGACTTCCAGTCGCTTTCTTTTCCCTTCACTATAGGTCCTTTCTATTTTAATGTTTGTTACCTCCGTAATAAACGTGCCGCGGTTGTGATTTAGGTGTAAATAGTTGTTTAGCCTTGTTGGGGGTTTTTTTCTGACCATATGTGTGGTAGGAGTTAAGAGCCCTGCCATGCTGCAGCTGATGGCATTAACTTAGTTCCTTCTGCTGAATCTGCAAACTGAGGCACAACTTAGCGTTTAGTCAGTAACACTCGAGTATAAACATGCTGTTAGTGCTAAACTAGCAAACCTAATCTGCCAAGATCAACACAGAACTTCATACATGCTTGATCTTTCATTCATAGAACTAGATGTTAGTTGGATTGGGTTTAGTTCTGAGGAGCTGTGTTGAAATCTGAGTTCTGTTTAGAGCTGTTTGCCATTACAGCTGTGAGCCGTGTCGTCTCCTTGTGAAGCCTGTGTTTTTATGCTGGCATGTAGTCTGTCACACCTGTTGAAAAGTGAAAGATAAGCAGAAAGTTTTAGCTGAGTAGATGGAACATGTATGTATGTATGTATGTATGTATGTATGTATGTATATAAGCTCCTACTTGTACTGATTTCCTTCCTCGTAGGTTCTAGATACAGTATTCAGACATGAAAGTCTCGGATGTCCGGGGTGCGTGAATGTTGAAGCAGATCTCCCGTTTTTCTCTTCTCAGATATTACTTATGGTGTTTTTATGTTCGGCCTATGTCAACGTCAGAATTAGGGCTGTTGCAAACGGTTATTCTGATAGTCGAATAATCTTCTGATCGAATCGAGTAATCGATTTTTGGGATCATGAATACCTCAGTTACCAAATTGCTCTTATGGCGCTTGTGATTGTCTTATGTATCTGCTAGCCAACAGTAAAAACTAAAATACCTGGCTTATTGAAAGGCCAGATCGATAAAACTTGTATAACAAAAACAAAATCGGTTTTCCCCCAAATCATAAAGAAATGCATCTTAAAATCTGCCCTTTAGCAGTGCATTCTGGGCCTTGTGTATTCTGCTGTCTGTGCGCTCTGTTGCGACTACATTCTTGAGCCATAGGTGTTTATTGAAATGGAGGGAAGTCAGCATCTCTGCCTGCTCTTGTGAGGTTCTTGCCGCTGCTGTTGCGCTTTAGTTAACTCTCCAGTAAGCAATAAAGTCCAAACAGTCCTAGTAAGAGTGGAAAACACATGATGTCACCATTGAACTATTAAGTCAGCTTTCCTCTACTTTTGTCAGTTTTAATCGTTGAATGTGCTGAGTGCTGTCTTAACGTGTCCTGTTTTAAACCACTCTTCTACATTCACCAGTTGGCAGATGTATAACGGTATTGGACTGACCACGCCGCGAGGCAGTGGCACCAACGGCTACGTACAGCGGAACCTCTCGAGCATCCGTTCCAAACGCAACAGAGAGGACCATGGAGGTGCGAAGGATGAGAAGGACAGGGAGAGGCTGGAGAGCCAGCTCAACCGCCAGCCCAATGCTGACATCCTGGAGCACCAGAGGAAGAGACAGCTGGAGGTCAAATGTGCTGAGCTTCAGGACATGATGGAGGAGCAAGGGTAAGGTCTTCTTTGTCCACCTCAATCTTCCCAGAAGGTCCCTGTGACTGGACTTGTCAATGACTGTTCTGAAATGTTGCATCCTTGAAATGGGTTCATATCAGAGCATATACATGACCTAACAAGAAGGCTTTCATTGATTAGCTGCTGTGATTGGCAAAGGAAGAACACTTTATTGATCCCAGGGGGAAATTTAAGTGTTACAGCAGCTTACGTAGCAGTGAGACACACAGTACACATAGAAGCTACAAAACTGATAAAGACTAAACCAAATTCCTTCCTTCCTGCAGTATGGCAGAAACAGCCTGCTAATCAGTGTGCTCCTTTGTTCCTGTAGTCTGCTATGGAGTGGGTGAGAGGGGTTCCTCATAATTGTTGACTTCTTAACCTGCATCCCTCTCTCTGCCACCGTGTCCAGTTTCAAGCCACCAAACCATCTTTTCTATTCTTTCAGACTCCTGGACAGCTGTCTTGGACTCCCAGTCATGAATGACTATATAGCAGCTATAATTACTGTCATTTCTGAGATTCTGTCCCTGTGTGGTAGTCTAAGTGGGGATTCAGATTTCATGTTGTCTGTATGACGATAAGTGGTTTACAACTTTTGGTGATGAACGGTCTCTTCCTTTGGGCAGGTACTCTCCAGAAGAGATTGAGGAGAAGGTGAACAGTTTCCGTTTGATGCTGCAGGAGAAACAGGAACCCCCTCCGCCTCCCACAGAGAAACCAGCGTGAGTGTTATTGATGAGTCCATTTCAGTGCACAGATATACAGAACAGTGCATTAAGACTTTTAAGGGTTCCCTCTGGAGGGGTTGGTTCACAAATAACCCTAAGACTTTCCTAAGTTAACCCTACCCTCCAGAACACGTCTTCTCCCATCAGCCCCTAGATCTTAGTTAAAATGATTACTTGTTTATCGTGTTAGTGTTTTTAGTACCTTAAGTGCCTTTAAGCTTCCATCATACGTCCTCAGAGAGGATGACTTATTGCTGTATAGATTATATTAAAACTGTTGGAGCTCAAAACTACATGCCATGACCAGAGGTCTTTAAGCCCCCTGTCCCAGGACCGTCCACATTTTTGCTCAACCCTTAGGCATTGTAAGTTAGATTACAGTTAGCTGAACTGTGGACTGTCTGGGGGGCCCTGAGAATTGGTTTGAAGACATTTGTTTTAGACTCTGTTGTCATCTTTGCATTGCAAACTAGCTATAAGGTGATGGTTGCCATGCTGGCCACTTAAACCACACTATACACACTGGAGGTATTCGTGTTACATACCGGGAATGGTAATATGATGACACCGCCACATCTAGTAGAAGTTGAGTAGAAATAAGCTTTGTCAAACATGCCGACTGTTAATCTGATCTAGTCAAAGTTAGAATGATGGGCTGCTTTTAGTCACCATAGTTACTGGCTTTTATTGCATATTAAGTTCATTTCTCTTTTTTTCCTCTTTAGTGTGACTGAGACGCATGCACTCGCTGCCGCTAACCAGCAGAAGAACGACCGGCTGAGGGAAGCCTTCGGCATCGGCTCGGACTACGTGGACGGCTCCTCTTTCCATCCCGATAGAAAAGAGCGAGAGAAGGAGAAGAGAGAGCAGGAGAGGCTGGAGCGGGAGAGACTGCAGCAGCAGAAATATCAGTGAGTGGCGTTTTCAGATACGGGAACGTATAACACAGCAACGTTTATCTGTAGCAACATGCCAGAGCCGGATGAGCAGCTTCTTGTTAGTCTCACCCCAGAGATTTTTTTTTTAAGCATTAATTTCTAGCGTGGTCTTATGGTGACATCACTTAATACGGATGCATAATCAAGCCAGTCGGGCTGTTTTGAATTGGGTAGAGTTGAGTGGATTATGATCTGGGCAGGTTATCGGAGGACAAGGAGTGCTAGAGATTATGGACAGGGTTTAGCTCATCTCTTGCTGCTCTCTTGTTGTAAAGTTCAGTTTTTAGTTAGTTGTTTAGAAGCTGTGGAGCTCTGTCTCACGCTGCCTGTTTCATTCTTTCTTTACAGGATAATAGAAGACACTGATGACTCAGACTCGTCATCTACTCGAAAACAGACTCGGAAAAAGAAGAGAAAGAAAAACAAAAACAGAGACAGGTAAAAGAGAAAATGGAGATAACACAGTCAGTCCATGATCATACATAAGCAGCATTTGTATGTCAATCTTGTGTTCTCGTCTTTCTGTCTCTCAGCTCAGAAAGTCCCTCGCCTTCCCCACGAAAAGAGAAAAAAAAGAACAAGAAGAAGAAAAAGAAAAGGTGTGTTAAAATTCATGTGCTGTTTAGTATAGTGCAGTATTTACTGATGTTGTGTTGATGTTATGGTTATTCGTAGCCATGTCCTCAAGATCTGGGTCCTGTTTTCCAGGCTGTATCACTATATATTGTTTTATAACTGCTTGGCTATGTGGTTCTTTCCTTTTTTTTTTTTTCTTATAGGGAAGAATCTGCACACAGTGACCAGGGAAGGTGAGTCATGCTTCCTGAATAAGGAATTTTATCAGGAAGTTTATTTCTTAATAATCTCTGTGGCCTCATTTTTTTTTTTTTTTTTCTCTTCTGTTTCAGTTCATCTGAGGACAAACAGGTGTCGAAGAGAAAGAGAAAAGACAGTGAAAATGAGAGTCCCGCACCCACAAAGAACCGAAAGCAGCGCAGTGCGTCGTCCAGTTCGGCACACAGGTGTGAGGGGTCCCTAAAAACGTTCATTCAAATATGATTCTGACGTAATGCAGAGTCAGAATTGAATAACTTGCCACGTTTGTACTATTCTGCTGACAGCCTTCTTTTTTTTGTCTTTTAGCAGGTCACCAGCCCTGCTACGGGAGAGGCAGCAGAATGCGCCTGTTTCCAGAGCCGAGGAAGGGCGGCGGGGCAAGTCTCCAGACCGGAGAGGCCATGGCCGTCAGGAAAGCCCAGAAAGGATGGAAGTTAGACAGGTAAGTACAGCAAGATTGGCTTACATTCTTTGTCAGCCACCCCTTTAAACGTCTGGATTTATATTTAAGCTGATCAACGATAGTATTGGGAATTGCTGAGAGAGGTACTGTTATCATGATTGTCAGTCTAAATGGCTGATTTAAATGACAGAAAATGACTAACTTGTCAGTTGGATAGAAGAAATCATATTTGTATCCTGATCTCTCTTCTTTCAGGATCTAGTCAGTGTTTTAAATAAGACCCAATAAGGGACGTTGTCTTCAGTGTGTTCTGTAGCAGCACATGGTACCACTTAATTCCCACCCATGTAGTCATAGTTGTTAAAGTGAAAGTTAAACTGCCGCCAAACCTGCACAGACTGCCGCCTTTTCACTGCACCTAAAAGAGGAGTTCAGGTTTTTGAGTGTGATTAAAAAAACTAATTACGGAAAAATCCTGCTACTGAGGCTACACTGTGGGTAGCACTGTCAACTCACCTCACCGCATCCTTTCTGTGTGAAGTTTGCCTGTTCTCCCTGGGTGCTCCGATTTCCACATGCAGTCATTGTGAGTGAATGTGTATACCTGTGTCTCTGCCCTGTGACGGACTGGCGGCCCGTCCACTAAGCATGGGGATAGGCTCCACCAACCCCATGACCCAAAAGAATAAGCAGCTTGGAAGATGAATGAATGAGTGAATACATGAACCTGCTATTAATATTATGGCGCTAATGAGGCTACAGGAACAGTCACTTCGCAGACATTAGCTGTCTCACGGATAGGCTAAAGAGGGACAGTTGATCTTCGCTTAGTGTGAGGAAAATCATATGTCCTTACTTAACTACAGAAATGTGCTGTGGATGTTGATCAGGAGGGGGACAGGTTGCCAGTGTTCGTGTTCCTCTTGGTCGGTATTAGCTGCTCCTGTCCTCAGTCTGATGGTTAGGGAGACGCGATTGGAGACAGGTATTCTGCACCCTGCCGAGCCCAGATGCTAATGATTTTACTCATGTTTTTCAGAGATCTCCTAGACATTCTAAGTCCCCTGAGCGGAACAGGAGGGACAGAGAGAAAGATCGGGAGCGGGAAAAGGAGCGAGTGAAAGAAAAGCCCCAGAGAGGACGCCGTGATTCCTCATCCCCGTCTCCACCCCCAAAACAGCAGCGGGACAGACGAGGACGGAGCGCAGAGCGCAACCAAGAAAAGGCACCTCAGAGAAAAAGGCACGATTCCTCATCACCTTCCCCATCTCCCAAGCGTCAAAATGACCGAAGACAGAAGAGTGTAGACAAGGAGCGTGAAGACGACAGAAAAAGGAGGGACAAACCACAAAAACGACAAAACTCCTCATCGTCTCCATCTCCTTCGCCGCAGAAAGACCGAGCACGGAGAGGACGGAGCAGAGAAAAGGAGAAAGCACCCGTCCCCACGGCTCCGTCAGACAGGGAGAGAAACGGAGGAAGTGAAAGGGACAGACAGAAGGACAGGGACAGAGACAGCGCAACAAATCGAAAAGACGATAGACCAAGAGAAAGCGCTAAAGATAGAGAAAAGGGCCGAAACCGATCCAGTGACTCCGCTTCACCTCCTCGGCGCTCGCCTTACTCAAACGGAAGGCAGAAAGAGGCAGAGCGCGAGAGAGAGCGAGTCAAGGAGAGAGAACAAGAAGAGCAGAGAGAAAAGGAGCGAGCAAAGGAGAGGGAACGGGAGGAAGCTAGAAGGCAGGAGGAGAGAAGAAAAGAGCGAGAGAATGACAGAGAAAGAGAGAGAGAGAGACAAGAGGTGTCCAGGTCCTCCTACTACAAAAACTCAGAAGAGAGACGCTCCGGAAGAGACGGTGAGGCTGAAAGAAGGACAGACAGAGAGAAGACCATGGCTGAGGCTGAGAGGAAAGAGAAAGGGGTGAGGGAAGGAAGCGAAAGGCTGGGTAGAACAAAGGAAAAGAGTCCTCAGGAAAAGGAGATGGAGAAGGAGAGAGAGAAACGGCAGACAAAGGAGAAAGAGCAGGAAAAAGAGAAGCCAGAGAAGACGAGCAAACCCAAGGCTTCAAGCAGCAGCAGCAGCAGTGGTGCTAGCAGCAGCAGCAGCAGTAGTAGTAGTGACAGTAGTGATAGTGACAGTGACAGTTCATCTTCATCATCCTCGTCCTCCTCTTCCTCTTCCTCCTCTTCATCATCTTCCTCGTCCTCTGACGATGGAAAAGAGAAACAGAAGGAGGTTTCAACTGAAAACAGCGGCTATGGTACGCTGGTGCCTCACGCCCTCATAGCTCAGGCTATGGCCCGGAGGGAAAAGGAGAAAGAAGGAAACCATGGGGATAAAGACAGATCCACTCCAACAGAAAGGGCGGGTGACTCCATGCACCACGATCGTGCTTCGTCCAGCAGAGAAGAGGACGTGGACAAGAGAAGCAAAGAGTTGGACGTGGACAAGAGAAACAAAGAGCTAGACAGGGACAGAAGGCCAGTGTCAAGTTCTCCTCCGAGAGCACCTCAGAAGGATCGAGGGGCAGAGAAAGAGAGGGAACGAGGCAAAGAGAGGTACACCCCCACAGAAAGCTCCAGCCCTCCTCCATCACCCCCAGTACAAAGCAGAGACAGAGAACGAGGCAGGTACAGCCCGCAACAGACCACAAGGACCCAAAACAAAGAACCTGAAAGGCACAGAGACTACAAAAGCAAGTATACTCCTTCAGAGCTTGAGCGTGAAACCAATCGCTTCTCGCCAAGCAGAGACAGGAACAAACGCGGCGAAAGAAGGAGGGACTTGTCTCCCCCACTTTCACCAAAGGGCAGACGGAGGGATGATGAGTTCCAGAGTAAGCGGACTACATCTCGCTCCCGGTCTCCTCGGCACACACCACCTAGGCAGTATCAGGAACCCCCCCGCTCCCCCAGCCCTAGACGGAGAGTAAGGAGACCCTCGCCGGCCCGCATCTCTCCTCGCTCCCGCCGGGAGAATAGCCGGGAGCGCCTCCGAGAGAGGGAGAGGGAGAGGGAGAGAGATAGAGGGAGGCCGGGAGACAGGGAGAGAGGGCTAGAGCGCTCTAGAGAGATGAGGATGAGAAGCAGCAGGTCTCGAAGCCCACGGAGACGAAGCCCGCCCTACAGGTAAGAGACCAAAGCTCAGCGCATGTTTGTGCAGTTCTTATACCTGTTAAAGGTGCTCGAACGTCTACATGGACGGAATGTGACCGGTCAGACACTCGTTTTTACATCCTATGATCCGGCACTAGAATGAAGGAAGCTGTTTACCCTCGTTTGGTGAGATCATGAATAATTAGTTGAGCTCTGCTCTAATTGGCTGGATTACAGCAGATGCATGGTGACTACAGAGAAGCAACTTGTGGAAACAGACTAAATAAAATAAGCCTCTGGAAAAATAAGCTCCACCCTCATACTACTTAGTAGCTAACGTTGGCAATACTAGCTACTGGCTTTCCATCTGGACATCAACACAAAGTAGATTAAATTTGTTCCTCACTATGAAACTCTGTTCAAGATGATCTGCTTCAGCCAGCAAACACGGATGCAGTCATGCATGACTGCTACTTACGGGCTTCTGTTGGGGTTGTGAGGCTAATAAAGGTAGCGCTGCTCCCCTATTCAGTCTCTTTAGCATCAAACGCTGAGCGGAGCTGCTCCATGTTGTCCAAGATTTTGGGAAACTGGAGTGAAATTTGCAGACTGCAGGGTTAAAGATGCCTGGGACCCTGTTGAAGATGAGGGAGCTGAAGTTCCTGTTCTCTAGCTTGTTTTGTGAATCTTCTGAATCTTCATTGTTCCAGTACAAGCTGCATTAAATGAATGTGGATTAGGAAGTGGCGAATTTCATATTTCCCAACTGTGGTTTTGTACCCACCCACCCTCACTGAGACATGCAGGATTTGGGTTTGAAAGAGTAACAACAGGGTTCATGGTGTGTTGCTTCTATGTACTGAACTCTCTGTTACACTGTGACAGTGTAAATACAGCGTTCTATTTAGTGGCATTTTGAATATAAGAACGAGTGTCCAGTTTAGTCATAATCTGTTTGTTTCCTCCTTTAAAATACGCCTCTTCTTTACCCAGGTCACGTCGCTCACCTTCTCCCACCCACTGGCGTAGAAGCAGTCGGTCGCGGTCCAGAGAACGAGCGCGAGAAAGGGAGCGGGAGATGGAGAAGGAAAGAGAGAGGCAGAAAATCCGTGAGCAAGAGAAGGAGCGTGAGCAGCAGAGAGAGCGGGAAAGAGAGCGTGAGAAAGAGAGAGAAAAGAAAACCAAATCACCTCCACGCCGGTCTCCGTCTTCTTCCTCTTCCTCATCCTCCTCTAGTTCATCCTCTTCATCCTCACCCTCTCCTCAGAGGATGCCAGATGGAGAGAAAGTGATGAAAGCTGACTCCCAGAAAGACAGAAAAGAGAACAGCGGGTCGGACAAAAGGTACAGTTCTCGTTCCACTTCTCCCCCTCAAACCCGAGATGCACGCTGCCCTCCGAGCCAGACAGGCCGCAGGTCTCGTTCAAGAGACCCGCCCCAGAGATCCAGGTCTCCAGCTGTCAGCCAGTTGGAAACGAGAGAGGCTTCACGGGGGCGATCGAGAGGCCAGTCACCAGCAGCTCAAAACCAAAGGCAGCCAGTTAAAGGAGAGAATGTTGTGAATGGAAGAGCAGAGCAGGACGCCGCGACACAGCGGAAGAACAGCCGGAGCAGCTCCAGCTCATCATCATCCTCATCGTCTTCGTCGTCATCCTCATCTTCAGAGAGCTCCGACTCCGAGGCTGAGAATGGAAATGGGTGAGTTATAGGGCTGTAAAGATGAATTGATAAGGAGCTGCTGGCTCACCGGCCTTGATTTGAATTAGGGATGGACAAAATGTCATTCCAACCTTAGCATCACAGGATGTGCAGTGCTTAAAAAGACAAATGAAATGAAACGGGTCATACTACAACTTCTTTTTCTGTAGCCTTGATTTTTAAGGCTTCTCGGATTCACGGAGAAGAGGTTTTTAAAGTGCAGATTAGCTTCATACTTGGTTGTATCCAGTATTTTGTCCTTCTACGTAATTATTTGGCTATGCCAAAATAAGTCGAGTTGAGTTTGAAGACTCAGGAAGCTGAATCGAGGTCGAGCAAACACTCTTGGTAGTCTGTTTATACTGCTGCTGAGTTTTTGGGAGGTTTGGAAGCAGGTGGATCAATCTGTAGATGAAACTGAGGACTGTTCCTTACACTTTGACTCGTCTTGCAGGCCTGCTAAAGCGGCAAGTGGACACTCTTCCTCATCGTCATCAGAAAGTGAGAAGGAGGAGAAGAAAAGGTACAATAATGCTTTATTATGCTCAAGGAGTGGGGGGGATAATAATCATACATCATATTATTAAAAGATTTCGTGTGGCAGTGTGTTACAGAATCATGGATGCTGATGATCAGTATTTTATTACATGATTATAAATGAATTGATCCTTTCTGCTAGAACAAAGAAAAACAGTTTCTTTAAATAAAGCAGAAAACACCGATCTCTCGTTTGAGGCGTGGATATTGTGGGCTGTGGATATAACAGCATAAAGTTTTCTGTTGAGGAAATAATTTGCAGTTAAAGATAATGACAGTATGTGTTATCACAGTTTGCAAAGTCATAATTAAATTGCATCATGATTTGGTTGTCGTGATGCCATATTGTGGGGGCCCTAAGTGAACTTGCTGACCCCGGCTATGTTGTGCTATTCTACTATGTTCATTTCTTCTATGTTAATGCTCTTTCTTTAATGTATCTATACATGACTGTATACAGTAAATTCATATTTCATCCCCTCTATAATGCTACTGTTCCCTCACCCCATCACCCACCCCACCCTCAGTGGTGCATCTGTTAATTATGCTGGTTTTATTCTGTCCTTCTAGCCCGCCTCGTCGGCCGAGAGTCCCAGCTGACTCTCTGAGAGACTCCAGGTCGCTCAGCTATTCTCCTCCAGCAAGACAGCGCAGGACCGCACGTTCACCTCCCCCTCCCCCCCGAAGGTGGGTGATAGACATGCTCACAAGTCATGATAGATAGACATGCTTGCCTACTGCAAGATCAGCCGTGGGTTCACTAGTTGTGCCAGTGGTAACTTTGTGTCTGTGCGAGAGACTTTTCAGTGAGGTGGTGTAAACATTGAAACACATTGACGCTATATGATGCGCAAACCCAGGACCTGTTGCTGCACCACTGACAGGTTGTTGCCTGTATTTCAGTTAAGCCTCTCGGATATGTCCACTAGGGGGCAGCCATTAGCAGGTTGCAGGTCACTGTTTGGTTGTATGTGGCAGAGAAAATGACAAGATCTTGTTCAAACTAAAGTTGTTGCCTACATACAGATAAGCACACTGAAGTATGGAAAAGAGAGAGGCTAGTAGTTTAACAGGGCATTGCTTTCCATGGTTCTGTGTGGACCTGTAATAGATGCTGTGTTCACATGTTTACAGAATAGTGGCACATGCTGGCATGGTCACTGCATTCCCAGTGAATTGATGATTATCAGAGTAGAGCCCTAGCAGTGTGGATTGTTGGCATAGTCATTGTCTGGCAAATAGCAACACAGCATAATGAACTACGTGCTACTGGCCCTTCCCTGAAGTCAGATTAGTTTTGGCCAGTATCGTTTCACACTGAAACCTTTTTGGTTAAATGTTTAGTTGGGTACATTGAATGGCACAGAATGCTGACCCCAAAATACTTGAGTCGAATTACACACTAGTTTGGAGGGTGGGGCTCATTATTGCTGGTTTGCTTTCACACTCAAATTCCTTCCATGTTGTGTATCATTTACACGATTCCATGTGTCGTTTTTCTGCTTGGAAGTTTGGAAGTGGTAGCTTCGTTCGTTTTCTGCTTTTACAATGTTCCTTGAATATTACCACACCCTGCAGCGGGACAGCACTTTTCGTCCATAACAAACCTTTCCCCCGCAATCACAAAACTTGAAAAGGGAAGTAAGACAAAGTTGAAACAGTTACACCACAAAATGAACCAATCACACGGCCACACAAATGGCTCAGAGAGTGGATGGCTTCCCAGGTGCACAGCAGGCCACACCAGAGATCACTGGAACGAACCTCAAACCACCAATTTCAGGAGGGCCAAAGATTGTTTCTCTAGAACACTGCCAGGCTTGAAAACAGCTTTCATGCTTGACCAAATGTACCAAAGCAGTCCTGTATAGGGAAAAGGACGCCATACAGGGCACCATTAGAAACCTCTACAACTCCATGTCGAGATTGCTGGCATGTTGGGTTAGCAGACATGGCGGCCCAATGCCATACTGAGAGACCCCACTTCTGTATGTGTAGCTCAATAAATACTGATCATATCAGTCTAAATGCGTCATCATTTATTGTTCCTGGGAATTTTTATCTACCTTCTCAATAGCACTGCAATCCCACACTTCCTTCTGACTGCAGCTGTTCTGTTGGTAATGAGTTTATAAACAACTAAAAGTATATATATTTAGTTTCACCAATCCCCAAATCCTGCTTGTGGAACAGTAACAACAATATTGCTTCATGATTAGGGTATTTATAATTACACTGCTTTAATATTCTGCTTTAATGTTCAAAGTTGTAGCAGTTCCTGTTTTCAGGCTTTAATCTACTTTTACTGACTACGTCTTTCATCTGTTCTTTTTCAGGAGGTCCAGAAGCAGATCTCCGAACAACAGGAGGAGGAAATAGAGATAACAATTGCATTTCACTGTACATCACCTTACTTTGTAACTCCCACCCCCCCGCCCCAACACCCAAACCACCACCACCACGGTTCCTCCCCCTTTCCCCACCTAGAGTGTACCATGTGACACTTTTAGGAGATGTGAAACTGAAGCAGAGGCTTCGTAAATCAACTACACTTGAACCTAAGGAGACATCTCGGAAATCCCCCTCGTTTTTGATTGGCCACCGGGGACCCCTTTGCTTATTTTTACTTTTAATATGGTGTAATTCGTATGCAAGCAGAATGAGAACCACCAGTCACTCGCTGTCCTGTGCCAACGGACGCTGAATACAGTTCAACAAATCACCTGACACGAGACCAGTGCTTCTCTCTGCCCTGCTGCAGTGTTCTGAATGTAGATAAACCTTGTAATGTAATTGCTCTCTGAATGGACAGTGTCCTGCTTACATGTCTGTGAGTAGACCCTAATCTTTTTTGTTTCTCTTCGTGCAAAAAAAAGAATAAAAGATGTTGTATCTTCCTTTCGCACGTTTCGCATTGTTTTATCTGGTGATGGATAAAGTACACAAACTAGTTGAAGTAAAGATGCCCAAGGTGAAATATTACTCCAGTGAAAGTACAAGTTCCTCCATTTAGACCTCCACTGGAGTAAAAGTACAAATGTACTTAAGTATGGAGAGTAACTGTAGCATTAAATGCATAACAGCTCTAATGTCCTATTATTTCTGAAACAAGACTCTTAATCTGCTCATTTCATGTGAAGAGAGTGTCTTCAGTGTCTCTCGGTCCACCAGTCTTTAATAGAAGGTCATTAATTAGTCTGACTCTGACGTCTATTCAAATTACTGTAAGCACAGCACACTGAAGGAGAACAGGTTTCATTAGAACTATAAAATAGCTTTTTCTACAAGTAAACAAGTAAAGTTTTGTTTAAAATTTGTTTGCAACTTGGTTGCATGTTAATGTTTAATAAAAGCTTGCTTTAAACAGGATAATTAATTAATGAATGACATATTAATGAATGCAGAATAAAGACACTCACCAGTCACCAGTGTACATATTTATGTACTGGGGTCTATTTACCCCCAAAGTCAGAAACAATATGTTCTATTTACTAACCCCGTACCTGCCTTCCTCTGGGAGGTCCTGGATGTAGCCCAGGCCTGAAATGGACATTCCATGGATGCAAAGAATCCATGAATAAACTCGTTTCGTTTTGACATGTTACGTTTTTACATGAACATAAGCGAAAGGAACTACACATTTCCCATAATGTAGTAAACAGTCAGACATTACACTCTGAAATATAGTGGAGTTAAAGTACAAAGTCATCCAAAATGGAAATACTTCAGTAAAGTACAGATAAAAACTGGTTAAGTACAGTAACTAACTTCATTTATTTAGTTTCTGTACACCACTGTTTTTTCTCATGGTGCTTGGAAATAATTTGAGGTCTTCAATTAGACTGGCTATCTGCATTACAGTAGGGCTGCAACGATTAATTGACTTGAGAAAAAGAGAACATTTGGAATTTAAAGTCTGTCTACTTTTTGACTGACTTTGTTGGATCATACACTTTATTGCCAGATGTTCTCACTCACCCATCCAAATCAATTAAGTCAGGTGTTTCAGTCACTGCCATGGTCACAGACGTATAAAACCAAGAACCTAGACATGCAGACTGCCTCGACACAGATTATTAAAAGAATAGGTCTCTCTCAGGAGCTTGTTGAATTCCAGCATGGATGTCACCTGTACAAGTCCGGTCGTGAAGTTTCCTCACTGCTAAATATTCCACAGTCAACTGTCAGTGGGATTACAACAAAGTTGAAGCGATTGGGGAGAGAAGAGAATGGGTTTCTATGGCCGAGCAGCTGCATCCAAGCCTTACATCACTAAGCGCAATGCAAAACCCTGAATGCAGTGGTGTAAAATAGGCTTCCATTGGACACAGAAGAGTCACCCTCTTACAAACCCTTGTTTGTCACCCTGCATGGGTAGGTGTGGAAAAATACTATTAACTTTTTAACTTATATTGTTTCAGCTCTCTCCTGGAGAGGAACTACTCATCTAGCTCAGGCACCCTCACTAATGTCATGTTTCACTTATAAATCACTGTCACAATACAAAATTCCCATGTGTTATGATTTTTCCACGTTCACACTGACTTTCTTCATTATTATTATTATTATTATTATTTCAGATGTCACTATTGTATACTTACTATTTATTTACAGTAATTAAAAGGAGAGCTTTAATATCCATGCATTTATGGTCGAATTACATTTTAACGTGCCAATGTAACACTGGAAATATATCATAATTTAATATTCATTTTTTACAATTTACAATAATCATAATCACATAGTAATAATTTGTATGTCAGATTTTAATTGTGTCTTAGGAGAATAGTTTAGTTATTACTGTTATATATATTTTAGGACAAAAATTCCTACCTAATTTTAATAAAGTAAAAAGAAACACATTCATTCTTACAATTGGATATAAATGCTGCACTACTGAAAAATTATTCTTGTTAGTTAACCTATGTTATGGCTTGGTTTGACTCCTACTAATAACTTACTTTTGGTTTAATTTAAATTGCTGATATTAAAACCTGTGAATGAAGACTACACCTGCATTTCATTTGTCAACATAAACCTGAATAAGCTCCTCCCACTTTCCGCCGCCATATTGACGTCATATTCCAGCGACCGTGTTTGAACCGAAGCCGGGTGAAGAGTTTTTTGATCAGCTTGAATAAAAAAGTGAATTCTTCAGACAATATGGGTCCAGTTGAGGTAAATACTCCATGCTGTTTTCTAGAGAGTTGTTTTACAAACGTTTATAAACAGCAGCTTCATACAGGTTTTGATGTGAAGCTGTGAAAAAAGGCAGACTCTGCTTTAGCTTAGCATAGCTTCCTTTATCAATGGGTTAGCGGTGCTGCTACGGTGCTTTACAGTGTCTAGTACCAGAAATGACCACCTCTCCTTGGAGAATTGTGTGCTTCAGTGCTGATGTGTTTTGGGGAGTGTAGCTAGCCGCTAGAGCCGTTAGTGATAAATGTGTTGTGTTGTTATGCTGTTTATCTGCTCTGAGCAGGAGAGAGAGAGAGAGATGGACAGCAAAACAGTGGCATCAGACTCCCAGATATCTTGACCACACACTCGAAAAGATGGTTCACCACGAGTTCTTTAATAAGGGCAAAGACAACATACAGAGCTGGTTCATGGAAAATGCGGGTTATACACCAGTCAGCCACAACTTTCCACTTCAAAGTCCACCCCCTTGAATCACCGCTCATTGCCCCTTCAATCAGCTCCACTGACCATATAGGAGCACTCTGTAGTTCTACAGTTACAAACTGTGGTCCATCAGTTTTTCTGTATACTTTTGTACCCTGTCCACTCACTGTCCACACATTTAGACACTTCTACCTTGCTGGTCCATCTTGTAGATGTACAGTCAATGATGATAGCTCATCTGCTGCTGCACAGTGCAGTGTTGGTCATCCACTAGTCCTTCATGGGTGGTCATGGGACGCTGCCCTCAGGACAATGCTGACTGTATAGTTTGGGTGGTGGACGATTCTCAGTCCAGCATTGACACTGAGGTGTGCAGCAGCACTGCTGTGTCTGATCCACTCACAATAAAATAGTCCATCAATCACCATACAAAAATCTGTTTAAGCAGGACATGGTTTTGTATGTAACATATAATTGTAATCTTTGTTTTGTGACTGGTGTAGAGTACTACTAGTTTGTAAGTTTGCAGATGTTGCATTCGTTAGTGTGGTATGTACAGTATGGAATAGCATGTTGGCTGTTTACCTGCCTTATCCAGATCATGAATAAAATTTAGTCTAAGGCCTGAGATTAGGATTTTAATTAGCTTGTGTCGACTGTGTGTGTCATTATGGTGTTTGTGTCATGAGTTCTCTAGTGTTCCAATAAATCCAGTCCTGTTATGGTTTTATACTTGAGGTCAGTCACTTTCTGCCTCACCTTTGGTGACCACTGGAAACATGGCCATGTAATCAAGGAAATCAGTTTGTTCCATAGATAACTCACAGTGTACAGAAATAAGGTTTAAATCACTTTCCCCTTCAGTTCCTGTTGTTTCAGGCTGTTCTCTTTTCACAGCTTCTCCATATGTCCGTGTTCTCCCAGAGTTTCTCTCCATGTGGACGTTTCTTAGCAGCTGGTAATAACTATGGAGAGATTGCCATTTTCAGGTGAGGAAAGTAGCAGTAGTAGAACTTCAGAGAGGCTGCCTGGCTTCATGCTAAGGTTTTCCTTCAGTGAACTGAATTTTGTACAGTATATAAAAGAAACACAAACTTCACGCTATTACAGTACAAGTCCGTTTGAATCTCTCTGCTCTCAGACGGGCATTTCTGTGCCGTTTCTTTTGCTGCAGACTTGCTTGTATTGTGGAAGTGTTCTCTACCCTAACATGTTTATTTAACCAAACACCTTTACACTTTTGTACTTCTGTGTTTATGCTCTAATTAGTAGATGCCCTCAGATACATGTATGTGGTGTTTTGCTGTTTCTCCATACAGCCTGTCAGCTGCACTGAGCCCAGATGCAACAAACATGAGTCAGAAACCCATTCTAACCTTCACTGGTTGGTTCTTTCATTGTTTCTTTGCTGTAGAAAGTAAAAGCAACCTTACTTATGTCTATCCTTTACTTTCACCCAAATCTAATCCTTCTGTAAATAAGACGGTAGGGGTCTGCAAGGTACTCATTGATGTCTCTCTGTCTCTGTCTCTCTCTCTGTCCCTGTCCAGCACATGAAGGCCCGGTGTTCACGCTGCTGTCCACAGACACTCATCTCCTGAGTGCAGGGAATGGAGAGATCAGTGCATGGAGCTGGGTGGAGCTCACTAAGAGAGTAGGAATTAAATGTGCATGGTCATGAGAGTTGTTTAATAATTGGCATAGCACTCTGGAGTGCATCTCAGTTCTGTGATTTCCCTGCTCAGATTTTATTGTATACTATGGAAAAGGAGTTTTTGGTGGTTGTTTTCCTGTATGGAGGTGCTTGAGGAGGCATTTAGGCCTCAGATACTGTACAGCGTACAACACTCCCACAGACCCTGCCCACAACTGTTTAGATATGCAGAAACCTGCCAAGTTTTCCTGACAGTCATTGATGAGGATCTTGGAAATGTTCTGGATCTATTTTATTTGTTTTGCTGCTGAAGAACTCCATTTACAGTGCAAAACACAACACGAAGCAGATTTTCCTCTGACAGTGTCTGCTTCTGCTTGGCTCTCTTTTGATAGACTAGTAGGTCCAGATAGAGCTGTTATCCACCTTTGCTTAGGCAGATACACAGCTGCTGTTAAGACTTACCTCTCTGGATTGCCTGTTATCCAGTTCCCTCACTTTAGAGTTGTGTTGGTGTCGTTTTGTGGTAGCCCTCTATGATGTGTTATAAGGGGAAACTCGTATTGTACTGGCAGTATACATCTGATTAATCATGCAGCTCAAAAACACAGCTGGCTCTAATTTCCAGATGCTTCTGATGACGCTTTGAGTAACTGGGTTTGGGTGTGGGATTGGGATTAAAGCTATTCTCTGGTGGATGGTAGAGATCCAAGACTGTGCTCAGTGTAGAGTGTCTTGTTTTATTTAAAGCCAGTGTGATACAGAAAGACCACCGGTCACATTAATTTTTCTTGGTCTTTGTTCCACAGAGCACCAAAGCTGTATGGACAAGGAGGCCCAATTACAAGTATGGCACAGCTAATAAATAGAACCAGCAGAGAGTTCAATGTGTGGTTTATCATTCTATACAGTGTTCTCCAGCACAGCGATCCCTTTCCTGTTTGCCTGATCTCATAGATAGATAGATAGATAGATAGATAGATAGATAGATACTTTATTGATCCCAGAGGGAAATTCAAGAAGTGTTACATAGTGTTACAGTTCAGATTTTTTCTTTATCTGGGTTCTCTCACTTTGATAGCCAGCATGCATTGCACAACCACATCACACAGACATTAAGGCACTTTGGTGTAAATTGGGCGTGACTGCTAGCCCAGCCGCTGATCTGTATGATTATAATACTTCCAAGCTAGCATTCGTGTCATTTTGACCTTGAACCGTGGAGAGAAACACAGAGTATATGTTTATTCAACACAGAATTCACCCTTTTAGTCAGAGCAGAGAGAAGGAGCCAAACGGAACTAGGCTACACTATGTATGATGGGTACAGTTTTCATTTTGGCTGGAGTCCCTCTAAGGTCACATGGTCTTGATGTCTATATTCTAGAGCAGTATAAACTCATACGATTCTATGACTCTGTTGTTTAGAAAATGAATAAAATCATTATTACTCCTTCTTCCTTTCAGAACTAGCCTTGAAATTCCAGAGATCAACGCTATGATCATTAATCCAAAGGTAAGTGTTAGTGAGTTTATATACATACAGTGAACGTGTTAGTAATGGAAGTATTTATTTGCATGATTCTTAAATTGGATGGATAAATGGATAAATAGATTAATGTTTAGAAGGAAAGATACATTAATGGATGGATGGATGGATAGATTTATGGATCGATGTGTAGGAGAAAGATACATGGATGTATAGATGGAAAGATGGGTAACTGATACATAGATAGATAGATACATGTATAAATGGATGAATGACAGATGAATGGATAAACAGTGCAGTGGTGTTGTCACATCCAGGGAATCTAAAACGTTCGGAATTATTAGATGATTATTATATTAATAAGATTATAATGATCATCTAAAATGTCTGTAGTAATTAGACCTCATTTAAAATAACCCTTTTGTTGTGCTGAGGTTGGCTTTCATATCAGACATATGTGCCCTCCATCTGTCACTTCATCACCTTCACTGTTTTGCAGGACAACAGCTTGGTAGTTGGCGGGGGAGACAATAACATCCACATCATGGACCTGGAAACCGGGATGTTTAAGGTGGGAGAAAATATTCCGTTCTGTTAAAATGAGCAGAGAAGCCATGTGTTACAGTCAGTGTACCCATGCAGCTCACCTAGCTGTGGTCAGATCACATCACTGTGACTCAAGGCCTCCGGTGGCTTATTGCTGTTATAAAACGGTGACAATCTGATTGTGGACAGTCCCTGTTCAGTGTTTATAGATACATGTGATGGGTGTTACAAAAACACTGTGCTGTGTTCTCACCTGAGCAGACTTGTAGCACTGCGAGTGTTAGTGGCGTAGCTCTGCAGTTATCACTTTCACATACTCTTTTTTTTTTCTTTCCCTTTCTTTCTTTCTCTCTCTCTCTCTCTCTCTCTAGTCAGTGCTGCAGGGCCACACAGACTACATCCACTGTCTGGCGCTGAAGGAAAGAGAGGGAGAGATTCTCTCTGGTGGAGAGGATGGAGCAGTGAGGATCTGGGGTGAGAAAAGGCCTTATGGTGGCTTAACCAAATGCAGTGTCTGCATCATAAAGTATTTTGACATCAGAGCGTATTCATGTGATGCTCGAGAGTTACTTGGTGGAAGTCACTGGGGTCACTCCCACTGAGAGGCAGAAAGACTAACCGAGTAGCAGCGTTAGCATTCAGTGCTACAACACAAAAACATCTAGACTGGGAAAGAGCTGTTGTGTGACTGTGTTGCTGTACAAATAGGTTCAGCAGGAATTCAGAGCGATCTTTAAACAGACTGACACAAGATAAGGAACGGAACAAGTGGATCAAATGAGGCTGAATTGAGTTACCTTCTGGTCCGAGTCTTGGTCAGACTTTCCTGTCCCACCCTAAAAGGGGGCAAAAGGTAACTGCTGCACCGTTTAAGGTGAAGTGGTAAATTTGAACAAGAAGCTGACCGCTACCTGATACGGTCCATGTGTTTTTCTCTTCTTAATTTGGCTTTAAATGCAATTAGCAGACACAGCTGGTATCCTGGCGGTGAGAGTGATGTCTATGCATATTCTTTAAAAACCCTTTAAAGGAGCGATATCCTGCATTTCTTCCTGAGGTACACTTGTAGGAACTGCATGGTTGTAAAACAGCCGCAAGCTTAAACCATTTTGCAGAATGAACTGGTTGTGAAATGGTTTACTGGTTGTAAATCATTACACTTAGAATTGAACTGGTTGTTTTCTTATGGTTCCTTTAAAACCGAAAATGTAGATGAGCTCTGTTCTGATTGGATGCCCAGTCTGGGCAGAAACACTCCAAAACTCCAGCATGAGTGGGTGGGACAAAACTGCTGTAGGCTGAACCGGTGGGGTTATGTAAATGTGTTGGTTTACATGACACCAAAAAATAGTAATGAATTCAGAACAGGCTGCTTTTGCTGCTTTGTGTCTGTATGCTGACTGAGTGAACTTGGTGTGTCTGAACTTTAAGAGCACTACCAACACTTCCATGACAGTTTTCCATGATACAAGCCCTTTACCTCTGAGTTTATTAGGATTCAGATTTATAATCTGATGATTGAATAATGAATCATTTATGTACATTTTTTAAAATGCAGTTACTTGCTGTACTTTCTTATGCATCACAATCTGTCCCCAGACTCTCGGACAGGCCAGGCGGTGCACTGCATTGAGGTGTTTAAGTATGAGGTAAGGCTGATGAGAGAACAGATATACAGGATAACACAGAGAGACAAAGACAGTGATTCATGTCTGCCCTCCTAAAGCCAACATGCCTCTCTCTCTCTCTTTCTTCATGTTGGCGGGTTAGGAATGCGCCCGCCCCCAGTTCGGGAAGTGGATCAGCTGCCTTGAGACAGACTCCGATTGGATGGTAAGCAGGAGATAGTAAGTTGGGCTGGCTGGTAAAGACCTCCTTATTGTTTAGATTGGAGACACATGATAGAAGATATAACATTGATTTAGGATACAGGTTAAATGTAAATCCCAAAGTGCTACAAAAGCTCACTATAAGATAAGCGATAACAACATCAGTTTTCCGATGATATTTATATTGAAATACACATCAGGTTCTGTAGAAGTGGCCTCTATCAGCAGGATAAATTTCCCAGCTACTCTGCACACAATTACAGGAACGGTTTGAGGAACATGAGTTTAAGGTCTTGCTCTGGCCTCCACATTCCCCAGATCTGTGTTGGCTCCAACTCACAAGTTGTAGGACTTAAAGGATCTGCTGCTAATGTCTTGCTGCCAGATGCCACATAGCACATTCAAAGGTCTTGTAGACTCCATGCCTGCTGTTTTGGTGGCACCCAGAGGATCAACAGCAAATTACATATACAAATTTATATTTGATCATTTCTTACACAGGTAGATGCAGGTTGTCTTGCTCAAGGACTCTTCTTGGTATAGTGTAGGGTAGAGCCCAGGTAAGGGAACGAACCCCCGGTCTACAGCATGGGATGTGGAAGTGTTATCCACTACACTATGCCGACCGAGTATTAGTCTGGTGGTAATTTCAGGATGGTAAATTGCATTCATTATGTGTCTTTTGTTAAAGACTCAGGTTTAGTGCTGTAAAACATGCTCCCCCTCTGGAAGGACACTCACCAGGTCTAGGGCAGCTCTTTTAAGGTGATATGCAGTTCAGAAAGCTTCTTGAGATAGTCTGGTTCTTTTCCATGTGTTCATTAAAAAGGTGAAGAATTACAATAGACTATGTTTCTTCCTTAATGAACCATGGGCCAGACAGTCCTCTCTGTATCAGACAGTAGATCTGTGTCTCTGCAGCTGTTTGGACTTGTCTTACCGCGTTCTTAAAAAAAAAAAAAAAAGGGTAAAAACACACACCATATGCTGGCTACTTTCCTCAGTCAGGACGCCTTCACGGGCTGCCGCTCATCTGGAATGTCGCCCGCTTGTATGAAATGTCTGGGTTAAGGCGTTCTAGATTACAATCCGCTTCTTCCTTTCTGTTTTTGTCCTGTAGCTCTGTGGCGGAGGCCCATCCCTCTCTCTTTGGCACCTCCGCTCCATGTCTCCTACCTCGGTCTTTCCGCTGACCGGATGTCAGAGAGAAGCGGTGTTTTACCAGGACATGGTGAGACCTTTTGTGCATCTGTACTGTGAATCCTAGGGAGGGTGGGTGTTAAAGCAGGGAACCCATTAAATGTCCAGGGCAACACTGATCTACATATCAGTGGGTTTCACAGTGACAGAAGCCACATAAGGAAAGACTACTGACCAACTCTACACGGTTTGAGGCAAAGGTGTGGTGATTTAGGTGTGTGGAGTTTTGTACGATGGTAGTTGAGATAACTGCTCATTACATTTGAAGTGTGTTTTTCAGCTTCTTTTCTGTTTGTCTTATCTTTATAGATCTTTGCAGTAGGTGAGGGTCCACATGTGTCCCACTGTCTGCTGGGGGGCACGGTAAAGGCTCAGATCCCCTGCACATCACCATCACTCAACACACTTGCTCTGAACCTCGGCAGCACTGAACACAGGGTGAGACTTTATACCAGCTATCCAGTCAGCTCATGCACATTGTTATATGCACACTGCAGCTAAGGTTTCCATTCTTGTACTTTTATTCAGATTAGTGGTTATTATGAAAACACACAGCGGTTGAAAAGCTTTCTTAGCTCATTTAAAACTGTGTGCCAATGTGCATCATCCCAGCCGAGTAAGCAATATCAAGGACGTCTTCTCTTTAGGCACCAACATAAGCCACATATACATCCTGACAGTTTTGTTAACTCACCTCTAAGAAGTGAGTCCTTGTTTTTATGCCCCAGACCCAGCATGTGTGCTGTCATGCCTCTAACCCTTGTCTCTTCTCTGGCGTTAATGTTGCAGGTGATGACCGTCGCAGGCAGTAGTGGCCAGATTGACGTTTTCACCAACTTCTCTTACAGAGCCTTCTCTCTGTCTTTCTAAACATTATGCACACACTTGTATTAGTATACATTTGAGGACCAAACACAGACCCGTACGTGAGTGTTGCTGAAAGTTTCTAATTATAGTCCAAATCCCAGCTTGACCCTGAGTTAAACTCAAACCGTGTGTTTAATCCCATCTAAAGACCCAGAAATGGCTTGACTCTTTTGCAAACCAAGATAGGTGATGCATATTCCTAAGACATATGAATCATTTGGTCCTTACAAGTGTAGAAGTACAGGTGCACACACTCACACATCCACACATGTCCCATCCTAGCTGTAGGGGTATTTCACAAACAGGTCTGCCCAGTGAGCTGGATAAGTCAAGCAAGTTGAGGATGCTCTCTGCAAATGTTTTTCTGGCCTTCTCTTATTGGACAGACTGGCTTTGGCCAAAGTTATCAGGCGAACCCAGAAATCCAACTTCCCCAAAACACAAAGCAGCAGTCTATTTTTATAATAAAGTATTTTGATACATGCATAAGTGTCTATGCGATCTCTTTGTTTTGCTGGTTGAGCCGTTTGTGTGTTTGCCCCTATGCAGGGCCTTGATATAGATATTCAAGTCTTAACAATAATAATAATAATGGTTTCTATCCAAATACTCTCATCAGCCGTAACATTAAAACAATCTCCTTGTTTCTACACTTATTGTCCATTCTTTTAGCTCCACTTACTATACAGGAGCACTTTGTAATTCTACAATTACAGATTGTAGTCCATCTGTTTCTCTGGATAGATTTTAGCCCCTATGTAGCGTGTTCTTTAATGTTCAGGACCACCACAGAGCAGGTATTATGTGGGTGGGGAATCATTCTCAGCACTGCAGTGACACTGACCTGGTGGTTGTATGTTAGTGTGCGTTGTGCTGGTGTGAGTGGATCAGGCCAATGTAGTGTTAGGAGTCTTGCCCAAGGACTCTTATTGGTGTAGCACAGCACAGTCACCCAAACTGGGATTTGAACCCCAGTCTCCCACATGTGGTGGTGGTTCTCTGGCGGGCAGTGGTGTTATCCGCTGAGCTACATAGCTGAATAGATACCTAGCTAGATAGATGATAGCTTATTATTACCATATATAACAGGGTAATAAAGTGTACAGAGAAACAGATGGACTACAGTCTGTAACAGTAGAACTATAGAGTGCTCCTATACGGTCAGTGGAGCTGATTGAATGGACAATAAGTGTGGAAAGTAGGAGGTGGTTTTAATGTGATGGCTGATTGGTGTAGTCCTAAAGGGGGTATTAAAAGAGTTTGTGGGAGATGACTGAAGTCTGGAGGCCACAGCACTCAAAGACTAACTCTCTGACTCAACGCTATTGAAGGTTAGTTTTTTTTCGTTGACATGAGCAGGGGCGACAGCTTCCATCAATGAAAACCTTTTTAAACAGAGTTTATACATATATATAAATGTGTTTGTAAATAATGTATGTATATAAAACACTTTGCTGCTCTCAGAAAGCCTGTATCTCCAAAATGATAACCTCACAGGAGAAGGATAAAACCATGCTTAACATATAATGGGCCATTTGTATTGGTCTGACTATCAGAAAGGTACAGAGTCTAATTATGTAAAAATCATAATTGCAATGAATATAAAACTACCAAAATGGAGGGAATGAAAAATAAAAACGTACCCTCAGGGCAGCACAAGTTCTGGCCTACAGTGTAGTATACTAATACAGTCACATGACCAGTTACCTCACATTTACCTCAGAGCTGTTATTACTGTATCCACTGTTTAGAGCTAGCTGCTGCTAACGCTGCTCAGTTCACCTAAAATACGGTTAGCCTAGCTGTTAGCTACCCTCGGCTATTTCACTCTAAAACTGATCCTCTAAAGTGAGTTTATCTTGTATTAATCTTCAGATCTGTATGTGTTAAGTTAAAATATTTATTTGGCTGAAGCAAGCTGAGACAGACTGAGGCTGTATTTAAAATGGCATAATACACACTACTCATGTACAGAATCTACCTAAAAGTAGTATGTAGTATGTGACCAAACTGTAATCTGTAGTGTACTGAAGATACCTGGATGGTGCTCTACTCCATTCACATGTTCTAGTATACAGGGGGAGCTATCTTCATGGTGTACTGGAGATACCCAGATGTAGTAACTAATGCAAGTGTACCATTTCGAATACAGCCTCTGACTGGAGTAGAACACCATACGCGTATCTTCAGTGCACTGCAGATTATCAGAAAAGAGATATAATACACAGAAGACGAAGCTAGAGAACCGTTTTGTGTTGTAAGACATTTGAGAACGAAAATTTTGACAAGAATCAAGTCTTGTTTAGCACAGAAAAACAAGAAAAAGTAAAGGAATGCTCGTTGTCAAAGAAAAGAAAACATGAAAAAGCTATGCACAGAAACACTGAGACAACAACAGAAGTAGAAGTCGTCTCACCACTGCAGGTTACATACTGCTCCTTTAAAGGCAACATTTTATCTCATGGCTGTTATAAATAAACAAGGCACTTCACTGGTGCCTACTGCATGTAATGACTTTCCCTGGGGAAGCTTTAAAGGATCATATCGTCACTGTCCAATGAAAAACATGTATTTCCATATTTGTCGATTTTTGCTTTCATTCATCAGTTGAATGCAGCAGCTGCTGTTTACCTTGTGTGACAATCTCATGATAAAGGGGCCAACAGAAGCGACCCAAAACTGCTTGCAACAACATCTTGTTTCATTGACTTACATTAAAATTCATTGAGGTTTTTTAGCCTCTGCTGTGAAGTTGCCATTTTGAAGATATTTGTTTGTCTTTGGACTCACACAGCCTTTTTCCTTCTTTTCCACTTATCAGTCTACAAAAAGAACATTGAGTTTGTTATCAAACATTTATCCTTTTCCGTCTATTTAGCACATAGACACCAGCATTATTACCTTTTCACATTCTGTTGATAATTTTATTTATTTATTTATTTATTTATTTTTGGGATGTTTTGAACTAAATTATGTTAATTTTGCATATTGCTCCTTTAACACTTGTTCAGTGCTTCAGACGTCTGGTTCCCATCACCACCCCTGTGTATAACTCTGGCACTCCAGATAGGAAGTATTTCACCCCCGATCACTCTGAATGACTTCCAAAAGTTTAATCAACCAGAAATGCAAAGAACCCCGTGGAATTCCCCTTTAATTCTTACAGACGCGTTGTGGCGCCCTCTGGCGGAAGTGTGGGGAAGCGCACTGTTTAGCCGGACACTCGTAACTTTCCCAAGACACTTATTCCTGAAGCTGGAGCCTTGAGGGAGGAAGGCATAGCCGCTTCTCGTTCTCTCTCTCTCTCCTATTTCTCCACAAAACCAGCCTAACAGAGAGGAAGCCGAGCTGTTTGAATGGTAAGGTTTGCTCACTGTTGTTGTCGTCAGCGAGGTTAAAGATGTTATAGTATAAACTAGCTGACTGTTCATGTGGAAAGAAGCTCCAGGGTTAACTGTTAGCTAGCTAGCTAGCCGCGTAGCCTAGCTCGCCCTGTAGCCTGGTCTAAGCTTTATTGCTCGTTTTGTATTCCAAATCCTTGTTGTCATCTGGATCTAAGTCGCTTATATATACAACCGTGGGACCGAGTTACAAGCAGGAAAGCAAGCTCTCTGCTTATCTGGGTAGATAGAGTGGAAATAAAGGGATTAAGTTAGCTTTAAGTTAGCTAGCAAGTAAACAACGACTGGACTGGCTTGATTTCAGGTGTGTCCTCTGCTGTCGTTTGTTATCAAAGTTTGTTTGGGGTTAGTAGAAATTCAGTGATGTGTCTGGACGTATAGCTTAAAACGTTAACCTGCTGGATTTAACCCGTACATTATTCTGTAATGTGTTATTAAGAGTATTAATCTCCTTTCTGTGCCAAAATACCTGATTCTACGCAGTGTCACATTAGCAGAGACTTCTGGCTAATAAAGTTCACACTTATAACTTCACCCCTGTGAGAAGATGTGCTCGTATTTGGTCTTAGACCAAGAATTTCCCTCTTTCTTAGCTCTGAATTTCACTTTCGGTACTCCAAGATGAAGTCGGCTTCTTGTTAAGCCAGCTTCTTAGTGGAATTCTCACGTTCCACCTTAAATGGTGTAGCAGATATATTCCGGCGCCTGAGTGATTTTCTGAATCCACCTTAAATGGTGTAGTAGTTACATTCAGCGCCGATTTTACCTTCCCAACTTAAATGGTACAGCAGTGACATTCTAGTGTCTGGGGAACTTTCCCGTTGCACCTTAATTTGTGCCGTGGTCACTTTCCGACACCTGAGGAATGTTCCCGTTCCACCTTAAATGGTGTACTCGTTACTTTCTAGCACCTGAGGGATTTTCCCATTCCACCATAGTATGTGCTTTAGTGACGTTCAGGTGCCTAAGGAGTTTGCTTGTCCCACCTTTACAAGGTGCAGCGGTTTCCTTCTGACACCTGAGTAATGTTCCCGTTCCACCTTAAATGGGGCAGCCATGACATTCTGGTGCCTCCTGGTGTTTTCTGTTACACCTTAACTGATGCAGCTTCTTTCTGAAGTTTCCTATTCGACTTTAAATGGCACCAGAGAGACATTTTGGCACCTCATTGATTATTCCAGTCCACCTTAAACTGTGCTTTAGTGACAATTAGTTGCCTGTGGACCTTTCCGTTTCCACCTTAAATGGGGCAGCAGTCGCTTTCAGGCACATTGAGAATGTTCCTATTTCACCTTAAATAGTGCAGTGGTTACCTTGAGCCTGAGAAGCTTCCCTGTGCCACCTTAAATGTTGCAGCCGTGACATTCTGGCTCTTGTGAAACGTTCTCTGTCCACCTTAAATGATGCGGCAGACTGTAACTACAGGAGAGTTTAAGGTGGAACAGGAAAGTTTGACTAGGAAGCTTAAGCCAGTGTTATTTTCCCTATATCTTTAGATTTCTCTGTCCGGATTAGACGTCATGCTCACTCCCTCCGCTTTATTGCAGGTTTATCTCCTTTTTTATGAGGGCAGCTCAAATTGAGCTCAGGAAAATGACCTCCTCTTCCTGTTTTTGTGGAAAATGCTGGAGCGGTTCACCCACGCTTCTGCTTTCGGTCTTCACTTTCAGTTGGGCGGGTTTGGCCCAACTCTGCCGGCTGGGGAAGCTAAATCAGGATATCAGCATTACGCTATAGAGCTGCGGTTACTCACTATATGGCCTAAAGGTCACAGTCACACCTATACAGGCTTCCCGGACAGCCCACTCCAAAGCATGGGCCTTAACATGTAATTGCCCGAAATTGTCACCCATTAACCTGGTAGGATTTTTCGTGAGTGTATCTATGTACATTCGCTCAATAAAGCACTTGTGAAATCAGGTGCTGATGTTGGGTCTGGCTCTCATTCCACATTCCAGGTTAATCCCGAAGGTGTCCAGTGGGGTTGAGCTTGAGGTTTTCCATGCGGGATGCAGAAGTCCCTCCATACCAAACTCCTCAAATCTTTATGGAGCAGGCTTTATGGTGCCCGTGTGGTGGTGGGCACAGTCATCCTTGACCAAGAAAGCATTCCTCACTAAACTGCTAACTGTGTAAATGTCTTTGTTAGCATTAGCATCAGCATCACCCTTCACTGGAACGAAGGGTCTGAGCCTAAATCCTCCCAGGCCATTATCCCCTCTCCACCAAAGGTTACTCTTGCCACAGTGTGCTTTGGTTGCCATCCATTAGGGAGTCATCATTCCAGAGAACACTCTTCCACTGCTCCAGAGTCCAGTGGCAACGCTTTACACCATTCCAGCTGACGCTTGGCATTGCGCATAGTGATCTAGCTGCTCAGCCATTGAAACCCATTCATGGAAGCTCTGGATACACAGCTCTTGTGCTGGTGTTGCTTCCAGAGGCAGCCTGAAACTCTGTAGTGAGCGATGAGACATAGGATAGGCAATTATGTTCCTGCTTCTAGATACGTCCGTTTCCAAAAAGAGCATTTACAGTTGTCTGGGGCAGCTCTAGCAGAGTGGACATTCCTAGGACCGGCTTGTGGCATTCATTATAAACACACCAGACAAAACATTAGTCCTAATAGTGTGTAATTCCTCCACGAGCACCAGTAACAGCTGTGATCGGATTTGGCATGGATCTGACAAGTTTCTGGATCTTTAACACTATGGTCTTTGGCATGCCCAAATGCGGTCTCTTCTTTTAGCCAATTATTAACATTTGGTTTGGAGCCATTTTCCACACATGGAACAATTACAATTACTGCGCTGTACCACCTCTTCTCAGTCTTCTCAGTCCGCAGGTAATTATTGTCCCATCATCCTTGCACAGCCTCGCCAACCAAACGGAGAAGAGTGCAAATTCAGATGCAAATGACTCCTGAAGTTACAGGCTTATTTTGTTATAGCGCAACTGCAGCTTAACCCTTTAATGTTCTTCCCAACTTTTGGTAGGGCTCATATTGAGTCAGTATTTCTTAATGACTAATGTGTTGAACTTGATTCAACCCAAATGTGACATCTGTACCAATCGGCAGAGGTTTGTAAGGCTACTTTCGTCAGCCCCAAAGCCCCAGATGCAGTCACTCTAAAACATTAACATTTTTGTCTTTTTGGCGCCATGGAATGAGGCATTCACTACACTGTAGCACCTCTTCTCTATCTGTGGATCCCGTCACTCACACCATCTGTGGGAGCCTAAAGTTACTACCACCTTACCATCACATATGCAGCAACTGTTCAGCTTTTATGTTGTATTCATAAGTACAGTGCGATTGCATAATAACTGTTTCACAGAAGTTCCAGGATAGCTCGCTAGAGACTGTTGTCACCATTCTAGGATGTGAGTAAGCACATGTCTGTGATCCTTCACAGGGAGGAGGGGTGCGGTATTTGTACTACAGTGTGTCTGTATTGATGGCTAAAAACATTTCAGTTACGGAGATGGGTGTAGCTGCTCGAAGCAAACACGTTTGGCTGCTCACCAAGGCAGAGAACATGTCCAAACATTTAATTTAATTATCATTTAATATGAACAAGCTCCCCTAAACAGAAAGCAGTGTGTCATTTGCTCATCAGCATCTGCCAACATGGCTGCATAAACCTAAACTAAACTCATCACTAAAAACATGGGGCCTAATCACTGTACCTGACTGACCCAACAGCCCAGCACCATTGTTAGGCGGCTGTACCACGCAGGACTACATGCACACAGACCATTACAACAACTGTCTGGCCATGGTCAGCACCAAGATGACGACTTGTTGCCACACCTCACACATCCAGAAGGCCTGGTGTCACTCCATCTCCACCCCTACGGCACAGTCTGCAGGAACAGTGTGAGAATATTCAAGCTGCATAGGATGGATTAGCACGGGACACCTTTAGGAACCTCTACAACTCGAGACGTCTTTTACCGGCTGGAAAATATTATCCGAATCCTAAAAGAACCCTAAGCACGATTGTAAGTCGCTCTGGATAAGAGCGTCTGCTAAATGCCTTAAATGTAAATGTCTGGCTGTGCCACACCATACTTAGGTGGACACCATACCCCACTTCTGTATGTGTAGCTCAGTAAATATTGCCCATTTCTGTCTAGATTTATTATCATTTATTGTTTCTGGTAACTTTTCTCCCAATAGCACTTATTCTTCCTTCCCAATGGCACTGCAATCCCACACTTCCTTCTGGGTGCAGCTGTTCTTTTGAGGATGAGTGTATTACTGTCATTTGATCTGGTGTTTATAGTTGTGCACTTGTGATGGTACAGTAAATAGCCCGTTGATTTGAGCTATAGCGAGTACACCTGATTGCTTATGTATCGTCCAGTCCTCCTCTGTCCTCCTCAGTAATCTGTGCGTAATGTTTGTGGGTGTGTTTGATGGCACAGTGGGTGTGTGTTTGAACAGTGTGTGTGTGCGTGTGTGTGTGTGTAAGTGTAAGCCCGGAGGGTTGAGTTAAATTTAGTGCCACAGCTGTTGGATAGCAGTGCTGGAGGACACCCCGCATGTTTTTCCGTAAGCAGTTATGATGGCAGCGACTTCAAACAGAAACTTTGTCTTTCACTCCTTTGCGGGTGTTGAGACACAGCTATCTGGATCCTTGTCTACTCTCATTGTTCACTGACCATGTAGGAGCACTTTGTAGTTCTACAGATACAGACAGCCCATGTGTTTCTCCCTACACTTTATTACCCTGTTCCTTA
Source organism: Prochilodus magdalenae (assembly GCA_024036415.1). Lineage (NCBI taxonomy): Eukaryota > Metazoa > Chordata > Actinopteri > Characiformes > Prochilodontidae > Prochilodus > Prochilodus magdalenae. Next base: position 27,928 of record JAMWET010007584.1, on the reverse strand, counting down.
ATAGGCAGGTATTATGAGGGTGGTGGATCATTCTCAGCACTGCAATGACATTGACATGGCTGTGTGTTGCACTGGTGTGAGTGTATCAGATACAGCAGTGTTGCTGTATCCACTTCTGTTAACGTTTTCGTGTTTTCTCTCATTGCAGGGTTACAGCATTGGAGGACTGGACACTACTTGTGTTATGAGACTGTTTCTTCAGTAAAAAACAGAAAGTGGATTTTTGAGGAGAGAGAATTGGTCCACAGGGAAACGGAATGGGAGTTTTCCTTCACCGCTCAGAAGAGACTTCACTCTTGTTAAGACTAAACCGACTACTTTGCTCCAGCTTAACGTCTCTTACTGTCTACAGGACATGTATTCACTGCAAAGCTCACTGAATGCTAACGATCTGAACAAATGAACCTCCATCCATTGCTCACTCCTTGATCCTTAATTGCAACAGTTAAGAAATAATTTTTGACCAGCAATAAAATAGCTCAGTTTTGGTCACGGCAGCCAATTCTGGGCCAAGGCAATACTGAAAAGGTCAACCTACACGGTTCTGTCGGGCCTACAGAACTAACAAGCCTTTTGGTGGATAGCCTCATCCTGCACTGAAGATAGACAGAACAGACTGTGAATTGAATGTAAAGCTTACTTAACTGTGACTCCACACAAATGAATGCAAGCTGCTGCCAGCTATCTATTGGATCTGAACTGGGATTACACGGATCAAACTGGAAATCACACTGAATCTACTGCAGAGACACTTTTATGCTAGTTTTATAATGCTTGTGTTAAGCTTAAACCAGCTTCCATTTTAATGTGAAGTGACTTGTCACCGAAGAGGACCTGAGAGCTGAGCAAGGGAACCACTGGTTTGGACATTTGTTTCTCTTGGACACGTTAGCTGGGACGGATCAGAAGAATGGCAGGAAAGGACTACAACCATCTCTTCAAACTGCTCATCATTGGAGACTCCAGTCAGTACCTTTCTGGTTTTATGGTCATCTTTATACAGCACTAATCAAAGTCACGCTTAGCAAAGTCTGTTTGTCTTTGGTTACACCGTAGCTGCCAACTGAAATTTTACTCACTACATACTACACAGTCGAGATGTCCACTTCCTACTTTCAACGGTGCCAGGGTGTAGTTCGTGAAGGAAATCATGTGAAATAAGTCGGCTTGGTGGGTATATAAGATGTGTGATGGGCTGTATACTGGATATGAATCCATCCTTGGAGATCCCTTGCACGCATACATGCTGATTGTCTTCTCTGGGCTGGATGGGATCTTCTAGCAAGACAATTCGACACAGCTAGAAATGTCCAACATTGGTTGGCACAACAAGACTTAACATGTACTACCCTGGCCTCCAAGACCCAATTGAGCATCTATGGGACCACCTTGATCATCGTGTTCCCTCTAAGGATCTTCCCCTACACACCCTCCAGCAGATGTGGGATGCACTGCAGTGCAGATATCTGTGACAACCTACAAGGACCTTATTGAGTCACTCTTGTCTAGCTGCTGTCCATGCTGCCCACAGTGGTTACTCTGAATATTAGCTGGTCATAATAATGTTACTTGTCTGTGTATAAATGTGCATTCAGACTAATTTAAATATTTGAAAATCTGTAAGAGTTAATGAACAAGTGTTCGGTTGTCACCCTGATTTCATTAACATGTAATGTGCAAACAGGGTTAACCAGTTCTGTGGTGCTAGTGAACTAAACAATTTAGCTGAGTACATTTAAAAACATGTCTTCAAAAAAAAAAAAAGGCCTCTTTACTAGAGCTGGAGTAGTTAGCCTACTTACAGCTGCCTTGTGCCCTTGTGTTCTCTATCACATGCTCAACAATGCGTCCAAACAAGCTCAGCTGTCAACCAAACAAGGCACTTGTCTTCATGTTGTAACAATTGTAGTATGACTTTGAATAGTTACTAGAATGCATCATGACATTGTGATATTCTGATCACATCTGAACATCATGAATCTAGTCAGTGTCCAAGGAAAAACGAGTATCTCCAAAATGGCAACTTCACAGGACAGGGCAAAAGCCTAATTTTATTTCATTGTTAGTCAATAGAACCAGACTTCTTTCCAAACAAATGTAAACGGCTACTCGTGTGATCAAATGATGCAAAAAAGTAACAACAATGGCAAAAATGGAGAAAACAACAGTATGTGGCCATGCATTTGGGGGAAAATATGCACTTGCGATTGACTGATATGGTTACTTGGATTTGAATAGGGAATACTACAAATTAGAAAGGCCAATGTTTGGCTGAATATCAGCTTTATCTGGTTTGAGGCCCTTCATATTGCGTGCCGAACTGCCAGTAGGTTGTGGTTGAGATGGGATAACACACGGGTTTGTCTGCCTCTGAATAGTCTAAACACATCTACAGGCAGTTCACAGTACAGAATGGACGTTGTACAACACAGACGATTCATGTTATGACCACCAACTAATATCCAGAGTAATCGCCATGTGCAGCATGAACAGCTGGTAGACGGGCTGGGAGTGACTCAGTAAGGTCCTGGTAGGTTGTCACAGGTATCTGGAGCTATGCTGACTGCATTGCATCCCACAGCTGCTGGAGGGTGAGGACCCATAGTGTGAACACTGCGATTGCGTTGGTCCCACAGATGCTCAGTTCGGTTCAAGTCTGGGGAGTTAGGGGGCCAACTTAGTACTTGGAAGTCTTGGTCATGGATCTCCAACCAATGTCAGACATTTCTTGCCGTATGACATGCCGCATTGTCTTGCTGGAAGATCCCATCTGCCCCAGGGAAGACAATCAGCAGGTATCACCCTTTTTACCCATGACGGAAATGAGGGATGTGTGTGCAGACAGCCAATTGGACACCTTATTTACCCCCCGCCATTTACACACCACCATGTCAGCTCACGACATGTAGCCGCCTTAATGAGCTAAAGGCTGCCGGTGTTGGAAATAGATAATAATGTGACGTCTCTCACCAATCAACAGCTGACTTTGGTCATTCAAATACTTCACATTACTATAAATAAGTTTGGACCACCATGCTTAGCTGACTGTCCCTCAGTTGTCTCAGCCAGCAGGTGTTCTTCTGATTGGTCTAATGCAGTGCTCCCGTTTTAACTTGGCCACTACAGTTCAATAATAGTCTGCTAAAGAGCTGATTAGTTGTGTCAGGTGTGTTGTGAGCAGGGAAAACACTAAACTGTTTAGGAAAGTGGGCCTCCTGGACCAGGGTTAAGCAACACTGCGTCCTGTGGCTGATGTGCACCGAGCATGTGCACCATTGTGCATACTCCGTTACGTTTTATATGATATTGGCTGATCTGTAAACCACATGAGTCTGTTTACAATGTTGTATAAGCAGATTACCTTGGGGTGTTTATTGCTGAAACCGCTATATAAGCTCAGTTTTATTCCCATTCATGGTTAGAGCTCAAAGAGACCAAAGGGATGTGGACAAAAACCTGCTCAGTTTTACTATTAGTTTGGTTTAGCTTAAATGCATTTCTGTGACTCAGGCGCAAATTGCTCCTTACTACTTAAGTGCTGGAAGGTCCCCAATAGCATGTAGTTCCTCCACAAGCACAAATAACAGCTGTGAGTGCATATGGCATGGACTGGACAAGTTTCCGGATGTAGGCCGCATCAGTGTTTAGACACTCTTACATCAAAGAATTGTGCAGTTCGGTCAGATTTGGTGGATACTTTCTCTGGCACAATTCTACAGGAGAATTCCCTGTAGACTGGGATTTGTGCCCCATGCGGGTAGATCCGTATGACCGTACTCTTGCATACACCTGCAGCTTCGGCTACTTCCTTTGCGTTATGGTCTTTGGCATGCCCAAATGCAGTCAGTCCTTTTAGCCAAACATTAACATCGGCTTTGGAGCCATTTTCCAGATATGGAATTACATGCACTGTACCACCTCTATGAATCCCGTCACTCACACGCTGTACAATCTCATGCAACCTTGCCAACCGAATAGAGTGCAGTTACAGATGTAAATGCTACTGAAGAGTCTGGCTCTGACCCTTTGTTACTGTATCTTAATGAAGAAGGTGTTAGATTTGACTCTGACCCTGATTGTGCCATCTCCACCAATCGGCAGAGGTGTGTTGGGCTAAAACAATTTCACTGAGTCTTTCACTACATTTCATCTTTACTCTTCTCATCCATAGAGGAAACAAGCCCCAGCTGAATCCCTCCACACCTGTGGATTGTTCATGTTGGACTATTTTAGGGGAACCTTATTTTATTGGCATGCTCTATGCTATAGGTGTCTATGCTAACCTAATGTTATCAAAATTAACAATATGCTTTATAATTATTGCCCGAAAAAACTTAGGAGGACGTTAAAGGGCTAAACTGACCGAAAATGCTTACACATATGCGCTCACAGTGCGTATCGGGCAGGGTGTCCAGATTGGGTAGCGAGAGCACCTACAGGCAGCTCATCATCTGTGTTATATGGTTTAATATCCACATATAAGACATAAGCCAACTTTGCTGGCATTTATAAACTCTGCTGTCATGTTGATTTAGTGATGTTGGTATAGAAGTGAGATTGATCTTTAAGCCTTAATATTATCTGTGATGGAACCTAGGAAATACCTGAACATGGATTCAGTGCTCGAGTGTTGGCAGCTGGAAGAGTTAACGGAGTGCTGAAGGTTAAAAGTCTAAGCTGAAGTGAAACCACAGTGAGTGAGTGTGCCTAACCAGTCCCTAAGCGTGACATGAATGAGTCATAGTTACCGTTAACCTAAACCTTCAGTAGTGGGCTGCATGGGTGGAGCAGGAAGGCTTCTCCAAGCCTGTGCCCAGTGACAGTAAAAAGTAGTGAATGTAATTAATTAATTAATTTGTTTGTTATTGTTGTTATTCGGTGCAGACCATATGGATGCTCCAGCCGCTGTGGAGACGTTGCCCTGTCGCAGCTTTCCAGCCTGCAGTGTGGCTCTAGAGTCCAGGGGCATCTGTGTTGGCTCTGACTGTATTAAGTGTGGAGTCCATAGTCCGAGTTGATGGGCGTATGGATCTGGTATAAAGTCTGTTTGCTGGGTAAATGTTTAGAGAGTGCTGCTGATTAAATAAAGGGAATGGAATCTACTTCTTAAGATGGTGCCAAAAGCTCCACCCTGATGTGAGGTCACGCAAAACAGACATTCAGCTGTTCTGTTCTGGGCAGGAAAACAGAGCTGCTAAATTCTCAGCATGGGATTCTGTTCTGTTTTTACAGAATTCTTTGTCTTGTAAATCTTCGCATTGTTCATCTTCTTCTAAGACCTTTTGCACCTTCTTCGTCAAATTATAATATTTTTTTTTGTCTTATAATTGGTCTTCTAATTCTTCTTTTTCTATTTCTTTTCTGTCTTCTTGATCTATTTTTTGTCTAATTGTTAGTCTTCTGTTTCATTGTCATCTAATTTTGTCTTTTAATTCTTCTTCTCTTTAATTCTTCTACTTCTAATTCTTTAATTCCTTTTCTTTGTGTTCTTCATCCTTCTAATTCTTGTTTTTCTAATTCTGCATCTTTCTCTTATTCTTCTATTTTGTTTCCTATTTTTTATTCCTCTCCTTCTAGTTCTTATTCTCAACATGTCCTTGTTATTGCTGTTAAATATTCATTGAGGACTTGTGGAACCTAGTAGATATAAACATCAGCCTGAGGGTTTTATTATGACTAATATTAAGTGAACAGTTTTTGGCTGTTACTGTAATTGATTCCCACTTTTTGAAATCGATGCAGTCCTGCTGGGGTACTCAGGGACACGGGAAGCGGGGGGAGGCTTATCTCAGCACAGTGCAAACCGATGTCCGATCAGGAGGTCATATGCAGAAGGGATAGAAACGGAAGTGTGCATCAGCAGGGTGATGTGTCTGTCGTCTCTTGCCACATCTCTTGCCACATAAACGTCCGGTTTAGGATCCGTTATACCACATAAACTTAGTTAAAATGAGGAAAACTGCGTTTTGCACAGTGTTGCTGTGCACATTGTGCAAATACTGCTTGGCACCCTCAACTAAATCACTTTCCCACATCCCGGGATAACAAAATAAAACACTTCAGTGAAGATGGAGGGAGGTTTTGGAGAGAGTGTCATACAAGCCCTGGTGAGCTTTATGTGCTTTTCGTAATAGTGTAGCTTGTTCAGCCAAGCTGAATAGGTGGAGTGCTCTGAGGAGTGTGATCTAGTGCAGTGCTCCCTGACCCTGCAACCTCTTCACTTTCCCTTTCTTTTGCAGATGTAGGGAAGAGCAGTCTGCTGCTGAGATTCGCAGACAACTCCTTTTCTGGTGAGTTTTGTGGTGGCTTGATCAGTGTACTATGGAGAATGTGTTAAATCTTAGGATCGGATTATAAAGTGCATGTAGTGCATAATAACTGCTGACTTGGAGCTGCAGCCGCTGGTTTCCTGATTGAAACCTTGTTAGACTAGTGGTCAGTCAGTGATTCATCAAGAACTTCCAGAAGGCCTGGAGTAATGCTATTCTTACAAAATCGGCCACACTGTACAATTTAACATGTGATGAGTTGATATAACTGTCAGTTCCTATAACAGCATGTAAGTCCTGGAAAATCCTAACCAGGGAGAGCCCCCTCAGCTGTATCTATTTAGATTCACTCAATGGAAACGATGCTGATTGGCCAGTTTCCTATGGGGCTTTTCAAGATTTTGACCCTTTTGTTTCCAACCAGAACTTAGTGATGAGATTAGAGTACTCCTACAATATTCACAGAGCTTGAAACAATAAGCATAACAATTCCATAAAATCTCAGACTTGTATGTCTTATGTGTCACCAAAGGCTGCAATGGGTTCCCCTCTGGTTTTTAAACACTGCAGTGTCACTGCTGAGTTTGGAGTCACACAGACCTGCATCAGCAGATGAGCTACAGTCTGTAATTGTATGCCAGCAACAGAGAGCTTTCTGACAAAGTGTGTGTTTGTGTGTTTATAAATATTTTACTGTATTTTTAAAAATTTTAAAGTACAATGTTTTCTTCTGTAGGTAGCTATATAACTACTATTGGGGTAGACTTCAAAATACGGACAGTAGACATTGACGGAGAGAGAGTCAAACTCCAGATCTGGGACACAGCCGGCCAGGAGAGATTCAGAACCATCACTTCCACGTAAGCACTGACCACAGTACGCTAACCTAAAGGTCACAGCACACACATACAAAGCTTAAAGGTTTACCTTGGATGTAGTCAGTTGGACACATGCTTGGTGTGTGAAGATTCTTCTTTAGTTTGCATGAGGCTAATTAAGCTAACAGATAGTGGAATTACAAAGGACTTAAGGAGCTGAATCAGTAGAAGCAATGATCTTTGTCCAGATCATGCAGTTTGCATCATGCTAGTTGGTGGCTTTGGTTTAGGTTACTTGATAGCTACATTAGCATCATAGTTTGGGGGGGGGACAAGTACATTTTGATTTTGTCTGGCCATCACTTAAAAGGGGAAATCGATCCCCAATTTTTCAAAATGTATATTTCATGATCTAGTGTAGTTTGATGTGTAAATGTACCTAGTAGAAAAACTGACTGGTGAGTGTTAGTTCTTGTATGCCTTAAAACAGTGTATGGTGGTATTATATTAAATATGACATATAAACCACATGGGAATGTTTGTTCATTATATTAAAAAACAAATGAGCAGAATTCCTCCAAGCGCAGGCCACCTGTGACACACTGTAATGATGTCATATGGCTCCAGTGGAGTCAGAAAATAAGACTTTTCTCCTGAGTGATGTCATGTGCTAGCTAAAGCTGTACAGACGGAATGATCAATTCGAGTTAAATAAGATATTTAGCTTGCTGTTCCTCACTCATTGGATGGGAGAGCATGAAACCATTTGATTTGGCATCAAAATGTATTAAGTGTTGCAGTAATTTTCTTTCACTCCGTCTCTCCCTCCATCCTTTCTTCCCTCCTTCCTACCTGCCTGTCTGCTACCTTCCTTCCTTCCTTCTTTCCTTCCGTCCTTGAAGTTCCTTATCCTTCTGAGGCCAGATGGTGCTAGAGCCTGTCCCAGCACTCATTGGGCTGAAGGCAGGAAATACCCTTGACAGGACACCTGTCTGTTGCAAGGCAGGGTTATTGGACATGTTGTCCATATTTAGGCCTATAGGTCTTAACAGTTGGGGTTTCCTTTAAAGGTGTTCTTTGCAGTGGAGGTGATAGGATCCATAGGATTTCTCAGTTTGGCCAGATATTTTAAGCCCAACGTCCAATAAGAAAAGAGCTGAGGGACATTCATTTGACAGTCCTCAACTTTGTGTTGTTACCTAACTGAAGTCCTTCTTTGAAGTGTAGGGACTGTTTTGTCTTCTAACACCTTTCATATCTCCACCATGAAGAGGAAAAAAAAATCTCACTGATCTATCGTACAGCAGCATCTCAGGCTTCAGGCAGGATGTTTAAAACCTTCCCTGTGAGGTAGCCTGTAGGAGTCTCTGGAGTCTGGTTACTATCACCATCACTATCAACAATTATCAAAAGTTTCTCTAGAATGTAGCGTTTCATACCAAACCCACTCTGTATGACTTAGTTTACATTGTAATCATTTAGTTATGCAAAGAATTTGAGAAATGTTGGAATTTTCCCTTTATAAGAATTGTTTTTCCTTCCACACAGGTATTACAGAAACACCCATGGGGTCATTATTGTTTACGACGTCACAAATCCAGAATCGTTTGTTAACGTTAAACGGTGGTTGAATGAGATCTCGCAGAACTGTGACAACGTCTGTAAAATTTTAGGTGAGTTTACATGTGACAGCAGATAAAAGCCAAATTCAGCATGTTAAAACAATACATTACACACAGTACAATTGTCAATGAGATGATGTTGCCTTTGAGTGCTCAGTCCTACCCTTTCAATTTGTTGTTTGTTTTCTCTAGTTGGGAACAAGAATGATGACCCCTCTAAGAAGCAAGTGGACACCCAAGATGCTTTGCGCTTTGGGGAGTCAGTAGGTGTTAGAGTATTTGAGACCAGCGCAAAAGAGAACATCAATGTGGAAGAGGTAATTTGGTACTTTATGAATAAATGTGTGCGTGTGTGTGTATTAGGGCTGCTCTCTAGAAGTCGACGATTCGAATCGTCAGTCGGTGACCCTTTAAGTCGACTGAGACCCTTCAAGTCGACTGACAACAGTGACCTTTTTTTCCCCATAAAACAGACTAAAGCTTACTAAAATACACGAACGTTAAGAATTTAAAAAGACATTTTAATAATGATTAAAGGTGAATAATAAATATATATTAAAGGTCTAGCTGGGCTGTGATGTATCCTTGCTAAAAAATTTAACCCACGTGACGACGTGCCCAGGCGGTTCACCGTTTAGGAAGCTGTGAAGCTGAGAGACACGGGTGGAGCGATGTCCCAGAGAAAGACTGGAGAAGGTTTAGAAGAAGAGAATCCGAACAATGAAATCGAATTCCGCTCGTCATTTAGTCAGACATCCAGCACTGCTTCAAACGAGTGAGCTGACTTTCGTTTTAGACGTAACGGCTGTTTGCGGTGAAGGAAAAACGGACTGAAGACGTTTGTTTTATTATAATTCCATTATTTTAGAACCTAAATTACAGATATTTATTTATTTGTCTACAGCTAAGATTATTTTTATTTAAAGATAAGTACAGACACTTAATTTGCCTGCCGATAAACGAGAGATAATTATTTCTGCGCGGGTAATATAATTAACAGTTTCATCTCTACCATTCTCCTTTTCATCTATAAATAATTTAAATATGGACAAATTTTTTATTTAGCAGTTTATTATTTATGAGAGATAAAAGACGAAGGGTCCTCCTACTGAAGAAGCTGTTAGAAGTGAAATTAAAAAGACTATAAGCTATAAGCGCTAATGTTTCGCATAAATATGAGCTGCTGCCCGGCGCTATATCCTGTAATTAAAGGCTCCAGTTCAGATTGATCATCATACGCCACGTCTCTTTTAGTTCAGAAATATGTTCCTGTGACTCTGCTGACTTTCTAAATGAGGACATCAGATCTGAAACGTATGCAGAATGATTTACTGATTACTAGATCATGTACATGGAGAGAAAAAAAAAAACACGAACCGAATCGTCAGCCAGGACGGGCGAATCCGATTCGACTGACAATATAATTCTGAGATTCTAGTGTGTGTGTATATATATATATATACACTAAGCCATGAGCTTCATGTCCAGGTCCAAATCTCTTTGATTCTGCCCCAAATTCTTTACATTCTGGCCCTTGTGATCAGACAGAGAAGATGTCTGCAGTTGATAAAGTGAGTTACAATTCTAATTCTTACCAATGAAGAAAAACAAAAGTTGGTTCCACTGAGCTCTAATATTAGGTAACTACCGTTCCTAGCTGATGTTACTACCGACTGGCAAAAGCTGACCATCAGGTCTCCACATCGACATTTGGTGTCAATCAGAAACACTGAAGAAGATGGCAACCTAGCTAAGGCAAAGATAGCTAGCTAGGGCTAGCTATCTTTGCTTTAGCTGAGCAGCATGTAAAACAGACAAAAAACAGTACATGAATATGTAGCAAGAAACACCCTATTAAACCCACAGCCTGTATTAATGAGATCTGCAAGGTCCAGTTTGGCTTTTCCCAGTTAGCTAGTGTCAGTTCATAGCTAACATTAGAGCCCAGAGCCACAAAACTATCTAAAAACTAAATGTTTATCTTCATTGGTGTAAGAATTTTAATTCCCCTTATCAACTGCAGACATCTCATCTTCTCTTTCTCAACACAGGGAAAGACACAGCTGTGTCTGAATAACTAAGGAAGTGACTGTAAAAAGGTTCTGTGATTGTCATTTGATTTGGTGTTCTGTTGGCGCAGTGAATCTTCTCATCTGAATGGGTGTCATTTTAGCATCAGTTAGCTTTAACCTAGCTTGTTGGCGCAGTTGACAATCTAACTCATCTGAACTGGTTGTGTCAATTTCATTTTGGCATCAGTTTAAACAAACCCGTGAGGGAGGGATATTCCTTTTAGATGGCTCTTAACTTTGTGTGAAGTTATCGCCTAACTGAAGTCTTCTTTGAAATATAGGGTCATGTTTTGTTTCAGCTCTTACTTCAACATCGATCAATCCTCTCAGCTAAACGGGTGCCATTTTAGCATCACTTAGCTCCAACCTAGCCTGCGCAGTGGGGATGCATTTGGCTCACAAAACAGGTTCAATTTCAGTGTACTTTCAAGTCTACTTTGATGGCGTGGGAGTGTTTTGTGTTTCGCATTCAGTTTTAGGCCGGACAGTCTTGTTTTATTTAACTCCCAGTCCTCAGTCTGGCTCAGTACCTGGACGGACACTTATCAGTTCTTTTTCGGGATGAACTATTTAATTTAATATTGTTCGCGAACAATATTATGTGTGACATTGGCTCACGTCCGTGTCACAGACTTGTCTTGCATGTTATTGGTCATGTGAAGTCCGCAGGTCAGCCCTCTAATTGCTAGTCAATCAGTAAGTTTCCGTCACTGACTCATGAGCGCCATCCATTCCACCCAGTTAAGTGAGTAAAATAACCGTGTGTGTGTGTTATATAGGTTATGCTTTTAATTCTGTTCTGGTGTTGTGCCCGAACACACCCCCCACCTCCCCTCAGTGCTAGAGCAATCCGCGTCTCTTTTTCCACATTTTAACAGCCTTTTGACGTTCATGTTCTTGGACTGGTTCTGCCAGTCTTTGGTTTACCTATGCAGTTAGCTCCATGCTAATATGTGATTATGCTGTGGATTTGTTAGATTCATAGCTCCAGCACAAAATTACTATAAGGTTGATCGAATGTGTTGTTAAATGTGTGTATTTGATTTTCTCTGCTGGACTGAGATCCACATCATCAGTGTGACTGTTGTGCTTTACTCAGATGTTCATGGCCTTTACCCACATGGTCCTGCGGGCAAAGAAACAGAGCCAGAGTCGAGCAGAGAAAGAGCGGGAGAGGGAGAAGGACACGGTTCACATCAACTCTCACAGGGACCGTGACAGGAGAAAGAGAGGGAAGAAATGCTGCTGAGAAAGAGAACAGAGGGACGAGTACAGCACCTCCAGTCAGCTGGCACATTCTGCAGAGAAAACGATGTATTTGCTTAACTTTGCACTGAGACGGAACGGAGATCGAAACAGGAAGCCACTATTAAGTGCCGATATCTTTGTTTGTCTTTTTTTTGTCTGTCAATGTCATTTTATTACTAAAAGGGAACTGACCCATCCAAGACATTACATGGTCATTAGACATCTAATTAAAGAAAGACACTAACAGACCTGAAGTGTTCTCCTGTGATTAGTCAACAAGAAAAAACATCTGTTTCATGTCAGTTACAGAAAAAAAGTGTTGGTGAGCCAAGTCCAAATGTGTCCAAATTAATAATTAGCAATAAAATCCAACTTTTGAAATGCAAAGTCATTTGTTGCATTCTTTCTGTCATATGTTCATGATCAAGTCTCAAGTTAGTTTCCTTGTATCTACGCTCACTGCCTATTGCATCAGCTCCCTGGACCATACAGGACACTCTGTAGTTCCTGTTCCTCAATGGTCAGGACCCCCACAGAGCAGGTATTAAGTGGGTGGTGGATCATTCTCAGCACTGCAGCAACAATTAACGTGGTGGGGGTGTGTTAGTGTGTGTTGTTCTGGTGTGAGTGGATCAGACACAGCAGTGCTGCTGTACACCTTAGTGTCACTACTGGACTGAGAATTGTCCACCCACTAAAACTATCCAGCCAGCCTGGTCCTGTGACCACTGATAAAGGACTAAAGGATGTCCAACACTGCACTGTGCAGAAGCAGATGAGCTATTGTCTCTGACTGTACATCTGTAAGGTAGGAGTGTCTAATAGAGTGGACACAATGTTTAAACCCTCCAGCAGCACTGCTGTGTCTGATCCACTCACACTAGCCTTCATCTCTCTCCTCTCTTCCATCCCACCCTTGTAACAGAACCTGTCCCTGATAGGACAAACAGCACAGGCTAGCATATGCTGTGTTTGACGTTGGTATACTGGTTAACCATGATGTCTATGCTGGGGTGACCAGCTAAACCAGCATGAATTGCATGCTGGTAGGTAGAACCATTTTCAAAAATGTTCTGTATAAAACTACATACTACACATTATCCATCAAACTGATAAACCACTTCACCATGCAGAGAACATGCACATGGATTTTTGAGCATTCATAGTTTTATATAAAACACATTCTATTTACCAAAGAACTCTTGAAAGACAATAGTGTTGAACTGCAGGTCTCTTTACTAACTTAAAAACCCTTGTAGAAGGATCTTTAAGAGTGTAGAACTCATGCATCTAAATAGAACCATTTACTAAAGAGCCGGTTTACTGTTAAACATACATATATATATATATATATATATATATATATATATATAAATTTTAAATGTATTATTAGCATTAGCATTAGCCAACGCCATGAACGATTAGCCATTGCACTTCCCCTGCGGAACCTTTCTATTTTGGGCTGCCGTTTCCGGGTCCATCTGACGGGGACGGACCGTGGGGCCATGGCGGCGGAGAGCGAGTGAGTACATGAGCTGAAAACGCTGCTAGTGAAGCTGATGTAGTGATTTATTTTCTTTTCGGGGCTCTTTTTGTTCTAATGTCGTTCTTTAACCCCTTTACGCGTACTAAACCCGAATACCAGCAGCTGCTGTGGTCTGAACAACGCTGTTAGCGGAGTGTTAGCAGCGGGACGAGGCTGTGTTGACAGCTCGCAGAGATGGAGCTCCCTCAGAGATTTCTCTAAAAATAAACTCTTTATTCCAGTCAAACACCTGATTCGCAACCAGGGACTTTACTTAGTATGTTTACTGGAATGTAGTGGCCCTTTCTGGTTTATGTCATCCTAATCTTAGTCTGTGTAGAGAGTAATATTAGACGAAGCTGAAGTTGGATTCACAGTCGAATTTAACAGTCCACCTTAAACGAAGCTGCGGTTGCGTTATGGCGCCTGATGTGTCAGAATCTAAATGCTGCACCATTTTAGATGAAAAGGAAAGTTCTAATGAAAGGCTGATGTCAGCCTCGTTAAAACGCGTGTACAATATGTAACTGAACTGTTCGTGTTTTTGCAGCACCTTGTGTGAAATAGAAGTGCTGCAGTCCATCTATCTGGATGAGCTGCAAGTTACACAGAAAGATGACGGGTAACCTTTACCACCTGCATGCTCTACAGCTACACAGATCACACTGTCATCTACACTCACTGTCCATTATATCAGTTCCACTGACCATACAGGAGCACTCTGTAGTTCTACAGTCACAGACTGTAGTCCATCTGTTTCTCTGTATACTTTATTACCCTGTTTTTCAATAGTCAGGACCCCCACAGGACCACCACAGAGCAGGTATTATGTGGGTGGTGGATTATCTCAGCAGTGCAGTGACACCAGTTGAGTTAGTGTGTGCTGTGCTGGTGTGAGTGGCTGGTGTGAGTGGTACCTTGCTGCTCCACCTTGTAGATGAACAGTCATAGACGATAGCTCATCTGCTGCTGGACATCTTTTAGTCTTTCATCAATGCCCACAGAACGCTGCCCACAGAACGCTGCCCACAGAACGCTGCCCACAGGACACTGCCCACAGAACGCTGCCCACAGGATGCTGTTGGCTGGATAGTTTTGGTTGGTGGACGAGTCTCTGTCCAGCAGTGACACTGTGGTATCCAGCAGCAATGATATGTCTGATCCTCTCACACCAGCACAACACACACTAACACACCACCACCACGTCAGTGTCCCTGCAGTGCTGAGAATGATCCACTACAGTCTGTAACTGTAGATCTACAGAGTGCTCCTATATGGTCAGTGGAGGTAGGTGTACATACATGGGTGTGGCTTTAATGTAATGGTTGATCAGTGTAAGTATGTGAGTCTTCTCTTTTAGAGGATGGCAAATCGGCCTGGTCCTTCACCCGTCCACCGGAGAGGACTGCCTGTCCCAGTTTGTCCGTCTCACTCTGACACTGGACCTGGATGCTGAGGCACGTGTTAAACATCTTCAGCGTTTTAATAGAAATGTATTTCCATACTGTACAAACATCTTAGACATCTGCGAAAAGCTAATCAGGTTCTAAACCGAACTTACCTGTCTGTTTACTAAAGAGCTTTTGAGGAAACCTCCTTTAGAAAGCGGATCAGTGAAAGGTTCAGCAGTATTGTGGGAGACCCAAAGGCTACATACATTTTGTGACATCCTTTTTTTTCACTTTTAGTATCCTTCTTCTCCTCCCTGCATTTCCATTCACAACCCGCGAGGCCTCTCCGATGACAAGTTGCACAGGTACTAGTCCATTTTTAAAGAGCTTAGGGCTTGGTATTAACTGTGTTCAGCTGAGCAGCTCACCAGGTATCCACTCCGCTTTAACAAAAGCACCTTGTTGTATAGTAGCAGTTGTGGGCTGGAGGTTATGAAACTAGCCTTATGACCGGAGGGTCGCTGGTTTGATTCCCTGAACTGACAGTAACGACTGAGGTGCCCTTCAGTACGGCATTTAACCCCTGACTGCTCTGTCGTGGTTAGGGCTGCCTAACGCTTACTGCCCCCTGTGTGTGTGTGTGTGTGTGTGTGTTTATTTGGGTGTTTCACTTCATGAATGGACAATGCGGAAGACAAATTCTTTAATGTAAAAACACAAATGGCACAAAATGGCCCTAACCTCTCGGCTCAGAGAATGAGTGGCCTTCCCTAAATCTGTATGTTCCCACATGAGCATGTCCAGATTTGGGTCAGCATGTGAACCTGCATTACCGTGTTTCCTATCACTGTATAAAAGAAGTTGCTTGATGCCTTTTTTATTGGAAGGTCCTGTGTTTGTTCATGTTTTGGATCAGTAAACACTTATTATTGATTTGTTTATTTAGAATAACACTAGGATGCGACTCATTTGAGACTGGGTTAACTGCAATGAGACATTATGTAGGAGGTGGTAAAATGGCAGAACACTTCCGATTGACCTTTTCTTCATGTTCTTATTCTTCTACTCCACAGTTTACAGCAGAGTTTGCAGATGGAGGCAGAGTCCTGCTTGGGAATGCCGGTGCTGTATCAGCTAATTGAGGTTTGTGCTGCGTCACGCTCTGTCTGAGCCAATTTTCCGGCCTTTGCTACCTCATTATCTAGCACTTTTGCCCCTTTCTGTCTTTATCACAGAAAGCCAAGGAGATCCTGACCGAGAGCAACATTCCCCATGGGAACTGTGTCATCTGTTTGTACAGTTTTAAGGTAATGCTTTGTCATCTTATTGTTGTATTAATGTATTTCATATTTCTTTGGCCATAAAGTCTATGCATGTAAAATCAGGAGCAGCAAATCTTTTTTTTTTCTTTTCCGTATATAAAAATCAGCAGCCTGTTTAGTATAACGTCATTGCGTTGACATATGTGGAACAATCAGTATTCCGTCTTCAGTTAAAAAGTTTGTACAGATATATGTTATGTTAGAAGAAACAACATTAATAAAAAAAATTAAAAAACACTTTCAAATAATTTATTTTAAAATTACTGTGATTTCAGCCTGTTAAAACATTAGTACAGCCCTGTCTCCAGTAACTGCATTTTAAGTTAGCTCTAATGGGCCATGAATATGCATGTTTAGCAATATTTACTTTAGTTATTATTAGGGATGCACCAAATGTTCTTCAACTTAAATTATTATGATTGAAAAAACTGGATGAATTCTACTGAACAATGACTTTTTTATTTTTTATTGGTTCTTTATTGTTGCCGTTTTACATTCACATTTATGGCATTTTATCAGATGCTTATCTAAAGTGACTTACATCTGTGCTTAGTGTTCTGTTGGATAATGTTTCCTAGCTAGTACAAGAAGTTTAAAGTCTAAAACTCGCAATGAGCTCAGATACTCCCCGAGACAGGGCCAGTACTGATACCTAAAGAGAACAATATCCAGACATACAGGGGTTGGACAATGAAACTGAAACACTTGTCATTTTAGTGTGGGAGGTTTCATGGCTAAATTGGACCAGCCTGGTGGCCAATCTTCATTAATTGCACATTGCACCAGTAAGAGCAGAGTGTGAAGGTTCAATTAGCAGGAAAGAGCACAGTTCTGCTCCAAATATTGCAATGTATCAGGATGACAATGCACCAATACACACAGCAAGACTGGTGAAAGATTGGTTTGATGAACATGAAAGTGAAGTTGAACATCTCCCATGGCCTGCACAGTCACCAGATTGAAATATTATTGAGCCACTTTGGGGTGTTTTGGAGGAGCGAGTCAGGAAACGGTTTCCTACACCAGCATCACGTAGTGACCTGGCCACTATCCTGCAAGAAGAATGGCTTAAAATCCCTCTGACCACTGTGCAGGACGCAGTATATGTCATTCCCAAGACAAACTGACGCTGTATTGGGCGCAAAAGGAGGCCCTACACCATACTAATAAAGGATTGTGGTCTAAAACCAGGTGTTTCAGTTTCATTGTCCAACCCCTGTATATAAAGCATAAGTGCACTACCTGGCAACCCCAGCCTAGCGCTCATATCTATAGAGAAGAAAGTTTATGCCAAAACAAAGTGTTTCGATTTATTCAGCTATTGGTGCTCACTCACTTAAGTGCTTTATAAAGAGATGAGTCTTGAGTCTGTGTTTGAAGACTGGAGTAAATCAGCAGTCTAAATCCACCTTAAATGCACATTAACCTTTGTGGGTTTTTCCTGTGAAGTTACAGTTTCACTGTTCAGAGCTTCGTTTTTCAGATGGTGGTGATGTGGAATTATGCATACATTAAATTTGTGCCCTAATTTCTCTTTCTGCCTACTGGAGCAGGAGGGCGAGGTGTTCACCAAGACGAGCTGCTACCACTACTTCCACTCTCACTGCTTGGGTCGCTACGTCACCCACTCGGAGGTGGAGCTGAGAGAGCGGGAGAAGGAGCTGGAGGAAGACAAGACCAGAGACAAAGCAGAGGAGGAGGTAGGACTTGTGTGTAAGGATGGTCAGTGTTATCTCCAGTTGTTGAATGAAATTCAAGCGTGTGAATTAGGCTTCCAGCTCTGTACAGGAGAGTATAACTCATTAACTCCTCTGCGCGCATAAAAACGCTTCTGAGAAATACTCAGCGAGACGACCGAGAGATCTTTAATGCTGAGTGACTGGGCACCTCAGAACAGCCCACTGTATTATTCATTTCTGTATATTGTGGGTTTAGATTGCGCTGTGCATTAAGCTTTTATGAGTATGATGGTCAGTTGTCCACATACTTTTGGCCATATAGTGCATCTCTCATTCAGTCTCAGGCACCTTCTGAGATGACTCTCTAATACAGCCCCTTATGATGTTTTTTTATGATTTTCTTTTTGCAAGATAAAAATACATTTTATGCTTTTTTTTTTTCACAAAGACACGCACATGATCAGTCACGTGACTTTATTCTGTCTACAGCTATGTTGTCCAATAATATCTTATATAATTAATATTATAAAATTATTAATTTCACTATATATTACATAATGTGTAATAAAACAATCATTTTATTACTGAGATTAGTCGCACAAATATTTATCCTGGTGTAACCTTAAGCAAGTGTACACAATCACAGGTTTATCTGTTATTATGAAGCCTTTTTTGTTTAGGTGGTTTGTTAAAATTTAACACACTGAGAAGTGGAGAAGCTGCGCTTTTGTTTTTAGGCACCAAAAAAAAAAAAAAAGAATATTACACAAGCGATTACACAAACAACATTAGTACAGGAGTGAAAAAGGCAGCTGAGGTTATGTTATAAGCTTTGGTTTTTGTGATTTCTCTGGGATTACTGGCTTTGATTACTGATTGCAATTTGGCACTGCTTTTATTTTTAATTTAATTAATTTAGTACTTAATATATTAGCTAACTAACATTTTGTCTTTTTATTTTGTATTTTAATTGTATTGTTCTATGTTATTTTTTTAAAAAGATTTCACTCATATTGCTAATGTTTTTTATCAGTATTATAGTTTTTATTTAATATTACTTTTAAGTTTTGGTTTTGTTTATATAACCAGTTTCTTGAAAAAAAAATGTTTTCTTGTTTTTTTCTTCTCTTAGGAAGCACTTTATGGGAGCTGCATTTATATATAAATACATTTATGTAGGTGTTATATAAAGAAAATGTATTATTATCATTATTGTTATTATTATTATTTTGCCGCATTTATGGTAAGAAATGTTACTTCAAAAACAATTAAGCCACAATTGCAAAGATTGTTTACTTATCTGAGCTGTCGATTAGGCTGTTCTGTGTGTGTGAGTGTTTGAGGCGTTTAAGAGCATTTAGGAACAGAGTGCCGCATTCTGGGTTCAGATTTCTAACCATGATGCTTGATGTGGCATCAGGCCAGGAATTGAAACCATAAAGACGGGAAGTGAAAATGAAATGAAA
Source organism: Prochilodus magdalenae (assembly GCA_024036415.1). Classification (NCBI taxonomy): domain Eukaryota; kingdom Metazoa; phylum Chordata; class Actinopteri; order Characiformes; family Prochilodontidae; genus Prochilodus; species Prochilodus magdalenae. The sequence goes on along the minus strand of JAMWET010007584.1, from coordinate 8,516 downwards.
GTAAACCGAAGTAGGGACCTGAATCAGGACTGAAGCTAGATGCGCAGATGCAGGCTCAGGAGTTGTTTCTGTTAAAGTGCTGTACTTGGTGTAGCCCAGGAACACGGCTAAAATAAATATGAACAGAATTCTACATTTTTCTTATACTACTCATAATGAAATGGTTGAGATCATTCCTAGTGGTTTGGTATGGGAGGCTTTGGTCGAGACTTATTTATCAGGTCACAACTGTTCACAGTGGTGGTGACGGGAACCAGGTAGCTTTCAATAAACACCTTATGCACATGAGGTATGAAGTTAATCAATCAATCAATCAATCAATGTTTATTTGTATAGCACTTTTTACAACCAATGTTGTCTCAAAGCAGCTTCACAGCATGATTTTTATGTGTCATTTAAACTCAGCAGCTGCTGTTTACACTGTGAGTAAATGTCATGACAAATGGACCAACAGAAATGGCTGGGAAAAACGCCTGGTTCCATTGACTTGCATTAGAACTAAATGAGGTTTTTGGTCTTTTCTGTAAAGTCGCCTTTCTGGAGATACTTGTCTTTTAGACAGTGACGATATGTTGTTTTCACTTGGCTCTGAGAGGATTTTGCCCTCTGAGAGGTGTTTGCAGAGTATTTATACGGTTTATCACACAGTTTTACTGTCATCAATCGGATGACACATGTAGGTCATAAATAACTTAATTAATAAATATATATTGTGTTGGGGGTGGGGTGGAGTCTCTGCCTTTCCCTCCGGAGGGACCAGAAGGTGGGTCGTTGTGCCGTAATGATAAACTAAGGCTGTATTTTAAATGGCCTACTACATACTATACCCATACTAAATCTGCCTACAAGTCGTATGTACCTTTTATAAAGCCGCCCTGCCTTGTGTCTTCTATTCATTGGTGCATATACTCCAGACGATGAACTCAAGGAGAAATTAAAATAAAATGAATACAAAAAAACACACTTTTGGTGCGGGACTGTGGTGAAAATCTGGATGAAAAACAAGGTGTGGCGCACGCGGGGGGGCCAGGTTCGTGAGGTGGGATGAAATTAAATCTATTAATTAACTGATGAATTTAATTATGCACAACAGATTAAGTGTCTGAGCTAATGAGAAGCTAACTTTTTTGGGTTTTGCAAGTAGTGCTTTTTTGTTTTTGTGGTGTGCCATATGTAATGGTGTGTTGCATCACATCGGAGCTGACACAGTGTTACCAATATAATTTTCAAAGGTGAACACATAGTGTAAGAGACAACACAGTTCATACGACCAAAAGTTTGAAGACACATTTAAGAATGCTTCTGCTAAGAGCCGGGGCCTGTGTATTTTCCTCCTCGTCTTCTCCTCGCATTGAATCTGCCCCCAACAAACCCATTGCACACCAAACCTGTGAACATTCCACACTTCCAAGATGACCTATGAAAACTTTTACTAATCTGTAAATACTACATGTCAGTGATTTGTCCACAAATTTTATATTACAGAAAAAAAAAAAATAGCATTTTCTACTTTAGGAATCTTGTATATAGTTAGTGAAACCCTAAAATGGTAGATTGAGGTTGAAAATGCAGCTTTTCACCTTGCAGTTTCTATTTCTACACGTCTTTAGCAGCTGTTTAAAACTATTCCTCCTATTACAACGTCAACACATTTCAATTTTTTTTTGTGTTAATGAGCAACACAAAATTTACCCCCAGCTCCACAAGGGGTTGGATGGACTGGAAATTTCACACTTTGCTTTAGTTACCACATACCATTACCATTTACCCCAAAATTTGTCATGGTAAAATAACGGTAAAGACAATGACAAAGAATTTATAGTTATAAACATCTAATGTGTTGCAGAGCTAAGAACAATATTCCCTGTCCTTCAAAACATAATACACCTACCCATATATAACTGTAAAATGACTCATAAGTAATGAGGAAATGGTGCTCAGATGGACATTCACTCAAGTTCGGTAAGACTCACAATTCTTTTTGTACCAAGGATGTCATTGTGGGGAGTGCACTAGATGGCAATCTCAAGGTCATGTTTTATTTTTTTTATTCATTGCACACTTATCGCAAAAGAAAAGCCACAATTTACTGGAGACCGTGGAAGGTGGCCATATCTTTCATAATGGAAGTTCGCGTCTTTTTCCGTAAGTGAGTACAGCAAGTCAATTATGACTAATGTTAAAAATTAAGCCTACTCAACAAGAAATTCAGCCAATTTAAATTGCAATTCATTTTAATCACAGGTATAAAGATGGATCTTAGAACTAGAAGTTTTTTCATTAAAATTGAGGACCTAACTTTAAAAAAAATCAGTTTATAACTGTTTACTTTAAAGGTGCCATTAAAACAGATTAAGGAGCATTCAGTGCATGGAACATGTAAACCATGCAGCTCGAAAGACTCCTTCAAATTACAAATCCTTTTGTAAAAGGATGGAAGTGGAAAAAGGCCAATTCCAAAAATCCTAGACTTTGTATAAACCTTTATTTAACAGTCCTTAAGCGCGAATTTCGTATTTAAGAGCGTATTCTTCAGGTAACCAAAGCCCCTTTTACGGCGATGGTAAAGGACTACATACAAGATTCTATTGGCCAAGATGGGGGGATAGTGAAGTCAAAGTCTCCTTATTCAGCTCCCGTGGTGTGTGTCCGCACAAAAAGGATGCCTCACTTCGACTCTGTATAGATTACCGCCTATTGAAACCAGAAAAACTGTCCAGGACAGCACACCACTTGCCCCGGATCCAGAACTTAATCGACCACTCTTGGTGGCCATTCTTAGGTTTCAGCCATATGGGATCAAAGCAAAGCCTTACCACCAGTGCTTTAAACATAGGCTGAGGGCTCTAAACATCTTACCGCCTTTTATAACACCATGGGGACTTTTATGAATGGGTACGGATTCGTTCGGGCCTTTCAAATGCTCCCGCCAGCATTCCAAAGGAGCTAAATGGAGGAGATGCTGGACTCACGTTAGCGCGTGAATGATTGTATCCCCCTATTGGATTGAGTTGTACTTTGTTTATGCAAAGACCTTTGAAGAAACACGTTAGAAGGGGGTCGCCCATGTTCTTCTTGACGAGCACTCCAACGACATGGGGTAAAGGCTTAGGCTTGAGAAAAAGTGTGAATCTGTTCCGCCAGGAAGTGAGGTATGTGGGTCGTCTTGTATCTGCAGAGGGAGTAAGGATTGACCCAAGAGATCTGGATGCTGTGAGAGGCCCATGGGGGGAAAAAAAGCCACAAAACTGATTGCGAGGATGTAAGAAAGCTGGTTGGGGTTCCTCATTATGACCTTTTTTTTTTTTTTTACCGCGCCCCCCAGCTATGTACAGGATTTTGCCTCGGACTTCGCACTTCACTGTGTTCACTGACAACAATACGCTGGACCCTCCGTGATGAGCACGTTCCCCCCCCCCCCCCAAAAACTGAAAGCTGTGGGTCACATGTGTTGGGTCGGGGAGGCTCGTCACGACGTCGCACATTCAAACATTAAGAATAGCGTTCACCCAGGAAGGTTTGTACAGGAAGCTGCTTGACGCATAGGCTACACACTGTCCCGCATTCCAATTGATATCAATGACGTGAGTATGCAACAGAATGCACTAAGGGAACGTGTCCCGGGGCGTTGTGCATGCCTGTATGGCAGGGGAGTGGGGTGTGTGCACAGGAAGAAGGATGTTGCCGGGTAGCCGCCCTTAACATATCCTGTGGGCAGCCACTGGGGAGCCTTGTGTTTCTTGGCCATCAGAAGGACATGCCCATGGCGGCAACTGTACAAAGCAAAAGCAAGAAGATCCGCGACATCAAAGTGAGATTCTGAAACTCATAAAGAAGCAGGTGCAGTGTTTAAATAGTGACCCACAAACAAAGGGTACATCTACCATGAGGGAGCGAGCAAGCAAGAGCTGCCTAATAATGCAGTGGGAGGTAATGTTACACCTTGACATGAAGGGACGACTTTTGTATACGAGTACAGGTACAGCTTTTTGGAACCGGTACACACAGTGGCAACTTTGTTCTTCCGAGACCAACACTATAAGTCAGATGGTGTTTAAAACACTTCCATGATGACAGATGGGGCATGTTTGGTACTGAGCGCGAGTGTTGTGCGCTGTAAGGGAAAGAATTTCTATGTGGCCCTCTTATGAAAAAAGAGAAATTGAGAGAGTAACATCACCCAGAAGGTGTTCCTGCATAAAGCAAAAGAAAAAAAAAAAAAAAAAAAACAAAAGTTCCTGTAGCCCATGTGGCCGCCCGCACAAAGGGAAGTATAACAATCCAATTATCCATTAGATTGGTGTGTCATCGACTAAGCCTCCATTCTTGAGCCTAGCCTGATAAGGACGGTTGAGTATCTACTAGTCGTATGGGGGGATCAGTTCACCAGATGTGCCCAGGGGTAATGCCACTAAGAACAAAGCTGGAAGCACGGCAACGGAGCGCATATTCAATGATTTAATACCAGGCTTTGGGTACCCGGCCACAGGTTACACTACGATCAGAGAGTCGTGAGTTCGAGAATGAGCTTCTTCGAAACTCTGCCGACAGTTGACTGGAGTTGGTCAACTCAAGGACATCCCACATATCATCCGCAGGGTAACCCTGCTGAACGATCCAATCGGCACGCTGATTGCAGATGTTAAGGGACCCTTCATGAGAAGGACGAGGAAAGGTTGGAAAGATCATCTACACACAGATTGTGCACGCATACAAAACGGTAACACGACACGGAGTCTACGGGGATTTTCGCCACATTATCTTTTGTTATGGTTGCCATCCTCGCGTCCCAGTGGATCTGTTTGTTTGGTTCTGGAGGGCGTGAGAACAAAATATGTCACACAGTGAGTTATGCAAAAAAAATGGGCGAGACGAATGAGCAGAAGCTTTATCGCATTGCCAGTGAAAACAGTAAACAAGCCCAGCACAAGAAGGCAAATCGTACTATTATCAGAAAAGAAAATGAGGGAGTAGTTAGTTGCACCCAGGTGACAGAAGTCCTGTGTAAGGAATTTGAACAGGGAGCGCGGAGGGACAGGCAGCAAGTTGAGAGGTATTGGGAAAAAGGGACTATTTTACATAGTCAAATAGCAGGTATCGGACAACTCCAGTTTATCACATTGTGCCACCCATGAAACTGGCGACAAAGAAGAAAGGAGCAGAAACCCATTATCGGAAACCTGCTGTTACAGTGTAATGACGTTACTCAGCAGACCGCCACCGCTGCAACCAGTCAGAGCCACCAATGTAAAACAATCGGGACAACAGGAAATAGGACCAGTGACCAAGAGGCAAAAGAGCAACAGACAACTATGGAGGACACAAAGTGCTTCAGACGACGAAGAGACCTCAGGAGGTTACTGGTTCTTAGAGTTGCCTTACCTACAAGAGAAGACAAAGACACGACGGTACATGACCAAACAAGCCTACTGTGCCGTTCTACAGCCTCTGGTCCAAGAACAAACAGTACCCCCGAAGTACCTGAGAGGAGCAAGGAAAGACGAAACACAAAAAACCTGGAAGACAAAGACAAGGACAGCATATGCCAAGCACAAGCCTTACCATGTGGTCCGCAGTCTTCGAGGGCCAAGGGCAGGAAGTACCAACACCTGAAAGGGAAGCTAAGACAGTTTTCCAAACACCTGACAAGGAAGCAAGAACATGTTCCAAAACACCTGTAAAGCAAAGGGAGACTAACAAACCAGCATTCACCAGAAGAGAACAAAGACCAGCAGAACAATCAGGAAACAGTAAACACTTACCTTGACCTGGGGGGCTTACCACCTGAGGCCTCTAGTGAAACTGAGGAGCCTGACAATCTTGAAAAGGCTAGGGCTAAGCGTTTAGAGATGAGCAAGGTTCTGCTCAGAGACAGAAAGCCGAGGAACAACTGTTTACATACCCAACCCCTAGGTCCATGCCCACACTACAGTCTCACACCACTATCAAATTAAGCCATAATATGCAGGCACTCCAGCTAGAATTTGGTGGACCACGCCATGTTCCCACTCCACATTATTCTCCTAGACAACAGTGTCCTATTCTCAAGTCATTTGCTATATCAATACCCACACTCCCTTCACCCCCTGACAGTCTATTAGACTAGAGACCAAAAAAAAAAAAAAAAATGGACAGGTTAGAAAGCTCTTTTAACATGTAACATTAACATTTTAAGGGAGTCTCCTTTGTTCTTTTATTTTGTCAGGGAGCGTGTGACACACTGAATGTGTTGTCACATTTGTTTATTTCATTTGTGTAAATGCTCATGTGTGTATACTTTCTTTTATGGGCCATAGCACTTGAAATGGGTAACCAAACCCCTAGGGGGGGGCTATTGCGGCGGTGGCGACGGTTCGTTGGCTCTAGGCAAACTAAGGACGAGAAACTCTCAGGACAGGACTTGAGAGCGTGAGAAGATAGCCACGGTTTTTCGACGTCTCTTCTTTGTGCCCTGTTTTACAGTGCATCATAACTGTTACATTTACCTCCACCCCATGGGGTGTTGTAACATATGTGGCAAAAAAGCATACAAAACTCTGACTGAGCTAACAAACCACGTAGCACTGTACTTAGCCAACAAACTGTGATTCACTCTCCTGACGAGGCTTAATCACTACTTTTAATGCTCGCTTTGACCGAGGGGAACATGGTGGTCTCCTCAAAAACTGAATCCGCCACTCCACGATTCATGCCACTCACACTATCCACCCTGCGGGATGTACGATGCACATGGAGTAGGGTGAATGTTACAGGAGCGCCGGCCGGCACATATATTCAATCTTTCACTGGCCCAAGCTGCTGTACCAAACTATCTTCAAGGACAGCCACCATTGTGACGCCGGGTGCCAAGAGAGCACCCAACTGCTTCAGCACTGAACGACTTTCCGCCGCTGGTGCGCACTCACCCCAATCATCTCACAAGTGCATTTGAAAGACTCGTTCTTTCTCAATTGAAATCCATGCCTGCCCCGACACACTGAGATCCACATTCCACGTTCGCCTAACGCGTAGCAACAGGTTCAAACTAAGGATGCCATCTTCCTCGGGCAAATTCCACACTGCACTGACCCACCTTGGACTGTCAGAACTCTATGTCCAGAATGTTGCTTCATATGACTTCAGCCTGCTAAGCATTCAACACAGTAATACCCCTCCAAGCTTATCCACCAAGCTCAACCATCTGGGTATAGCAACAACACTTGCAACTGGATTTGCGGGAGCTTCCTGACTGAAAGACCCCAAGTTTGTTAAGTTAGACAATCCTCTCTTCCTCTGTCATGCAGCCTGAAAGGCACCGGCGATCCCACAAGGTGATGTTTTGAGCCCAAATCTGGTTATCCCTGTTCACCCATGACTGCGGTGGCCAATTTATGGTTGAACCACCCATAATCAAGTACGTGGACGACACCACGGTGATTAGGCCTGATCAATAGAAAGGACAACGACGAGCTTGGCCTATAGGGATAGAGAGTACAGCATTCTGTCTACATGGGTGCAATGACAGCAACCTAACAACGAACACCCAGAAAAACAAGGAGATCATAATGGACTTAAGGAGGTCCAGAGGCCAGGCTCACCCACCAAGTTCTACATCAGCGGAGCTCCAGTAGAACAGGTGACCAGCTTCAAGTTCCTCCGGACACCCACATCGACGCACGGTAGATGTCTCACCCTGGTACTCTGAGAACTCCACCTCAGTTTCTGGTCCAACAAGGGCGACAGCGCCGCCTTTACTCTCCTTCGGAGCCTCAAGAAAGTTCACCTGTCTCCCAGGATCCTGGTGAACTTCTACCGCTCTGGTACCATTCAAAAGAGCATATCACCAACGGATCTCTGTGTGGTTACGGCAACTGCTGCGCTGCCGACCGCCAAGGCACTCCTGCGGGTGGTGAAAATGTGAAACTCCAAACGCATCACAGGCACCCAAGTTACCCCACCATACAGGGAGCATCCTTATGCACAAGCGCTGCTCTGGGCAGGGCGGAGGAATATCCTATCAAGAACGTTTTTTTCGCCTCACCCGAATCATGGTTCTCATTTTACCCTCCTCCCATCTGGGCAGGCGAATACAGGAGCCTCGCTAGTCCCGCAACAGAAGACTTAAGAACAGGTTTTTTACATGAGGCTGTCTCAGTCTGCATTGATGAGCCATGCACGGACACTTTAATTTACAGTTGCCACTCCTTTCCTCTCCTCCCTTTCTTCTTTCTCCTATTCTACTGCATCTTTGCACCTTCTGTAACTGTTACTGCACTTTATTCATCACCAAGCCTACTGTACACCATGTTTTACATACTGTTCTTATATTATCCTCCTACCTCATATTGTTATTTTCATTGGTACATACTGTCTACTTGCTACTACTCTTTACAGTTGAAACATTCATTGTAAATGCTGCTATATACTTTCCTTATATATGTATATTAGATTGCTTATATATGTATATATTTATTATTTATTCTGCTCTTTATGTAAATACTAATGTCGTGCACTTCTGGTTAGATGCTACCCTGCAG
>JAMWET010007583.1:0-32635 GCA_024036415.1 Prochilodus magdalenae | reverse complement strand
GGGTACTCTAGCTCTGAATTACCACTTTCAGTCAAACCGAGCTGGGAGTTTCCACTGGAATATCGATCAGGCTGTATGGTGTCCGCGGGACTGGACGTAAGGAATGGGCATGTACCGCTATCACTATTTCTTTTTTTTTTTTGACTGACCCAACAGACATGATCGCAGACATTCAGCACGTAGCAGTGGTGTCCTCCAATGAGTCATCCTGGTTAGTGCTAGCACCATTGGCAGACGGCTGCACCACGCAGGACTAACATGCACACAGACCGTTACCACAGACTTGTCCCTAACCACACCACCGTCACCGTCACAAAGACTGGCAAGTGGTGTGTCCGTACCAGACTGTCATGGAGTGACTCAGAATGGCTAGGGTCATCTTCAGTGACGGGTGAGTCTCGCTTTAGTCTTGGTGGAGACGCCCAACGAATCCGTGTGTGGCTGGAACCGTGGTCAGCACCAGATGAACGGTTTGTTGTCAACACGTCCAGAAGCCTGGTGTCCCTCATCTCCACCCCTACCGCACAATCGCAGGATGTGTGAGGATGTCAAGATGCATGTGATGTATTATCAAATGACACCATTAGGAAACTCTACAGTTCATACCGAGTACGTCTGGGATGTTGGGTTTAGCAACACGGCCAGGATTCTGGGTGGATGTCCAGTTGCTGTATCTGATGCTCACGTGGAATCTTCACACCGAGAGACTCTCACCTGTTCACCTGTGTTGCTAGGCACCGGTGGTTGCACGTGTGGGGATTGCATGTGCAGGCCTGAGTTTGTTTGTCTGTGAACGGGCAGGACATCTTTAACCTCATCAAAGGAGCTCTCAGAACCATGATGCCTTCTGCTGTTGGCCTAACGCCATCACCTCTGCTCTTTTGCACACATGGTGGGTTTTTCCAACCTCAGTGTGGACCACCGACTCGTTTGCCCACACATGATGAGGGGAAGTGTTGGGTTTGTGCCACACACACAACATTTTCCATGATGGCCGAAAAGCTCTGACCAGAGATCAGTTATCTTTGGGGTCTTTGTTGAACCTCTGATTAGGCTTTGATTATTGGTAGGCGGCCTTTGGAGCCTCAGAACCGGTTTACATGTGACACTATGGTGACAGTTTGATTGCACACAGATGGACCCATGTGATTTCTGAAGGTCATTTCTGGGTGGGAGGGTGGGGTACATAACTGGATGTGGCTCATGTTGTCTAAATATAAGTCACTCTTGCCTCACACACCCTTGCTAACCTGCCTGGTTAGCCTGCTAGGCTAGGTGAGGTGTTAGCTAAAGCATCCTCTGCAAGCCAGGAGGGGAAGCGGTGAATGAATGCAGGTAGAGGCAGTCTGGTGGGGGCTCTGCTCCCCAATCCCAAGCTGAAGAACGCTGCAGTGGTCTGTGGGATATGCGGTTGGGGCTCCTGTCTTGAATGTGCCAGAGTCACTTCTCTGTTTACACAGACAGCTCTATCCAGATGCTGCTGGTCAAGTTTATTAAGCACCTGTGGGCGGCCACTGCGCTGTCCCCTGTGGGTGGTGGGTGGTAAATGCTGTCTATGACATATTCTCGATGCCACGTGACACGATCATGGCGCTTTCATTAGATTATTTGCATCTCAATATCGGATTACAGTAATGATACACAATAAAGAGAATACAAGATATTTATTCATTTCCTCTCTGGTGGTCTTCAGGGGTGATCTCTTTCTTTTAGTTGATCTTCCTTCCTTTCCCCCGAGTTCCTCTCCTTGTTCTCTTCCTTTTCTTTTTTTCAGGTCTTCTTCTTCCTTGTTTCTCTCTTCCTCCCTGAGCTCTCCTGTAACTCCACCTGTGTGTTTCAGATGGTAGGAGGCATCATGGTCTTCACCCTGTGGTGGTCTTCTCAGGGTCTACCTCGGGGCCAGCTTTTCCTACTCTTTTTAGCACACCTGTTTCAGGTAGAAGACAGATTTAGATCATCAGGCAGCCGAACGTTTTCTCCACTAATCTTTCCTGGAGCTCAGAATTCATAACCAGCCTTTCATATTAATCCTATGTGTTCTGTGTTCTAGAGCACTAGAAACCATCTTGTGGTTCCCTGAAGAACCTTTTAGATTTCCAGCTCTCTACTGTGTTTATTGTACTTGATGATGTCCTTTACTCACCCAGAGCTGGACACTCTCAGATGGATTCAACTCCCCTCTGGATGTCCAGGAGCTCCTCTGACCAGTTGGTCCCTTGAGATAACTGGAGCTCACTAGACCATCTTAGAAGAGTATAGAGCCAGGTTAGATACCTGAGTTTTACAAGATGATCTCCTGCTTTTTAGATGAAGGACATGTGTATGTATCATCATGATATCTGTGGGGGGGCATCCACTTTACTCACCCAGAGGTTCCTCCAGATGGTGAGGGTTCTTCCTCGGCCTCCTGGAAGTTCTGCTGGAGTGCTGCTATGATATTAGAGAGCACTCTCTCTTTTTGAGGCAGAGCCTGGACACTGCCTGAGGTGTCCTCTAGGAGGATCATCAGAAGCAGTTCACTAATGTCCTGCATGTCCTCGGCAGTGCTCCATGGATCGTCTAGAAGGAGGTAGGACAGATTAGAGCTCATAGTGAGCTGAATTCCTGCTCTAATAAGAACTAGATGTGTTCTCATCATCACGCAGTCTGTGTTCTAGAGCACTTAGACTGAAGAACCTCTTGTGGTTCCCTAAAGAACCTTTCAGTTGGTGCATCATCATGTGGTTCTCTGTGTTCATATAAATACACATGTTCAGATTTCCAGCTCTATCATGTTTATTGTACTTGCTTATGTCCTTTACTCACCCAGAGGCTGGACACTCTCCAGGGGGTTCTCCTCCCTCTGGACGCCTAGGAGTTCTCCAACCGGTGAGATCTCAGCAGGGCTCACTAGAGCGTCTAGAAGAGATAGAGCCGGATTAGATCTGAGTTTAAGATGATCTCCTGCTTTTATATGAAGGACATGTGTATGTATCATCATGATATCTGTTCATCCACTTTACTCACCCAGAGGTTCCTCCTCGCTGTGGCCCACAGTGCTCTTGGGGTTGGGAGGCTGGACAAGGTCCTCCAGTGCCAATTTCAGGAGCTCACTTGTCATTCTTGTTTTAAAAACGAAGTAGCTCTCTGAAACGTCTAGAGGCTGGATGGTAGTGGAGGGATAAACGGGGGAAAACCCACTTTCCAGTACCACCTCCAGGAGGAGGTCCTCGACTTGTCCGCGGCCGAGGAGGAGGTCAGTGAGACTCGGTCAGTGGACTGATTGACTGTCCGCTTGAGTCATAGTCATCTTCATAGGGTTCTCTACTTCAACAGAAAGAATGACCTTACAGTTCTTTTCAGGAGATCAGTTAGTGACTGTCCATCCTCACACAGAGCTGTGAGTTCTTCAGCATCTACTATCAATTACTCTTACCTGGTATGAATAGCATGTGCGCTGTTCGGGGTCCCAGTGCAGACTGAGCTTAACCGCCCAGCCGCCAGCAGTGAGCGGATTCTTATAGACTTTCTCCTTTATGACATCACAGCGTGTAGCCGTTAGTGGGTTATGACATCAGAGAGCAGAGTTCTTCCAGCGTTCTCCATTCTATTTCCTCTCACTGCTGATGATGAAGGAGGAGCTCCAGTCAGGTGTCCTTCATGTAGTACACTATAGTGGAGCTCCTGTTAACTCCTCACTCCCCCCCCAATATGACCCCAGAACAGGAGTCAGGAACAGTTTCTGCTCAGTCACTACTATAAGAGACAGTGCTGGACCTCACTGGATCTGTGTCCCCCTCACAGTGACCCTCTAGAGTACTACACTATCAGCTTCCTGTAGTTCTGTAGAGCTCAGTCCACACAGACGTCTGTACTGTAGGAGAGTTATGACAGAGTGAACTCAGAAATCAGAAATATTAATGAATAACTATTAAAATATGAGTCAGATACATGTGTACGGGGTTTCTCTGAGAGGTCAGAGGTCAGAGGTACACTCTTTACTATTATGAACTTCAGTGCTGCAGTAGAAAATCACTGTATTGGATTATATGTGAATATTAAATGACATTTTGTACTAAAATAAAAAACTGAGTAACTTTACATTCCATAACGCATCACTTCCTGTCTCTGTGGTCACATATACTGATCAGATACGTTTGGGCCGGTAACACCGCGTGTGTTTGGGTCTTACACCGTGCAGCACGTGTGATATGATGAGAATAACAGTTATGACTAGTAAGATATTAATTTATCCTGATCTTTCTGGGGGGCTTCTTTATTCTGTGACTGAAACTGTTTATACAGCCTCAGTGAAGCTCGTCCCCCCATGTGCTCAGAAGTATGTATACACTAGATTACCAAAAGTACTCGCTCGTCTGCCTTCACACACATATGGACCTGAGTGAGCCCCCATTCTTAATCCATAGGGTGTAATCTGATGTCGGCCCACCCTTTACAGCTATAACAGCTTCAACTCTTCTGGGAAGGTTTTCCACAAGGGTTAGGAATGCGGTTATGGGAATTTCTGACCATTCCTCCAGAGGCACATTTGTGAGGACATGGCCTGGCTCACAGTCTCCACTCTAATTCATCCCAAAGGTGTTCTATCGAGTTGAGGTGCAGGCCAGTCCAGTTCCTCCACACCAAACTCGCTCATCCATGTCTTTATGGAGCTTGCTTTGTGCACTGTGTAACCCAGGTTATAAAAGCCTGAGTAAAGTACATTTTATTGAAGTTACAGAAGATTTATATAAATATAATTAATATAAATAAACAGGAAGCTAAAGAAATAATATAGATACATAAAGACACTCATTTTTGAGAAGCTTTATTCAGCTTCGCAAAATATCATCTAAGAAAAACCCAGTTTGAACATTTCATTCATGTTTTTGTGCGTCACCTGACACAATATAGCCAATAATGTGGTTGCTGTGTCTATGTGTGCGGGGACAATTGCACCCAGAAGCCTTTTCGGTTGAGCGGTCATCGTGAGCAGTAGGGTCTCTGGAAGAGAAGGAGCAAAACGTTAGATGAAAGTTGGATTTATGCGATTAAAAACTGCAGAAATATCGAGCAAAGCCCTCGCCTACTTAACCGCTGAGCTCTGTTATTTAAAAAGGGTTTAATGGTGTATTAATACAGATTGGAACATATACTGTAGATTTGAATGTAGATTTTTTTTTAGAGAGAAGAAAAGGAGGTACATACAGAACACAGTTTAAATTAGACTAACCTGCAGAGCTTCGCAGCTCATCATCTACAGAAAACCCAGTTCCACACATTTCAACACACTCTCAGTCCATTTACTGAATTTCATATATAGGAAAGAGGGATGAAATTCATTTTCAATTAAAAAGTATGCAAAATTAATTGTAATAAATTCAAGAAAACGTTTCTTTACTTACCTTCTTAAACTATTGTGATACAAATATATTCTTTTTGTTTCTTTTTTTATTTCTTATTTATTTAAGTACTCATATAATTAATAACTATTATTATTACAGGAGAGAGATGCTGAATTGATGAACTATGCTGCTCTACTGTTCACTAATAAAGTGAAGAGATCAGCCAGACACAGTGAAGACCCCCGTGTTGTTTATTCTTCACTAAGACATTAATATTGTATTTTAATAGAGAGTGTCTCTATATATTATTATTATTATTATACAGCACTAAAGCTGTGAAAGGTAACACCCCAGTGTTCAGCACAATGCACACGTTTGATCACCAAACTCAAATTTAGCTGATTTGGGGGAAAACAGTAGAGGTGTGGAAATATAAAACGTACCATAACAGTTTCAGCTATTCCCCACTGTACGATGTAAAACTGAATATGAAACTTTTACTAGACTATTACTGTACAATATTTGAGTCTCAGCATAAAATATTTAAAACAGTTATCCATACAAACCACTATACTGCACTACTGTTTATATACAATGTATGTTTGTTTGGAAATTGTTCTAAACGGATAACTGACCATTTTGCTGTTTATATTGCAGAGTTAACTGAACATTCTGAGAAAACATTTATTATTAATATAAACATTACCATAATAAATAATATAAATAAATAAATAAATAATCTTTATTTATAATTTCTTGCCAGCTTCCTGTCTATGAAATATGGAGAATAAAAGACTGAAAGGCTGAATATCTAATTAGAATATTTACTGCGTTCTGAATCATTTTAATTATTCATATCTGTCACTCCAAACTCCTGCTGCAGTTTTCTGTTGTGATTCAATCTTGTGAACTATATTGCAAAACCGTGGTCACATTTATTACATAAAATCAGGGTTAGATATTACTATATTTTTGGAGGCATTGTTATGCACGCTAATCTACGAGGTCAGCTCCTGCAGACTGGCTGCTTGATGGATCTCGCGCAAACAGAAGCCGTTTGGTGGTTTGCTGTGTGAGTGTTGATCTCTGGTAGTGTTTTCTCAGCTCGCTGTTTACCTGTAAGTGTGAAAGTGGAATGGAACAATAACAAAGCCCATCCAACGGCAGGTCTCACCTCTGCATAGAGCATCCTGTAGCCCTGACAGAACTGTGAAATACGTTTCAGAGGAAATGATATACAGAGGATGCAAAAACTGAAATGCAGACAGACCATGTCAAGCTTTTCATAACCACATTCCAGCCACATTCCAATCTGTTTACTCACAACATGGCAACCCATCCAGCACAGACCAATGAGAAGAAAGCTAGACATGTGGAATCAGCAGTCGCTAGCAGGAAGCTGCTGATCAAGGTTTTCAGAGAGCCGCAGAGAGCTTCACCACAATCAGGGCTGATCATCACTCCCATCACTCATACTGCACACATTACTAACACAACAGAGCACATTACTACCACACCATATACACTACTACCACACCATACCTATTACTACCACATACATATCACTACCACACCATACATACTACTATCATACTGTACATATTACTAACACACCATACATATCACTACCACACCATATACTCTACTACCACACCATACATATCACTACCACACCATATACTCTACTACCACACCATACATATCACTACCACACCATATACTCTACTACCACACCATACATATCACTACCACACCATATACACTGCTACCACACCATACATATCACTACCACACTATAGATATTACTACCACACCATAGATATCACTACCACACTATAGATATTACTACCCCAACATACATATTACTACCACACTATAGATATTACTACCACACCAGGCCTATCACTACCACACTATAGATATTACTACCACACCAGACCTATCACTACCACATCATACATAGTACTATCATACTGTACATGTTATTAATACAACAGAGCATATCACTACCACACCATATACACTACTACCACACCATACCTATTACTACCCCAACATACATATTACTACCACACTATAGCTATTACTACCACACAATACATACTACTACCACACCATACATACTACTATCATACTGTACATGCTATTAATACAACAGAGCATATTACTACCACACCATACATATTATTACCATACCATTCATATTATTCACCATACCTATTACTACCACACCATACATACTACTGTCATACTGTACATATTACTACCACACCATACATACTACTATCATACTGCACATACATCTACCACGCCATTCATACTACTATTATACTGTACATATTACTACCACACCATACATACTACTGTCATACTGTACATACATCACCACGCCATTCATTACTACTACTGTACATATTACTACCAGGCACCATACATACTACTATCAGACTGCACATACATCTACCACGCCATTCATACTACTATTATACTGTACATATTACTACCACACCATACATACTACTATCATACTGCACATACATCTACCACGCCATTCATACTACTATTATACTGTACATATTACTACCACACCATACATACTACTATCATACTGCACATACATCTACCACGCCATTCATACTACTATTATACTGTACATATTACTACCACACCATACATACTACTATCATACTGAACATACTACTGTCACACTGCACACATTCCCACCATACTGCACATGGGTCTATCATACTGTACATACTATTATACTGTACATATTACCATAATGTACTTGGTAACATCATACTGTACATACTACTACTGTACTGTACATACTACTGCCATACTGTACGTACTACTATAATACTACTATTATACTGTATATTTTTATCCTTCATCTGTGGTCACAGGACACTGGCCACAAGACGCTGCCCCACAGGACACAGCCCCACAGGACGCTGGTCGCAGGGTTCTGCCCACAGGACACTGTTGGCTGGATAGGTTTGGCGGAAGATTCTCAGTTCAGCAATGACACTGAGGTGTCCAGCACCACTCTGGTCCTGTGGGGGTCCTGACCGTCGTAAAACAGGGTAATACAGTAAATGGAGTAACTGTACAACTACAGAGTGTCCTATATGGTCATTGGAGGTTTTGTATATATTTAATTTATTCCTATCTCTATTAATAACTTGGCTTTTAATAGATAATTACATTATTATTGTAAGTATCTTGTAAGTATTTAAGATCGGAATACTGGATTGTTTAAGTAGTGTTTGACTGTGGCACTGCAGTTTAAACTAATACAATGGAATGCTCCAACTACAGCAGACAACCTGGCCACTCCTCTGCCTGCTGCAGAGCTCTCAGTGTACAGGTGTTAAATCACCTGAGGAGTCAGCAGTTCAGTTAGATGAACAACTGAGGTCTTCTCTGGTGAAGATGGATCACTGTACAGTGAAGTACCTGCTTCTCCTCTCAGCTTATATTCATCTAACCTCAGCAGGTGAGTCTGATCTCAGCCTGATATTTAATATGATCTTTGATGAAGTTCTGGTTGAATTTACACTGATAATTTAATATATTTAAGTAACTTTAATTATGAAATTTACTGCATAAATCAACAACATTCTTTCATGTTTAGGTCTGTAACCTCATCCAGTTGTTCTAAATTATTGAGGTAAAAATAATTGTGTCTATAATATTTCTAATGTATTTATATATGAATTACTAAAACGTATTTAACAAAAGTAGTTTGTTGTGTGATTAAAATGAGAAAGTGCATATACTGGAATAACCAGAAGTTACATTTAGTTAGAGTCAGGTTTGCTCTGGTTATAGCTGATTCTGTTTTACAGCAACATGAAAATAACTTCTTCTGGACGACAGTGAGGCGATATTCATCGCTTGCAGGGTGGTGCTGTTTTCGTTTCTCGTAGCGCAGTATCTTAGATGTCCATCAGCGTAAGACAGTCCACAGGTCATGGACAAACAGGCTAAACTGCCCGTATGCCAGCTGCAATGTGATGCCAAATAGTTTCACGCAGCTGAGACTGTGTTTGTTCCCTGAATCAAGCCAAAGGTTCAGAAACCTGCAAACAGCTTGGTTTACTAATGAAACACAAATCAGACTAGTTCAGCCAGCTCACAATGACAGCACTTTAGGTCTAAAGCTAGGACTGCTTACTAGATCCCTCACATCTCAGGCTGCTGTTATAAATAAAATCATTACAGGTTATGACTTTGCGGTTCTGTTCCTCAAACATGGCTTAGACATCTGTACATAGTCCTCGTTGAAACGGCTGGGATGGAGGCATAGCAGTCATGTATACTAAAGCTTTAGGAATAAACCAGACAGCCACAAATTCTCAATATGAATTTTTGAATATGAATATGAATATGAATATGATAATGTTCATTTTCTCAAACAAAAGGAATAAACAGAAGAGGGTTTAACAGAAAGGGGACTTGTGGATCTTTGCGTGGAGAGTGACCCACGCTCTCTACACTTTGTAGTTAATTATTTTAAACATTTGTTGCTTTTCTCTTTTCCTTCTCTTTTGCTTAGCTTTCTCTTTTCTTTTTCTCTTTTCTTTTCTTTAGCTTAGCTTTATCTTTTCTTTTCTTTTCTTTTCTTTTCTTTTCTTTTCTTTAGCTTAGCTTTCTCTTTTCTTTTCTTTTCTTTTCTTTTCTTTAGCTTAGCTTAGCTTAGCTTAGCTTAGCTTTCTCTTTTTCTTAGCTTTCTGGTTGTACCATACCAGCTAACCCTCTACAAAGGTGCAGCGGAGGTGTTTGTGTGGTGGGGGCTTATATGGCTGCTGCCTCAGGTGCAGCTTGTTGGCTTGATTAGCCCAGGGCATCCTCCGGACTGTAGTTCCCCCAGAACGGCGGCGACGTGGCCGCCCTCTGCTGGCTGCCAGCGGTACAGCCCGGAACCTTACACAGGAATTACATTCATCTTAGACTCAGATATAACAAGCCCCATCTATTATTGCAGCCACACTCTTGATTTCATTTTAAACTTTTAGGGAGATGTTAACAGTTCTCCTCCAGAGCACAGCAGTCTCAGGTCAATACTTAAACTATACATCAGCTAAAAAAACAAATGGACCATGGTACAGTGATCATAACTGAGCTCTAAAAGAGACTGTCAAACAGACAACTAGAGCATAAACTGAAAACTAGAAATATTCCAATTTGACCAGAAGGATATCCTTATAGAGGGGCCCTTACTGCAGGATGTCTTCCCTGTCGGAAATTAAGAATAGTCCTAAATTATTATTATTATTACTTATCATCTCTGAATTAGAAATAAGAAACCAAAGCAGTTCACGAAACTCCAGATTGAATTTTTACTTAAATGGAAAAAAAAAAACTAATATAGGCAGTGTTAAGTACACCTGGTCTAAAACTGCAGTTAAAGAGGCAAGTTATGGTAGTACTTTAATTTCCTCATTTGGAGTTTACTTGAAAGCTAATCCCATATCAGAATAGTAGAACATCTAACCGCATTACACAAACAACCACATTAGTTACAAGGAGTAGCTCTCCTACAATCTGTGTTAGTGGGATCTGAAATTCATATTGAGGAACTGAGTGTTGACAAAACTTTATTTGAGGCCATCTCTGAACATTTCAGACAGAGATTACAAAAGCACATTTCATTTACTGTACACTTCTTTAAGTGATGGAGTTCCATGAAGTCTGAATGAGACCAGATCACCACTAAAGGCAAGGAGTAGAGTGGTCCTAACTGTAGACTGATATCAGTAATGACTTTTCTCCTTTACAGCCTCCCATTCTCTACAGTACATCTACACAGCATTCACACAAACAACCACATTCCCAGAGTTCACTGTGGTGGGGCTGCTGGATGGAGAGCAGATCCTGTACTATGACAGCAACACCAGGAAGATGATCCCAAAGACGGACTGGATAAAGAGGAGTGATGATGATCCAGATGCCATGGTAAAAGTCAGTGTGGATACTCTAATGCAGCGCTTCAATCAGACTAGAGGTAAGCAACAACGCTCTCAGAGCTTTTAACACTGAGCACCAGCTCTACAATGAAACCTAAACCATAGTAATCAGTGCCAGTTTTTATTTATTTTTTTGCAATTTTAAGATTAGCTGATCTAAAAGTCTTAAAAGTTCATCACTTGTTTTTTACCTACCCAAAGCTGAAAACGAATGTAAATCTCATGGTTTTCTGTGAACTGGGTTTAGGAAATATCAATGGCAACATCCAGCATTACTTGTGGAACTTGTGTACTTCAGCATCCTCTGATTAGGGCTGAGGTTAGAGTTTAGGTTAGGGTTAGGATTAGGGCAGCGTTAGGGATAGAGGGGTTGGGCCTGGCTAGAGGTGTTTCTGGTTAAGGTTTGAGTCTCCAGGAAATTAATGAACATGTACATAATGGCCCCACAGTTCATAGAAACAAACGTGTGTGTGTTTGTGTGGGTGTGGGTGTGGGCGTGTGTGTGTGTGTGTGTGTGTGTAGGTGTTCAGACATTACAGAGGATGTTCGGCTGTGAGCTGCATGATGATGGAACCCACAGGGTGTACGATGTGTTCGGTTGTGATGGTGAAGACGCCCTCGCTCTGGATCAGATCACTGGTACCTGGACTGCAGCTAGTCAGGAAGCTGTTAGTACCAAACAGAAGTGGGAGGGGTCATGTGACCCCAGGAGACGAATGCTTCACCTGGAACATGAATGTATTCACTGGTTAAATAAGTACATGGAATACGGCAGACCCACTCTGGACAGGAAAGGTACAGTGGTCTGATCTGTGACTAGCATTAGAAGCAAGCAAATTTTAATATTAGCTAAACTCATCTATTTAGGGAAAAGTAATATGTTTAATTTGTGTATTTCAGGTGCCAAAGCTGTTGTGTGTAGAGATATATATCTTGTTGATTAAGCAACTTATAAATATTTAATATTAATTATTTCCATTTTTTCCCACACTTAAATAAATCATGAAAAATAAATGATAAAAAGAACATTACATTACATGTATATCTATATATATCTGTCCAATGCAAAGCAGGTATCTCCAAAATGGAGAGGCCAAAAACCTAATGCAATTTACATGCAAGTTAATGGAACCAGATTTTTTATCCAAGCAGGTTTAAGTCATCTCTGTTGGTCCGTTCCCCATGAATTTTTTTTTCAACAAAAATGGAGATACATGTTTTTCATTGGACAGAGATGATATATAGTAAGAATATAAAATGGATGCAACCAAACTACCATGCATACTATGCTTCAAGACTGACATTTGTTCTGATCATCGGGAGTCTTAAGGCTTAAGTCCAAGCTGAGTTATGAATCAGTGAGCCACAGGCCAGGTCAGCCCGAGTCAGGTCCGCATCTCAGATACATCATAATCCCATAAGTATAGAACTGCCCAAAGTGTCCAGACTGCTCCTGGTCATGTGACCTTTCACTTTTATCATCTTGTGCATTAAATACATGTACAATATGAGTAACTCAATACTTAATAAGAGGAACATAATGTGTCAGAATAACATGAATAATAATAATAATGATATTAATATCAATGTTATTAATAATAATAAAAATAATATTTCTGCTGTTTATCCCCAAACCTGCTTATCATTTACACTCACTCTCACACTCTCTCTTTCTGTCTCCAGTTCCTCCTGAGGTGTCTCTATTTCAGAAGAACTCCTCTTCTCCAGTGGTGTGTCATGCTACAGGGTTCTACCCCAAAGCAGTGATGATCTCCTGGCAGAAGAATGGAGAGGATCTGGACGAGGATGTGGATCTCAGAGAGATGCTACCCAACCAGGATGGAACCTTCCAGAGGAGGAGCATTCTGACTGTCTCACCTGAGGAGCTGGACAGGAACCAGTACACCTGTGTTGTTCAGCATGGTGGATTGGAGAGGGAGATGGTGCTACAGGTGTCTGATCATAGAGTCCTGCCAGGTAGGACTAATCTGACTCCACAGGGAATGAAAGCTAATGAATCACTGCATGTATGTATGTAGCTGATGGAGCTCTGTAATGATGTAACTGGTGTTTCAGGTGGAGGGTCAGTTGGTATCATTGTTGGTGCGGTCGTGGCTGTTCTCCTCCTGATCCTTATTGGCTGTGTTGGAGGTTTTATCTGGAAGAGAAGGAAGCAGTCTGGTAAGGGAGGGAGGAGGAACACGTCCAGTTTGTGGAAAGACGTACAGCATTTGACAGATGTTCTTATCCAGAGAAACGTCCAGGTAGTGTTAGGAGTCTTGGCCAAGGACTCTACTACTGGTATAGAGTAGGGTGCTTGCCCAGGCAGAAGATCAAAGGCACAAGTTCAACTGTGTACCTCCCAGAGGAACAATACATATTTGTATTGTTCAATAACTTAATATTTTAAACCTAAACAATAAATTAAAAAGCCTGGATAAGATGGAGTGTGATGACAAATGGATGATATACACTTGAGAGCACCACCCCTGGAGACATGTCAGTGTAAAGTAAAATTTTAATATTAATTAAATGTGATCAAATTGCATCAAATTTCAAGGACAAATGCAGCCTGTATATTTTCACAAGGCAATAATCACTCACAATCTCATATATTATAGAGGGTGGACACATTTGGCGTAATAATAAGGATATTAGTTTCCACATGTTATTTCTCATTCTTCTTTTATAACGTCCATCACATAAATCTTACTTTCATTATCTGTCCTCCAGGATTTAAAGCCGTTTCAGGAAACTCCGATACCTGTAAGTGGATGTTTATAATATTTACGCTGTATTGAAGCCTATATGATGTAGAATATGTATTGTTTATCTGGAAGAGGAAGTGTTCACATGCCTGTATGTGTTACAGCTTCTGAGGGAGACTCATCATCCAACAGCTCCAAAACTTTTACTAGCCCCATACTGCTATAACAGAGTGAGTATCTTCTTTACACTAAACAGAAAACTATTTCTACTCTGCATTCTGCCTGGTCTAACACTAAACATGCTCAGGGTGCTGTCTCCATCTTTCTTCTTTAAGGGTAGAGGTGGAGAATGAGATACTGAAGGAACTCTGAGGATTGAACATCTGAAGAGAGAGATCAGCAAACGAATGTATCATTTGCACAAATATTATTTCCATTGGTGTGGAATCATTTTTCATCAAACCTGTAACACTGAGTTTGAGTTTTGGTGGCAACATTAGTGTGCTTTAATTCTTCGAATTTGGTAAAAATAAATAAATAAATAAATAAAAACCTGATTAAATAAATTTAAAAATCACCTTTTCTTTAATTACACTGTTTGATGCTTTGTGAAGTGAGGATACTGATCTTACAGTTTTCCAAGATACAAGACTTCAGCTGCTTGAAGCCCAGAGAACTCGGCAGCGCTCATGTGTTTTTTTAGTATTTTATTTAACATTTTTCTGTACTTTTTGTATATTTAGATCTTATTTATTATGTGTATATTTCCTGATACTTGTTCTTTCCTCTGTGCTGCTGTAACATTGTAAACTTCCCCACTGTGGGATCAATAAAGGATTATCTTACCTGACGTTTGGCTTCGTTCCTGCGTAATAGAGTTTAAAATTGCATTTCTGGATGAGTGTGGTGACAGTTTTGCGAAGAGCTCCTGCGCCCAGTTATCCATATTCAACACAGTAGCATGACAGTTTTTCATGGTCCGGCGTCTAAGGGCTAGAAGTTCAGACACGCTCAACAGTGGTTTTCAGTCTTGGTGTACACGGACTTAGATTTCTCCAGGCTTCCCTAATCTTTTCAAAGTCTTATGTACGTTAGATGTGACCTAAATTCATTGTGGTCTTACTTTGAGAATTCTTTTTGAACTGCCGCAACTTTTGGCACAAAGTGATGACCTACAATCTCTCTCTGCTTATAAAGACCGAGCTTTTGGTGGAACTCTGTTTATACCCCATCTGTAACAGGTCCATCAGTGTGGAATGTTTCAAACAGTGTAGCTTTATTATTCTACTCAACTTTTACTCTCACTTTTTTTTTATGTGTTGCGTCAGTTTCAATATTTTAACCAAATACAAATTGTTCAGCCAAAATATGTTTTTTTGTTTGTTTTCTTTTGCACAAAAACAAATCATAAATTCTTATTTTATTAGATTTTGCAAAAAAATTTTGAATTTTTGGAAAAAAAAAATTCCAGAAATAGGGGTTGTACCTAGTTTGATGCTTGTAGCATTTAATTTAAATTAAAAAAAATTCCTCATCTTAAAATGTTTTTAAAAAGTAAAATAAAATTTGAATATATACACACCAGCTCACCTAACACAAAATTTTGCACCTGTGACTGAAACATGTCTAATAGGGTGTAATACTCTCATGAGCTCAAATAATAAATAAAATAAAAATAAAATGATTCATTTATTCAGCTAACCCTACTATATTAAATATGAGGTAGATGCAGAAACAAAAGGATGTTAGATAAAACACAGCTTCTGAGTTTCGTGATGATTGTTGAACCTCAGTGCTGAATTTACTGTATTATGTATTATATGTAAATTTAATAAACCGTATATCTTTACACAAATATGTTTTGTTTGTCTGTTGAGTGTATCGTTGCATTTGATTGATAGGAGGTCACTCGGTTTTGAATATTTGGTTAACTACAAACAGCAATGCTATAGCTTACTGCTGCTTTAGCATGTATGTACATGTTTACAGCCAGACGAAGTAGTATGGATTTGTGTTCAAAGTTCTCAGAACTAAACTCTAACATGGTAAAGTTTGCATGTCTAGCTGATTAGCTGAGCAAGGCTAATCTACCAAGGTTAATTAAAATCCACTGTCCCAGCCTCCACTTCTATGGTGTAATGTTGGTGTCACACACATCGGCATGGAGAGTCAAAGTGGGCACAGGGCCCTCACAGCTGAGAAGAGAATAACCATCAAACCGTTAGTCGTATTACCATGATAATGTTCGCTAGGACAGTAGAGTGGTGCTAGCACTGGGTTAGGTAGCTAACTAACAGCCATACAGGTTCAATTCCTGCTACTCCAAACTCCAACCGCTCGTCATGGAATCAGAAACGGAAGTGAGTTCAAGTTCACTGATGATACCAGTGAAGTGAAAGTGAGAAAGTGAGACTGGAAAGCTTTGTAGTAAACACACACACACACACACACACACACACACACACAGTTAAAAAAAACAGCCGCACCCAGAAGGAGGTGTGGGAGTGCGGTGGTGTTGGGAAGGAAGATAAAGGTGACCAGGATCAATAACTGATGATAAATTTAGGCTGATATGATCAATATTTATTAAGCTACACATAAAGAAGTCTGTCTCTCAGTATGGTGTTGGGCCACCATGTTTGCTAACCCAACATCCCAGCTGTCTCGGTATGGAGCTGTAGAGGTTCCTAATGAGAGCCCTGCTCTGACAGTGTATTCTGAAGTACGTTTACCTTTGCTTTACTCTTTAGACCAGGCAGCAGTCAAAGCAGTCACAGGTAAGACCTCTCCAGCCCAGCCTGAAATACAATACCAACCCAGCCAATAAAAGTGAACGTGGTGTGGTAATGCTAGTAAGTTAGCCAAAACGCTAACCGTATGGTGGAATTAGCCTTTTCCCTTTTAATAACTTCTAGTCAGTTTTTAGCGATCTATAGCAATGCCCCCCAACATCGGCCACTTGAGCCATTTCCTTCGAGAAAGCAAGGAAACTGTCCCATAGAAGGCCATTTATACTTTATTCACATTGGAAAGCTTCTGGGTTTCCCTGGCTTCACCGCTCCCCCCGACTCAATTTCCCAGAGTGCATCATCCGATGATTTTTTTTGCAAATGGAGGTTTTGCCAAACCTCCATTTGCATTTCTGCGGTTCTGTTTTGTAAATAAAAACAAGGACACGTCTGTGGATAGGCTAACTCCTGACTTTTGTCCAGTAGTTTAGAGGAGAGCGATAAAAGCGGTAGTGGACAGGCTGAGTCATACATCAATCAAGCTGTGGACATGCGCATGAACCCCTCCTCAACATCGTCAGCAATCTCAAATTTGAGAGAGGGCGCTGTTGAAGCGATTTTACGACCAAACGGCACCGACGGGGTCATTGTACTAGTCACGCGACTGCGGCCCACATCGTCATGCCGAAATAGCTCAGTTGGGAGAGCGCTAGACTAAAGATCTAATGATGCCTGGTTTGACTCGAGGTTTTGGCAGAGCAGGGTTAGCCTTTTAATCAGGGGTGCGTTTCCCAAAACCATAGTTAACTACGTTAGCAACTTACATAATTGGAACGACACAGCTGCGACGCAAGTGTTTCCCAAAACCATGGTTCAAACTATGGAGGTAACCACATTGGTAACTTACATAGTCCGAACCATCGTTAAGCGACACAGGTGTTACCTGAAACCGTAGTTCCACCGAACGTTCGCAAACACTGTCGTTAAGTTGAGTAGTTGGAACTACAGCTGTAGACCTGTGGTTAGAAGCTTAGTTCCTGGTGACCACGTCATCGATGACGCAGGACGCCAGGTAACGTGTCAGTAAGCTGAAAATTTACATCAAACTCCGGGTACGAACATTTATACTGTCAAAGGCTTTGAACATGTAGTTCCCAACACACATCCCAGTGTATCTCTCTGTTTATACTTACAGCTGCATTCTCTAAATAATATCGCTGTAATCCATGTGTGTGTGTGTGTGTGTGTGTGTGTGTGTGTGTGTGTGTGTGTGTGTGTGTGTGTTAGCTGTGTACCGTTAGACAGGCTCTGCTCTTCCAGCATTATTTCACTCTCAGGTGTTTCTGTGGTATCACTGGTGGAGCAGGAGCTGGGTAAATAGGCTACATGTTGCTGGTCCCCGTTCAAGACATGTTAGGTTGTAGGGTAAACCGTTCAAGCAAATATAGCCCTAGTATTAACACCCAGTCATCACTTAACACCTTCTAATACCCCATCATGTGTTCTGTTTTTAGACCTGAGGTTTAGAACTAGGAGTGACCTTTATAAAATAAACTAATTAAAATGTGCGGTTTAATAGAGGGAACAGGAGAGACCAATTTTGATTAAAGGATTAACAGCTGTTTCCTGTTTCCTGAACACCGTGTTGTGGTTTTGTGCATTTCTCAGATTGGCTTAAAATAGCTTAAAAACGCGCTGCAAACACTGAACACACGTGCAGCTTCCAAACCACAAGCAAACAGCCTCAAACCACAACGGAGGTGTTTCCGGGGGACACTGAAAGTGGACGGACACATTCGAGAGCGGGCTGTGTAAAACACGATAAACTGGGCGATAAACAGAAAGAATATCTATTAATAAACAGTAAAACCTTCATTTTAGCCTCTCTGTGTGCACTGCTTAAGGTGGAACGAAATGTAAACACGGCAAGCTGGCCAATAACCCGCCTGCATATTCATTAATAAACAGATTAAACTTTTACTGGAACTGGGGCTGTCTCGGCTCTACATCCAGCCTGCTCTCGAATGGGTCCGTCCACTTTCAGTGTATGAGTATGTATGTGACAAATAAACCTTGATTGGATTTGATTGTTTGCTGTTTACCGACCTTCTGCTTGTTTTTCTAATACGCCCTGCATTGTGTTGTCTTTTTAATAAATCCTTGAAAGCCTCTCCTGCCAATGCTCATGCAGTGCTGAGCGCCAGGCCAGACCGCTGCTACACACTTCTCCTCTGACCCGCAGCATCAGACAGACAGGTAATGGCAGTGTTTGTGCAGTCCCTGACGCTGTTTGGTGCAAAATTAACAACAGCATACAACATTATAGCGCCGCTGAAAACATTACATGGCTACTGGCCCGACGTTTCCATTAAAAAAAACACGCTACCCATCTCAGCTAACCCACAGCCCAAGCCTGAGTCAGACCAGCAACCACATTTCCGCTTTCACACATAGATAACGCATAGCCCACGCGCTTGGTACTCATGAGTAATGAAACCCGTGATTTCTAAACCTTGTCCAGCTGTTCACTGATGTGTGTCATGGTTAATGAAGGGGAGGGGGACAGACTGCAGCAGAAGTTCACTAGTTTGGGTTCGTTTGAAGTCTTACTGATTTTGATGTGAAAGCCTGAAGAAGAAAAGCATGGGTAAGGTTTGGGCATCACAGGGCATTGGCAGGAGAGGCTTTCAGGGATTTATTAAAAAGACACAATGCAGGGGCGTATTAGAAAAACAAGCAGAAGGTCGGTAAACAGCAAACAATCAAATCCACTCAAGGTTTATTTGTCACATACATACTCATACATGGTACAACCAGCAGTGAAATGCTTCTGTGACTGCCCAGCTACATATTATTAGATAAGATAAATGAAATAGAGTAAAATATAAAAGAGTACAAAATGTAAAAATAAATAAAGGAGAGTAGAGATTTTTTTTTACATTTTAATCCCTTGTTGATCCCACAGTGGGGAAATTTAGTCCTCCACATTTAACCCATCTGTGAAGTGAAACACCCACATACACACTCACTAGGGGGCAGTGAGCACACTTACCCGGAGCGGTGGGCAGCCCTATCCATGTTTCCCGGGGAGCACTTGGGGGTTAGGTGACTTGCTCAAGGGCACCTCAGTCATTACTGTCAGTTCAGGGAATCTAACCAGCAACCCTCCGGTCACAAGGCTGGTTCCCTAACCTCCAGCCCACGACTGCCCTAGAGTGTAGAACAATGAAAAGTGTCATGTAGCATATGAGGTATTTAGGTTGTATATAAGGTACATAGGTAATGCAAAAGATTAGGCCTAGTTACTATTATTGTTTAGAGTCTGAATAGCATGTGGAAAGAAACTCTCTCCTTCTCTCTGTTTTGGTTTTTAAAGCACGAAAACGCTTTCCAGATGGCAACAGAGAAAACAGTCCATTGTTGGGGTGACTGGTGTCCTTGACTATTTTCCTTGCCCTTGACCAGCACCGTTTCCTGTAAATGGAGTGCAGGTCGGGAAGCTCAGTATGAACGATGTGCTCTGCTGAACGCACCACTCTCTGGAGAGCCGGTCTGTACAGTAACAACAAAGGGAAAACCAGAATCGAATTCCAAGTACAAGCAGAAAGTCAGGAAACCAAACAAGCTGTTAGGATAATCCAAGGCTCGGTAAGTACCGAGACGTTACTTTGTGAAGATGAAGACATACTGAGCTCATAAAGTACCACAGGTGAGAGATGGTGTTAGATGTGATGTGGATGAGAGCATGTGGTCAGCTGCTGAAGACCTTACAGACTAATATGTATGTTTATGGTTTTTCCCTTCTGGTTTATTATTTGTATTTGTCCGCGCAGGCTCTATTTGGCACCCGGTTACCAGTACTCTGCGTTGTGTTGTGTGAAGGAAGAACAACGGGAGCCTCGATATGGTAGCACAGGGGACGAGTCATTTATTGGTGGCAGTCTGGATGTGCAAATGAGAATAAGCATCAGCCTCGGGTCTGCCCGTAATGGCCTCTCTTTCCAGCAGCACTAGCAGCAGACTGGAAAGGGCTAGTCTGATGCAACGCACCAAGCAGAAGCCCCGCCCCCAATAGGGAAAACGTATAGGAAATCAAAGCTTATTTTATTATTAAAAAGATAAATACATTTTAACAATTACTGTTACTGAAATCAAAATGAAAGAGACAACAAACAAAAATTAGAAGATTTTAAGTGAAAAATAATAAAAACACAAATAACACTGTTACATTTGTGTGTTTTGTTTTGCACATATGGGACCAAAGACCATGTATATTAAATATTTAGCTGCATTTGGCAGAAATTTGAGTCCCTACTGAAATGGATTGAGCTGGGTTTTCCGTGTTTTGAAATGATGGTATTTAATGATGGTATTTAATAACCTAAATGTAGCATTGAGCAGGAAATTGACTATTCGGCTAATTGTTTAATGTAGGTGTATCACTGTGTTAAGAGTTTAGACAATGATATTGGGTAACTGCTTGGTAGCAGTTGTAAAAAATGTAAATTGCAGAATTAACATAAAATATTGATGTTCATATGAACTACAATTGTGCTTTTCATGGGTTCTTTGATTTTTTTTATGAATATTTATCCATTAATTGTTACTATTGTTAAATATTTAGTGTTGTTGTTGTTGTTGTTGTTGTTGTATTTGTGGCTGTATTTTATTTCCTGCTTCTGTGTTTGTCTGATCAGTGACACAAACTAATTTTCCTCATAATATGTATATCATGTTCCATATATATTTATCAATCACTGGTTTGTGATTTCAGATCATTAACTCACTGTCCTTTAGTACTTCAGTGTGCTCTAGTTCAGTGTCTCTCTTTACTCGTTTGGTTATTACTCTTTCCTGAGCTGAATAAGGTCGGTCAGGCAGATTCTGTTCGGCTGAGTTACAGCCCTGCCTTAAAACCTCGGCCTTAATCTGAAACTCTGCTTCTCTATGATCTGCAGTTTTCTGGTTTCGGTATTAACCTCCTCTCTGCCTGGAGACTCCTGACTCTGATACAGCCTCCTTATTTCTCATTGGCCAGAGCTACTGGATACTGAATTCTCATTGGCCAGTCTCCTCCTCATGTTGATCGGTTAGCTCGGGTTCCAGACTGTGGTGGAAGATGGAGCAGATTATGAAGTCTCTGGTGTTTCTCGTGTTTGCGGTGCCGCTGGCTTCAGCAGGTCAGTTTGGTGGTCTTATTATAAACATGTTGAAGATGGATTATGGGAGATTATAGGAGTTGGAAAAGATGCAGCGGAGGCGGTGGGAAATATTGGGGGCTCTTTTTATTGCAGGGCACAAAGCGCCTCACAAATGGTTGGAGCTAAAGAGCAGAACAAGCCCCCTTGGGGAAATCCAATGGCCGCAACTGCGACCAGGCCACTAATATCACAAGTGATCTGACTCACGGTACATAAGAAGCGCACCCACGTTATCGCCCCCTTAAGATTCCCAACAGCACTTGTTCACTTATACAACCCACGCATAACAGAACGAACTGGCAGCGCCCAATACACCCGTTTACAAGTCCTCCAGTAAGCCCTACACCGCTGCACGAAAATCCAGCTATTCTCACTGGCCGTGCCCTACTCGGCACATGGTAGCCCACTGGTAGTAAAGACAGGGAGGGGACAGTGCAGATAGCCCACTGGTGGTAAAGACAGGGAGGGGACAGTACAGATAGCCCACTGGTAGTAAAGACAGGGAGGGGACAGTGCAGATAGCCCACTGGTAGTA
The DNA here is from genome assembly GCA_024036415.1 of Prochilodus magdalenae. Taxonomy (NCBI): domain Eukaryota; kingdom Metazoa; phylum Chordata; class Actinopteri; order Characiformes; family Prochilodontidae; genus Prochilodus; species Prochilodus magdalenae. The sequence continues at coordinate 10,166 of JAMWET010007583.1, read as the reverse complement.
AAGACAGGGAGGGGACAGTGCAGATAGCCCACTGGTAGTAAAGACAGGGAGGGGACAGTCTAGTGCTCAGGATGCTCTCGATGGTTCCTCTGTAGAAGGTGGTGAGGATGGGAGGTGGGAGATGTGCCTTCCTCAGCCTTCGCAGGAAGTAGAGATGCTGCTGGGCTTCTTGGTTATGGTGCTGGTGTTGAGGGACCAGGTGAGATCCTCTGCCAGGTGAACTACAAGGAACTTGGTGCTCTTGACGATCTCCACAGTGGAGCCGTCGATGTGTAGTGGAGAGTGGTCACGCCTTGTCCTTCTGAAGTCAACAACCATCTCTTTGGTCTTGTCTACGTTCAGAGACAGGTTGTTGGTTCTGCACCAGTCCGTTAACCGTTGAACTCTCGGTATGCTGACTCAATGTCACTTTTAAAAAACAAAAAGCACCTTTTGTATCCGGAGCGGCCACTGCGAGCTCCAGCTGCGCCGCCATCTTGGATCATAGTCCTCCAGGCGATGCGGAGGACACTGTAGCCTACGGGATCAGACTGGCTGCACCTGCGCTCCAGTAGGAACACGGGTCGTGCCCAGTTCCAGGTCAGACCTTGCCAGTTTCGGCCTATAGGGCGCCAATCAGCCGTGATGGACAACCACCCTCTTGTGACCCTTCTGCACCTTATAAAGCACCTCCGAGAGTCTCTCCAGTACCTGGAATGGGCCCTCCCAGGCATTCTGCCACATGGGGTTCAGTCCCTTCCTCCTCTGCGGGGTGTGCAGCCACACCTCTTTCCCGGCTTGGAGAGGTGCCCCCTGGCAGCGCACGTCATGTGCATGTTTTTGTGGAATGCTGGCCTGGCGCTGTCCATGTGCTTGCCGAATTCCCGAAGTAACTCAGCATAACTCTCTGGGGACTCTTCCATCCCTGGCTGGGTTCCGAACATCAAGTCCACGGGTGTGCTATGCTCACGGCCGAACATCAGCATTGCCGGCGTGAATCCTGTGGACTCCTGTACGGCAGAGCGACATGCTAGTAGAACCAGGGGGTGGTGCAGGTCCCAATCGCGCTGGTGCTGTCCAGTGTGCATGGCCAGCTGGGTGGTGAGTGTGGCGTTAAAACGTTCCACCAGCCCATCACTCTGAGGGTTTATTGGTGCGCTGCTCATTTTCACAATACCCAGCCTCTCGCACACCTCCGCCATGACCTGGGATTCGAAGTTCCGCCCTTGGTCGCTGTGCAACCCTTTCGGCACCCCAAACCGGCAACAAGAGTCCCCCAACAGGCGACTAGCTGTGGTCTGAGCACTCTGGTCTGGCACAGCATATTCTTCAGGCCACTTTGTGAAATAGGCCATGGCGGCCATCATGCACCGGTTCCCGCTCTCGGTCTCAGGAAATGGTCCCAAGAAATCCACAGCGACCCTCTCCACAGCTGCCCCTGATTGCAGCAGCTGCAACGGCACATGTGGCCTCTCGCCCGGCCCCTTTTTCGCTGTGCATGTTTCACAGCAGTGGACAAACAACTCCACGTCGCGCTGGCACCCCGGCCAGTAGAAACGCTGGCGCAACCGCTTCAGAGTTTTAGTCACACCGATATGGCCCACACCTCGAGGTCCATGTACGGCACGGTTCCCTTAGTTCCCCTAAGCTCCTCAAGCTGCTCGCGCTGGGACCAGAGAGCCCTCACAGTAGGTCCATGCAGTGTGACATCTGATCATGTCGGTGCTGGGTGCCGCTGCAGCACCACCAACTCTGCATCCGATGCTTTGGCACGCTGGATCTCCTCCGGCTCCATAATATTTATAGCTGATGAGTTCTGGAGCTGGACCATCTGGGACTATAATTCATATGTGTGGTTCTCCACAATTATTCACATGCCCGTTCTTCCTTTCCAGTCACCCACTCTCTGCGGTACATCTACACTGCAGTTACACCAGGAATAGACTCCCCAGAATACACTGCTCTTGGTCTGGTAGATGGAGAGCAGTTTGTGTACTATGACAGTAACATCAGGAAGATGATCCCGAAGACGGAGTGGATAAAGGAGAATGAGGGCGAGGAGTACTGGAACAGAGAGACAGAGAATCAGCTGGGAACTCAGGAGGTCTACAAAACTAATGTGGCTACAGGAATGCAGCGCTTCAATCAGACTACAGGTGAGTGTAAACACACTGAGAGCGTTAAACACTGAACACCAGCTCCGAGTCAGCAGTGTTTACTCTAGATCATCTCTGAACACTGAGCGGGAGGTACTGAGGAATGTTTAGGAGCGAGGGGTGAACACTGAACACGTTATTTAAATAGAGCTACATACGGGTTTGTCTTTAGTAGCGCTCTGCTGTTACTCCGACCGTCCTCCTCACTGTCCTTATCAGAGTGGAGGAAATGCAGCAGTGGCTCCACCTACTGTCTATATCTCCATTTACTGTTTCAGTACTGAGACTGAGCTTTAGTTTGGGATGTTCATGGTGTGTGTGTCTTTAAACACAGCACTGGAGAACAAACATATATACATACATATATAATTATATATATATATATATATATATATATATATATATATATATATATATATATATATATATGAGAAATAAAACTCTAGAGTTATTAATTATAATAATTCATTAGTTAGGAGTTTCATTGACAGTAAAGAGAGTGACAGTGCGGCTCAGACACAGACTCATAAATATTAATGTTTTATATTTGAAGTATTTAACTTAATAATAATAATAATAATAATAGTAATAATAATAATAATATTATTACAAATTAAAATAATAATAATAATTATTATATTATTATTATTATAAATTATTATAATAATAATTAGTAATAACAATAAACAACAACAACAACAACAACAATAATAATAATTATATTCTTCTTATTGTCATTAATAATAATAATAATAATAATTTTTATTATTATAAATTAAAATAATAATTATATTATTGTTATTATGACTTAAAATAATAATACTAATAATTATTATTATTATTATTAGTATAAATTAAAATAATAATAATATTTATATTCTTCTTATTATTATTATCATTATTATTATTATTATTGTATTTTTTAAACCTGATTGTATTTATAATATAACTGTGAGCTGATAAATTATAAACAGTAGATTTTCATAAATGTTATAATAATAATCATAATTATTATTGTTATTATTGTTATTATTTATTATAATTATTTTAATTTATAATAATAATAATAATAATAATAATAATATTACTATTATTTTAATTTATAATAATATATTATTATTATTATTATTTTTGTATTGTTTAAACCTGATTGTATTTATAATATAACTGCGAGCTGATAATTCTATAAACAGTAGATTTTCATAAGCGTGTTCACTCTTAACTGAACTGGTCTGAGATGATGAGAATATGATGCACTATTGTAGACTAGTATATGATGGTCTATTATCTGTGAGGGATTATTATATTGTTATGATGTTTATGGTTATAATATCTTATTATAATATTGGTTTAGTGCTCTGGTGCTGGTAGTCTACACTGTAATGACACTGACTCACCTTACAGCCGTATGTTAGATTTCTGAAGACGTCTGTATTTTCTACAGTTTAAAAGTACCAGCAATAACTGAACACAGTGATTTGGGGCGTATAGTGGATACTGTGCTGCACTAGATCCAGTTAAATGGGACTGACTGTGCTCAGGTTATGATGAAACATGCGGATTATCAGTGTTGTGTCATACTGATGATCTCCGTGATCTGTTCTCAGAAACAGACTGTACTGTGACATAATTAATCACTATATTAAAATATTTTAGTTAAAGATGCATGAGTTCTGACGTTTGCCTGACAGTACTGGCTTTTACATTACTATCGGCCGATAAGAATGGCATGCCGAATTTTTTGGTCAAGCTCCTCAGTAAATCAGTGACATACAGAAAATATACACACACAAAACACAAGAAAGATAAACAGATCTAAGTCTTACTGAGGACCTGTGATGATCTGAGTAGGTAGAGGATCATTACAGATTTGATTGTTCCATGATGGATGCTGACCTTTTCTTGCAGGGGTTCATACAGCGCAGGTGATGTACGGGTGTGAGCTGGATGAGGATGGAACTACGAGAGGATACAGGCAGGACGGTTATGATGGAGAAGACTTCATCAGTCTGGATCTGAACACTGGTACCTGGACTGCAGCTAACGCCAAAGCTGTTATTACCAAACACAAATGGGAGGGCCTTGGTAAAGTTGCTAGAGAGAGGAACTACCTGGAGAACATCTGTATCGAGTGGTTAGAGAAGTATGTGGGATACGGCAGAGACACTCTGGAGAGGAAAGGTACAGTGGTCTGATCTGTTACTGGAACTGTTCACTCACACCGTACTCACCATCATCACTGATACCCTGCTGATCAGTGACTTACCAGAATGCCATCATATGTCACGGCTGCACATTGTTATTATTAAATATAATAATTACAGAATATTAAACATGCTTTACTCTACAAACTGCACACCCACACCTTAATGTGTCTACACTGTTCTCTCCTTCTCCAGTTCCTCCTGAGATCTCTCTGTTCCAGAAGGACTCTTCTTCTCCAGTGGTGTGCCATGCTACAGGGTTCTACCCCAAAGCAGTGATGATCTCCTGGCAGATGAATGGAGAGGATCTGGATGAGGGTGTGGAGCTCGGAGAGACAGTACCCAACCAGGACGGAACCTTCCAGAAGAGGAGCATTCTGTCTCACCTGAGGAGCTGGACAGGAACCAGTACACCTGTGTGGTTCAGCATGCTGGGCTGGAGAAGGAGATCAGACTACAGGGGATTAACAGCAGAGTCCTGACAGGTGGGATGTTTTCTGTGACAGGAAGTAAATGATCCTTCAGGTACAGCTTTTATTTTATTGTTATGATTGTGTATATTTGTAAAATGATAACGGAGGTCCTGATGTCATACAGATGTTTCAGATGGAGGTATGATTGTTGGGGTCATCATTGGTGCAGCTGGTCTTCTCCTGCTTGTCCTCGTTGTCAGTACTGGATTGTTCTTGTGGAAGAAGAAGAGGGGGATGAAGGAGGAGGGGAAGTCTGGTAGGTACAGAGAGATGCACATATGAAACTAGACAGAGCTCATATCTGCTCCTCACGTTCTCCAGACCACAGTGTTATTCAGTAATATGGATATTATACATTATTATAGAGGGAGCTCTCCGTATAAACTGAGAGGATGGGTGGATGTTGTGGTGAAAGTCATTCTATAAAGATGTAGGCTGGATTTACATCCATTATACAGCACATAACTCCATAATGTGGAGCTGTATGTAATGTACACAGTCAGGGGAGAATGATAATCCCTCATCTCTGTTTCAGATTACCAACCTGTTCAGAGCAGCTCCGGGTGAGGTAACCCAGCCTTCCTGAATTTACTCCTCTATAAAACTCAGGGTATACGATCTCAGTGTTAAATCTGATATATATATTTATATTTATTTAGACTCTGGATCTGATCAAAGCCTGTCAGGAATCTCTTCTGAAGAATGATCAGCTGGAGTGTACAGTACTGATACACCTCACTTCGGGATCAGCATCATTCTTGAACTTTGTACTTTCTGGAATCAGTTTGAATTCTATGCACTGAAGATGAAATGAGAGATTGGAGGTCTGGATTTATTTTTTCACACACTTTTTCACACAGGGCCATGTAGGCTTGGATTTTTTTTCTCCCTTAATAATAAAAACCTTCATCTAAAAACTGCATTTTGTGTTTACTTGTGTGGTCTTTGAAAAAAATAAGAAATCGTGAAGGGGGCAAACACTTTTTCACACCACTGTAGTTACATCAGTAACTCACCACATCATCACTTCTGGGGCAAACCGTCACATCTCCTCCACATCCACCTCCTGGCCTCATTACGGCTAACTGTGGTTCACATCGTTCAGAGCTGAGACAGACTGGACACGGACACTGAACGTCCAGCTCACCAGATTCACAGTCACGTCTCATCATCTCCAAAGCGCACTGAGGAACTGAGATCAGGGTTCCAACTGGTGGATCTAGACCATCATGCTGTACTGAGGCATGTACCTACAAGATGGCTGAGAGTACGGCCTGCTGTCTCAGGCTTCATTCAGCTGGCCTGCAGCTAAGGCCTCCTCTCTGTCCCTGGGAGAGGGACATTGTCCAAAGCTGCTCCGGAGGCTGTTTAAAAAGGATCAGCTCAGTGACGGACACCCTGGTGAGTGACAGGCCTCTCTGTCCCTCCTCCATAAGGCCCTGAAGACATTCCCTGATGTCCCTCTGCTGCTGGACTGTGAAGCAGCAGCAGTCAGGCAGGACGTCTCTAAGGCCTACAGGACTTCACTCAGCTACCTGGACCCGTGGTAGGACTTCAGACTGCACGTTCACAGGCATGTGGCAGTGTGGGGACTTCAGAGTGAGGTCACCGTCTCCCACCTCTGTGACGTGGTGGAGGTCCTCCAGAGGAGGGATAAACTGAACATGGATGAACTCTATGGAGAGAGCCGTGTGACTCTGCCGTGCCAGCAGGGGGTGTAATGAGAACAGCTCCTGTTGTGGAGAGGTGAACATTGCTCCAAAGCACAGACACACCACATTTGATTGTATCTGGACCCTTTCTCTTTAGCGTCCCTGTGACAAGCGCACATGTGGATAGAGGGTTTACTCTGATGACCGCCACATGGACTGACCAGCGGAACCGGCGCTCTGTGGATCTTAAGAGCGAGATTCAAGTCCAGAACAACTGTGGATGGAGCTGCATGGAGTTCTACAGCTACTGAAAGAGAAACCCTACTGGAGGCAGTGCAGCCAGACGAGAGTATGAACTCAGGAGGAAGAGCGATTAAGATGAACATTCTTCATGTGAAATTTAGAATTTAGATTTGTGGTGATTTTCCTAAGCTAGGTTTAATGTGTGGGTGGTTTGCTGCTACCCATGTGTTTCAGAGAGGTGCCATCCATGGTGCTGGGGAATGCTGCTGGCCTGCTCCCATCTGGATAGTGTTGACACGTGTGTGTTTGGTGGGAGGATTTTAATCCCAGATGGTCATTCTTATCCAAACAGATTTAGGTTTACCTCACGTGCACTGAAATAGTTAAACCTTGTATAGGCTAGGCCTAATATTGTATTGAACTTGAGTAGGCCAGGCCTGAGAATTTTTGGTTCTTGTATTTTAAGTTGAATTTGATCAAAACTGAGATCATACTTGTATAACGCCTGGTCCTTTGGACAGTTGATTAATTTGATGGTCCCAGTAAAGACGAGATGTTGTTGATTGGTGTTGTGTCTTGTACAGGCCTAAGTCTTAAACTGTAGCAGCTTTGGGCTATCTCTTGGGTCAGGTAGTGTCCTAATCGTTTGGTTGTGGTGCTGAAAGGCAGGAATAAATGTTTTTTGGTAAATTAGACAGACATCATATCTTAACCTTAAAGTTATCACGCCTGTCCCACACTGTCCCACTTAAACTTGGTACTTGTCCCACATTTTGTCTGTCTGGAGGTCACCCTAATCTGGAAACAACGTTAAGGTAACAGTGTGTACAAACTCACACACCATATTTCCGTGTAGTAATGGACGTTTGTCCTGGTGTAAAAGTTATATACTGGTTAGCTTTGCTGTAACCGGATTGGAACTGGACACTAGATTTGGACTATACATGTCCATCATTTCTGGTGTCATTAGGACTGGTTTTAATGTACAGGCAGGTCTTAAAGTGGTGGCATTTATTACGTCTTCTTTTTCTACTACATTGTGTTTAATATTCCCTTGACTGTTTTGTAAATAAAATGTCAAAAAGGATATTGAATAGACAACTGCCCCTGCAGGTGTAATCCAAAAGGTAAAATCTGGTAACGACAAGCTTCAATATGACACAAAAACTTTAATATTGGAAAAAATGTGCAAACAAGGTCAAAGGTCAAACGAGCTAAAAAGCTTGTAATTCAGATCGTTATAAAAAAGGAAAACAAACCAAAAATACCAATAAATAATTAAGAAAAACACAACAACAACAACAACAACAACAACACATTACCACCTCCACTGCTGTATTGTAAACCTACAATAGACGTCTGTAGTACAAGGAACCGTGTTCAGTATAGTACAGACTGCTGTTTAGTCTTCAGTGGTAAAGTAAGAGAAATTAGGTGGATGATGTTGGAGGAGATCTGGTCTAATTAGCCGTATGAGCTTTAATCAGTTAATCAGACATCTACAGGAGACGTCTGAAGTACAAGGAACCGTGTTCAGGATTCACTGAAGGAACAACGGAACATATTTCATTAATGTCAGACGTACCCTTAAAGACATAATGCTTCTACAGGTCCAACAGTTAAACCTTTCTCAGAGGGGAAGATACATATTTATACACTTTCATAACTCAATATACTCAAACAATAAAACTATAAAGTCTACAGAATTTACACATCTAGAATTTCAGGAGTAGTTGGTCTACGTTTACCCTGGACAGGGGTACTGAAGATGTACTCCTGAGGTGAACACCCCATTGAAAAGAGAGGTACTGCCCCACTGATGGTACAGCTGTTTGGTGTAGAAAGTGAAAGAACTGAGTGCTGGGGGTCAGATGAGGACACATTGTGCTAGGTGTGGACACTTCATACTCTGACTCTGTTTCTGTTTGAGGAGGTAGAGGAACATTCATCCACACGGACGTGAACAGCTCCCTCTTCTGGAGCTATAGTGCTTCACTGCAGTCACATGACCTGACTCCATCACTTTTCTCCAGACGTGCAGACTTGGTGAGTGTGCCACAGAGAAAGTCCACATGGCAGTCAGCTAAACTAGAGAATCCAGGCCTATGTACCAAGAGGAGCAGGCACAGTCAAAGGGCAAAGGTCAAAAAGTAAACGAGAATCATACAAGGTCAGGATCAGAATAACAGTCAGAAGGCCGCTCAGTAAGGTCAGAGGGTGGCAGTACTTCACAATGGGTGTGTGTGACCCAGCAGCGTCTAAGCAAACAGGCTAAACCAGATGCAGGTTTGTGTAATCAGTACTCTGGTGATGGCGGACATGTGACTGATGTCTTCAGGTGGTGGAGTCTGGGAGCAGGAGTTCGGGAGATTGGAGGCAGAGGGGAAGCGTGATATAAGCCTGTCGTGGTGAGGTTACTGATGTAAACAGGGTCCCGGATGTGGCTGCAGCGGAATTGATGAATGTGGGGAGTAAACTACTAAGGGGAATGTGTTTGGGTGAACTGAGCTGAGGAGCCCCGACCTCCGGAGTGTTGGCCCCATGTGTTACCTCTGTGCTATGCACCAGTGCACGTAAGGCGAGTCAGAGGGGGTTTTGTGAGTGAGAGGGAGAAAAGGGTGTGAAGCTCAAAGGAGACCCCAACAGTAGCGTGCTCAAACAACACAAAATATTTAGAAATCAACCAAAACCACCAGGGAAGGGTTTAACTGGAAGGCAATCTTTTCTTTTCTGAGCCTCAACGGTTTGGGGGCTTTTAAGTTTTCTCTTTTTTTTTGTTTGGCTCACACCTTTTCTTCCTTATTCATTTATTTTCTACAGGCCCAGCTTGCCTCTCTGTTTGCTTTGCTTGTCTTGTCTTGTCTTGTCTTGTCTTGTCTTGTCTTGTCTTGTCTTGTCTTGTCTTGCCTTGCCTTGCCTTGCCTTGCCTTGCCTTGCCTTGCCTTGCCTTTTGCTTTGCTTATACCGTCTACCCCTCTACAAAGGTGTAGCAGTGGCAGCTGTTCGGTGTGGGCTTATATGGCCGGCGCCTCAGGTGTACCTTGTTGGGTGATCAGCCCAGGGCATTCTGGGAGTTGGAGTTCCGGGCTGTAGTTCTCTCAGAACGGCGCAGTCCGGCTGCTGACCACGCCTCTGTCTTCTGCTGGCTGCAGATGGTATTATTGTTTGAGGAATTGCAGTAGCCATCTATTTGGTCGAGTTCAACATGGCTGGCTTGAAGCACGCCTACTGGGGCGTAACCAGTGGGTGGACGGCTTTGTTCCCTTTCCTTACTACTCCCTTGTCCTCCTATCGTTTACAAGAATGTTTTTTAAAAAAGTTAGCGAACAACGTTTTTTTAATTGGTATTATTTTTTTTTCAGTGTCATAGGATACGTGAAAAAACACGCCCAACCTCTCTATGAAGTTTCTTCCAACTGTCTTAAATGGTGAACACAGGTCACTTGACAAGAGTTGTGA
>JAMWET010007582.1:0-66368 GCA_024036415.1 Prochilodus magdalenae | reverse complement strand
AATATCACGATTTTTTTTTAATAAGTTAATTTGTGCTCAAACATTTTCGACAATGTCAAATTGGATACTTTAGTTTGATTATTGGCTTTATTCTTTTGTTCATTTAATTGTGTTTTTTTAATTGGATCTCAGTCCAGAATTTAGCACTTTCACCTACTCCCAGTTAGTGTTGGTGCTTCAAACATGTTTTAAAAAGGCCTGACCAATAGTTTGGCAACATGTACCCTCTCAACATGGTTGTAACATTATTTAGTTATTTGTGACATATATTTTCTGTAAAAGGAAAGAAAAGCAAACATTGCTTTACTACTAAGAATAATCCTTAGTTGTCTTTACCAAAAACTTGACATAAAGTCTCAAGTGGGTATTAACTATTCAGTTTTTTCACTACTGTTATATTTGGTCATATTCATTTAATTTTCAGTACAGCTAAAATCATTTGTCATTAACAGGTAAAAACACTGGGTCATTAGAACTTATGACCACATTTTACCTTGAAAATTTAATTTTTTATGCGGTGGTCTATAAAACAAATTTGCACCTGCCTTGAAAGGTTCTAATTATTAATGTGGACCTAAATAGTTTTCATTCAAAACAATATTAAACTTATGACTTTTTTTACATCGAACAAATAATTTTAATAACTTAGTGTAATCTTTCAACTCAAGCGTACAGTTTAAAATTGCAGTACTTTATTTATTTTACACTCGTACATGGATTTTTAGATGGTAGTACTTTTGCTGTGTCCCTCACACCCAGAGATAATATTTTACAGCAAAGCTACCTCTTCTTCACTGGGTAATTAATCCCTTTTCCCCAGGGTTACTTTTTTATTATTTTTCTTTTTCGCCCGTGCATTACTAATCCTACCTTCCCTGAAGATGTATTTTTGCATTTATTGTATGAAGTAACTTGGTCTTGTGTTTAATATGTATTTATTTGTATTAGTATTACTAGTATAATATACTATTAGAGTATTTGTATTAAAACATGGTTTGAGTATAGTGTCCATGAAAAATAGGAAAATTACGACCTTTCTCCATTAAATACAACTTTAAATGAATGTTTAAATGGTAATAATTATTCCTACCAAGGTATTATAACTCATCATATTACAGTGTGTTTGCACTATTTCAGGATGGATTTCTTACTGTGATGAATCAGATTATTTACACTGCTCAAAAAATAATAATAATGGAACACTTTAAAAACAAATCAGATCTTATATGGACTGGGTAATGTGTTAGGAGCGAAAGGATGCGACATCATTTGATGGAAATGAAATGATCACTCTACAGAGGTTTGAATTCAAAGACAACCTGAAAATTTAAGTGAAAAAAAATGATGCAGCAGGCTCGTCCATTTAACCAAATTTCCACTGCAGCAACTTAAAATGGTACTCTGTATTTTGTATGGCCTCCACATGCTTGTATGCATGCCTGACAACAATGGGGCATGCTCCTAATGAAACAACGGACGGTGTCCTAGGGGATCTCCATCCATTATGGATCCTTATCCATTGCTCCCGGTTGTTAATTTCATTAACACCAAAGCAGCTGAAACAGATTACCCCCCCGCCCCCCCCAAAACTACTTAACTTACTAGATCAATATCCCAGAAGTTGAACTGAGTTGATGCTATACTCTGATTAAAAAGTGTTTGTTATTTTTTGAGCAGTGTATTTAGCTTCTTGGTTTAAACCATGTGTTCAATAAAAATAAAACATTAATGGATTTTTTTTTTTAAATCTTTAAAATTGTATTTTTTTATGGGCTCATTTATTGCTGTGGATAAAAAGCAGATCACATTCATCTATACACCCATAGAATTCCAAGGGGTTAGTGACAGGCAGGTTTGAGGTAAACCATGATGAGTAGTGGAAGATTAGAAGGGCCATAAGAGATGGGAGGCAAATGACCAGCAAGTAGTAATTTGATGAAAGCAGGGGACAAAAAGAACTTTATTATCCCAAGTGCCAAACAAATCCAATGTATTGTGAACACTAAACACTGCAGTTGCATTAGATTATAGCCCAAGGCACATCCAGGAAAGCTAAAATTAAGGTATCTTTAGTGCTAGTCATAAAAAGTCTTTACAAAATATTCTCTTTCTTATGCTGTATTAAAATCAGTGGTTCAATGGCTAAGGATGTGGTTTTATGTAAGGGTTTATGGTCACATTTAACTAGTTCATTTAAATGAGAAATAATTTTAAACATTGAAGAAGCCCACCACAAATTTGTTATGGCATCTTTTCAGTAAAAAAATATGCCTGTCTTAAGTTACACATTAGCATAAACAGACACTGAAAATTACTAACTTGACAACTATTTTTACTCTGGTATAATGGGTGTATTCTGATAAACAACATACGTAGCCTTTTCAACAAAGAACATTCCTTTTAAAGAAATAACTATTTTAACCATGTATTTTGACCCCCCATTGGCTACTGGTGTCTTTAAGCCATGACCATGACTAATATTAGTAGATAATCAAAATGATCTGCTCTTTAATGGCAAACAAGCAAAGAAATATGGATGAATAAACCCAGTTTCTGCAGTTACACAATTTGATCACTGTTGGGTTGCTGTTCTTCTACAGTGAAAATCAGTTTTGCGGTTTTCTTTTATGACTATTAAATTGAGGACCTAGGTCTGTATTTATACATTTTCCAGATCTTACATCTGTTGAAAAGAATTGTAAATATATGCGGTCCAACTTCTACAGATGTAAAATTACTTCTAAAGATGAGGATTCAATACCTACATCCTTAAAATAGACAAAACACCTAAGGTTTATAGTGTATTTCAAAACTACTTAAGCCCATAACAGAATTAAATCAACACTATGACACATGGACCTTCCTGAGTCTGCGGACAGATGACGCATTTGATAGAATGAAGTAGAAGATTGTGTGTCTCTCTCATATATCCACTCACAGCCTTTACACTCATTTAAAAGATCACCATATGTTTATCTCATCCAGGTGCCACGGTTCATCCCTGCCCCTGGTGGCATGCCGGGTGGCATGGGCACCTGTGGTTGGCCTGGGGGGACTGGTGGAGGTGGATATCCAGTAGGAGGCAAACCCATCCCTGGAGGAGGAACCGCATGTCCTGGTGGCATGCGAGGGGGTGGAGGAGGGTAGCTGTGATTGTAGCCTGGTGGAGGGTAGGCTGGGGAGGGTGGTGGAAGGGTTGGTGGAGGGTAAGTTGCAGGTGGAGGAGGGCCTGGTGGTGGAGGGTTTGGGGGAGGATAAACATGTGGATGGTATGGCATCGCATAAGAGGGGGGCATGGGGGCATAGGAGGGTGTGTCCGTCTTCATCATAGACTGTAGGCTTTGATAGCCCTCACCCGACATGTAAGAGCTGGAGGTGGACATGCCCATGATGTAGCTGGAGGGGGGTGGAGGAGGTGGGCGGTGAGGCAGAGGAGGCGGAGCTCCATGGGGCAAAGGAGGTGGCTTGGACATGTCCGAGTCAGCTGAGGCTCCAGGCTCAACCTCAGTGGGAGGGGCTGGGGCTGAGGGTTGGCCTTTACGATCTGAAAGGAGAGGTAATGTGATCATCACTATTGAAAACTTAGAAACTATTAAAAAGCCAAATATAATGTTGTGTATCTTTGTCATTGCTTGTGATTGAGCAGGCATAGTTTGAGTTTTAGATTAAGGCATTTTCTACATAGAGTGCCATGAATTTGGACAATATGTATTACACATTTTAAACATATAAAACTTTTAAATACAATAAATAGAACATTCTGTAAAGGACATGAAAACTGGAAATTAACACTATACAATATATATAGTAGTATAGTAGTACTTGAGATGTTCGTGTGTATAATAAGCAAGATAAGCAAGGTGTAATCTTACCAGGAGGCTGGGCAACTGGCAAGGGAGGCATTGGGCTCTCAAGCCGTGGTATTTTTGAACCAACTTGCTCTGGAGAAAAAAATAAAAAAAAGCATGTAAAAGCATCAACATAACCTTTGCCATCTTTAAACATTGCACATGTGTCATTTGTCTGGGTTAAGTTCACCAAAACCAATCAATCAATCAAATCAACCAACCAATCTATCAAAGAAAATTAACTTGAAAAAACGTGAAAAAAAAGGAACAATCTGATCGGAATTTTCATAGGTGTTGTGAAATACTCAAAACACACATGACTACATAAATCAGCTAAAATCTAATTTATTACTTTCAAATTACCATCATTATTTTTATTATTTTTCCTTCTTCAACTGAAAAAGAAATGAATTAAATACTGTACAGCATTTCAATTCTAGAACATGCAGATCCCTCCCCCGTTCCCCTCCTCCCTCAGATTGTTAGCCAGATTACACGTTAATTACAGAAGGCTTCGAAGAAAAAAAAAAACTTCATTAACAGCCAGTTTTCAAGTACCAGTTAAGCAAGTACATAACTTTACGTTGGTTTTGCGAAAGTCACTCGTTTTAAAATAAAAATAGCAACTAGCCATACCTGTAACCACCTTAGACTCCTCTTTTGGAGAAACCTAATAAATGAAACATAATAAAACATAAAACAGACATAGTTGTTAGTGGGAAGTACCGTTCATTAATAAGGTAGATTAAGGTTGTAAAGTCATCCACTCTACATCTTTGTTTTCCTAAAGTAGAAATTTCTATATATTGAAACAAAATTATACCACATTTCCATGCAGTTCATTACAGCATTAACTGGGCCCAACATGAGTGGTTCTCAGCTTGTCACTGTACATACATTTTTGCATTTTCCCTACTATTACACATCTAGCATATAGTAAGTCCAAACTATTTTCCGAAGTTTTAAATGTTGATGTACACAGTGAGCTTTGAACAAAAATACCCCAACCAGAAGGGTTAAATGAACCACACCACATAACAGGAGTTTACACAAAATATCATCGTGGTCAAATCTTCATTCAATCTTTAAAAATCCACAAGTTCTAACTCTGAGAGACAAAAAGCTAAATTCAATTAAATGAAATGTAAGTATGACATGCCTATGTTAATAGTTTGATAATAGTTTGATATACAAATATATAAAACTATACATAAAACTATATAGTACCCGTGTTACTCTTTAGTGTTTATTGGTTTCACTCACATGCTAGATTATACACTTTAGTGTCTTACTGCTTGTATATTGTGTAGACCTTGTAAATTCTAGGGCTGCCCTCTAGAAGTCTACGAGTCTAATCGTCGGTCGGAGACCCTTTAAGTCAACTGAGAACCTTCAAGTCGACTGACAACAGTGACTTTTTTTCTTCTTCCGTAAAACAGACTAAAGCTTATAATAATGCACAAGAATTTAAAGAATGTAAAACAAATTTTAATAATTATTACAAGGGGAATAATGAATATATATTTAATATCCAGCTGGGCTGTGACGCTGTGCGCTGGCGGTTCAACGTTAAAGGAAGCTAAAGCTTTGAAGCTGAGAAACACGGGTGGAACGATGTCTCAGAGAACGTGTTGAAGATTGTTTGAAGAAGAGAATCCGAACAAATTAAATCTAATCCTGCTCGTCATTTAGGTAGACATCAAACACTGCTTCAAACGAGTGAGATGATATTCGTTTTAGACATAACAGCTGTTTGCGGTGAAGGAAAAACGGAGCGAAGACGTTCGTTTTATTATTTTAGAACCTAAATTACAGCTATTTAAATTTTTTTAGTCTATTTTTTTTATTTAAAAATATTAATAATATTATTTTTATTTAAAAGATAATTACAGTCACTTAATATGCCTGCTGATAAACGAGAAATTAATATTTCAGCGCAGGTAATATGAAAAGGTTTCAGGTCTACCATTCTTCTTTTAATCTAAAGTTTAAGTATTGACTAATTTGGTTTTATTCAGCAGTTCATTATTTATGAGAGATAAAAGACGAAGGGTCATCCTACTGAAGAAGTTGTTAAAAGTGAAATTTAAAAGACTATAAGCGCTAATTAGCATAAATACACGCTGCTGCCTGACTTTATATTCTGTAATAAATTCAGATCGTTCATCATATGCCACATCTCTTAGTTCATTGTTCAATATGTTCCTGTGACTCTGCTGAATTTCTAAATGAGGAGGACATCAGATCTGAAACGCATACAAATTGATTTACTGATTATTAGATAATGTACACGGGGGAAAAAAAACAAAACCATGAACGAATAGTCGAATCGTTGGCCAGGACGGGCAATTCAGATTCGAGTGACAAAATTCTGAGTCAGGTACAGCCCTAGTATATTGTATATATGTGAAGTCATTGTTTAGAACGTGGCCTGTCATTCAGTTACTGGTATAGTACTAGAGACACAAACTGCTGAAACCAAATTCCTTGTGTATGTCAGCATAACTTGGCCAATAAACCTGATTATGACTCGGATATGCAAACCACAGTATTTTATAATAATAATAAAATAATAATAATAATAAATAATTAAAAAAAAAACCTGATATCCACCACATTCCAGTTAATTTCAGAAGAGGGCATGGTAACCAAAGCTGTGTTGTATGTTCCATAGCCTGGCTCTTTAAAAAAAAAAAAATAAAAAAAAAAAATTTGTTTGTTCTTCTTGTTGGCCTGAGATGTGCATTGATGATATGTTGGGCTGTGGGTTTACTCAGAGTGGGTTAAATATCTGCTTCATAGTCAGGTGCTGTATGGCTTTTGATCGATCGATCAATCAATTACTCAATCCTGAGCCCCAGATCTGTCAAAGTAGGATAGCATCTCCATCCAGCAAAGAAAATATGCTGCCCATAAACAAATTTAAAAGGAGACTGCATAGATAAATCATGAAATACAGAGCATCATTTAGGACGAAGCAACTGCATTTAGCAGCAAAAGAGAAGACAGCATTAGGGCGGAACTCATCTGGAGCCTAGTGAGAGAAACAGCATGCATCTGCATACCATGATAACTGGCGAATGCTGTATTCTTGTATTCTGCATAGCGATAGATGGTTGTCTAGCATCACAGCTGGATGGTAGCCATCAGGTAGTTCTAATTTTTATAGGCAAATAAATAAAAGAAAATCCTCGTTATTGTACTACATCCTGGCTATGTTCTCATCCATGTGGATCTGCTCACAAGCCAACCGTTGTGTTAGATATAGAAAGTCTGGGTTGTCCAAAAATAAGACATTTCTTTAAATTATAGTGATAAAAAAAACAAAACAAATGTAGACATAATGAACAAAGATGTATGTAAACAATTTCTTTTCTTGATGAACTTCTTTTTGTATAAACATTGTTGTATTAAGTAGTAATACACAACTCTGGTATTCTGGAATGGATTCTGGCTCAACTAATGCTGCTGGAATTGACAGAATAGATTCCTCGACTCGATTTTATTGTAACTAATTCACTGCCAGAGTCTATGATGCAGCGATCCTAATCATAGTTACAAAGTGAATAGACTCCCTATCACTAAAGTTTAGTAGGGAAAATACAAAGACACTATACATAAGAGTCCACTCACATGCTGGCGTTTAAGCTGTCGTGGTGGACTGGCCTGGGGGGAGTTTTTCTTAGGTGGAGGGGGAGCTGCAGCAGTCAGTCCACCAGACTGACCTGGCTGACCAGCAGGAGGTTGTGGTGGCTTGTCCTTCTCCTGCATTTGTGGCTGCTGTGGGATGGGCTGCTTGCCTTGGGAATATAAGTCTAAAATTTGGTGGCAGATATCTGCAAAAGACATGCAAAAAATATTTTCAAACATGATCATTCGGGCATGACAGTAACTGTTTTGGTGCTTTTTTTGCCAAATACTAGTCCCTACTTTAAAGCTGTTACAACGATGAAGGCAACATTACTAGTAAGGTTAAGCATCGATTAAATTTGATCGATTCCAATTTTGAAACCCATTTATTGATGCCAGCATTACCCTGATTGTTTTTTTATATACACCTTAAGTTCAACTTGTTTTATGTACCAATTACAATCAAAACTGTTAAATGACTTTGAAGGCACAGTATATATCTTGAATCCAATCCATGTTTTGTAAGATTCAGCAAAAAGCACCAGCTGCCTGTTCTGTGTGCATGCTGGGAAAAAAAGTCCTGTGATCATACAACGCCTTATGTCCTAAACTCCATGCATTGTCCAGGAGAGATATAATAGAATATAATAGAAATAATAACCAAATCAGTTTTCCCCTAACCAGGTAAATTGAAAAATATTTTTTTAAACAGTGAATGCTTTGTGCTTTCTGCTGTCTGTCTACACCCTATTGCAAATAAATTCTACAATCACAGGTCTTTCTTAAATGTGGGAAATTATATCACCAACTAATTGACTATTAAATCAGCTGCCACATCTTTTTGGTAGCTAATTTTCAACGACCATGCCGAAAAAATGTTGCAGCCCTACAGCTTTACCCTCAGCTGGTTTGTGCAACACAATTCTAAATGATATTGATAAACAAACAAACAACTGAATTAGTTGTTGCAATGTCGTTTGGGCTACATATATGAGCAAGGGAGCAAACATACATGTTTATATATTACTACACCTATGTTTAAAAAAACATTTTAGTTTTTCATGATATGGGCAGGGGGGTGGTGGGGGTTTATGGCAATCAGTCTTTTTGGTTGTAGGAAAATGTCATTTTGTAATCCTTTAAATTTAAACATTTACAAAACATCTACAAAATTAGTCATATATAGGAAAGTTACAATAACTGTTAAGATTTTAAGCATTCAGGAACTCTTATGTTCATCTATTTATCTTACCCTCCAAGAGCTCAACAGGGACATCTTGCACAAACTGTTCCCACCACCGACGGGATGACTGCTTGGATGTCCATTCCTGGATATCAAATTTACACAGGCGACCAGCCAAATACATGACAGCCACAGCTATGATCTCTGGCTCCCATTGAAGAGACAGCATTGTGCAGAGGCTGGAGGCAAATGCAAATATTTGAGGCTGTAATGGTCAAGGTACTTACTTGCATTTACATATGTGTGTGTGTGTGGGTGTGTGTGTGTATTTTTATGTATACAGTGTGTGCATGGATAAATGTAGCACTGAAAACAAGACAGCTCTGACAGACTATGAAGGATTTAGTAGCTTGGTAAACTAATAATGGCTTTATCATGCATCTGATGTCACAGTTTGGCAGTTTTCCTTCTCAAACACAACCACTTTACATGGCACTTAATAAGTTTAATCAAGTGTTTTTGTGCAGGCATATTACCTTACCAGCCCTCCAATACCGGATCTGTGCATGCCTGTTCTAACATATGTCAAATGTAATTTAAATTTAAAACACTAGTGTTTAGTTTTAACACTAACCTGTCATTTACAAAGGTCCAAGCCATTTGCACCAGCTTCTGCACTTTGTTCTTGTCTCCTGAAAAAGTACAAAAAAAATCTGCATGGGATTTAAAACAAAAATAAATGAATACACACACACATAAACCTTTAACACTCAGGGAAAGAAAGCTCCTGTAGAACAACATGATGTCTACAAGAGGTACCTTTCAACTGTTTGGCATAGCGAAGAAGGAACTGATAAGGGTGTTCCACTTGTAGATCAAACTTGATTGTTTGAAGCAATATTCTCTCCAACACCATAACTTCTTCCTGTTTATAAATATCATACAACCAATGACAAATTTCTCATAAAAATCAACAAATTTACAATTTCTGCCAGAATGCAATCGACCATTGATAGTTTGTGTTAATGCATTAATTGTACTACACAGCCTAAATCTCATTAGTACAATACACTCATTTTAAAACTGAGACTGCAATTCCTAACTTTCTGTAAAAACAACAAACTGCCTCCATTCTCAAGCATAAGGTTTTAATAAATAATAATAATAAAAAAATATTTTCTTATTTATAATAATAATAATAAAAATAAAAATATCAGTGCGCATTTGTGGCATACATAGAAACAAAAAATAATACCATATATTGTTGCTAATTCACTGCAAATAAAATGTGTTGGACTACAAAGTCAACATTCTGTAAAGGCCCCAAAAGCTTGCAGACTGCCCATACATGTGGCCATACTTTACTGTACTACAACAGACTCAACGCTCACCTTAGGATCATCCCCAAACTGGGCAAACTGCACATCATTAAGCAGGCTGCGAGCTGTTTTAATAATATCTTTACATTTCTTTGGAGTCTCTTCAACTTTTCCAGCCAAGAATAGACAGCAAGCCCCTGTCACCTAGATATTAAACAAACAAAAATAAATATATAAATAAATAACTCTATGAACACAACAGTATTTACCATCATGTACAATCATATACCCTGTAACTCACATCTTTTACACTTCAGAACTTCAAGTAGTTTGATATTACCATTTGTGGGCAAAGTTTTTTTTTTTTTTTTTGACAAGCCTGACAAACCACTTCAACAGGTGGACATGTTTTATACTCTTATTTTGTAGTACACAAAAAAGAGGTTAGAGAACATACATCCATCTGCAAACAATCTACGTGAGAGTCAAACCTGTTTATACCCAATGCCATAAATCTGAAATACATCTTCAATAGTATAACTAACTTATTGGTGCATTGCACTGGCACTTCATGGTGCCAGTATCCAACTAGAAATATTTGGTTTCAAATTGTTGATTTGCCACAACATATGTTACACGTACTCCCCCTTCCTCTACAAGAGGTCCAAACCCTTGGCACTTGGGGGGCTTGGACCCAGCTGTAAGCCTGTTTTGTGACAATGCCCACTGCTTAATGTAAATAATAAATTTAAACAGGCACAACATTATGACCACCTAAATATATCTACACTCGTTATCCATTTTATCAACCCCACTTTCCACATAGGTTGTACAACTATAGACTGTAGTTGATCTGTTTCTCTGCATACTTTGTTAGCCAGCAACAACCACCACAACCTGGTGCGTCGTGGGTGGTGGTGGGGCTAACACTAGTAAAACTACAAGGTGCACCTATGTGGTAAGTGAGGCTGATAAAATGGATAAAGAGTGTACAAAGGTGGTCATAATGTTATGCCTGATCAGTGTATAAGGTGCAACCTTGCTGGCCTGTGTATGATTGCTACAAAAAAGCACTTAAAAAAAAAAAAAAAAAAAAAAACGCTATAGAGTAGCAAAGCATGCCCTCATCACCATCATGATGCCATGTATAAAGACCTCCAGCACTGGAACGTGATGCAGAATAACCCGGTTCTCTGGTGTTATTGAGCTCTATTTAATACCTTTCGGACCACTTTGCTGTTATTTGACTGGCTGCAAACGTGCCTATTCACATTGAGTATCCTAACTAAAAAATGTCTGATTTATTTGTAATCAGCATTTCCAAAATTAAATAAATATAATTGTAAGTGATTAGTGGATTTAAGATTAGATATTTAAGAATAATAAAACAATAAGTAGCTAGTCAAAATATGTCAAAACATAGACACTTTTTCACAGGTACCTGACAAACTATGCAATAAACTTTAACTTTTGAACCAGAAATACATTTTAAAATATGCAAACACTGAAAAGTCATACTTACGTATCTTGGAAACTGTTTGAAAGAATGAAACATGTAAAAGCGGTGAAAGTAGATAATTCCTGTTGCCAAAGTATCATAATGTCTGTAAAAGTAGAAAACGTCAAGGACAAAGAGAGAGATTCAAAAATTTATGTTTTTAAAATAAGTTACTCAAAATAAAAAAAAAGCAACAATATTAAAATAAAAGGATACAGTCCTAGTCGAGTTCCAACGTCGAATATAAACCTGGCCCCCTCTCTTCTGTATCTGGCCTCAGTAGCCGGATCCAAGCCCTCGGACTGGGACGGGGTATGGGCCAGATCCTTCTTGTCCCAGTACCAGCATGGCTTGATGTGGTCCAGATTTGTAGTCAAAATCCCAGGAGTGGCGTTCTCCTTATTTTCCTTCATTTGCCAAGAGGCGAAAGCTGTGACGCCTAGCTGGACGACGGGGTTCGTCAGACACAGCAGCAATCACTGATGGCGTGAAAATAAATAAATAAATAACAACCGAAACGATAAAAACAGAAACACATTAAAACGCATAAGTTACTTTCCAAAACAGTATTCATTACAATACAGGATTTCAGAAACTTAAATTCAGTAGCATTTTCGCTAATTCTAACCTTGCATGTTGAGAATCAGGTTGCAGCTAGCATTAAGTTGTTAGCACTTTATTACCAAGCTACTTTCAAAGACAAGTGTTCGTAGCGCAACACAGTTTAGAAAAATGCCCTCCTTAAATAACCAAACAGATTCCAAACTGAGAGCGCAAATAACCAAAAGACAAGTATTTCACTTCAGCTAACATGCCATGTTGAAATTAGCCAAAACGGAGCTAACGTTGGCTACACTGTTCCACAAAG
Organism: Prochilodus magdalenae; assembly: GCA_024036415.1. NCBI lineage: Eukaryota > Metazoa > Chordata > Actinopteri > Characiformes > Prochilodontidae > Prochilodus > Prochilodus magdalenae. The sequence continues at coordinate 54,022 of JAMWET010007582.1, read as the reverse complement.
CACGGAACAAGCTAATATAAAGTTAGCTAACATCATACACATAAAAACTGATTCACGTGGCTCTTTTACAGCTGTAACAGCACGAGCATGTTTACCTTTAACAGTGTATAAACACCCTGTATTTAGAAACTCATGGAACTGTACATGCTCCTTCAAGCTTTGTCAAAAGAATTCTTCCCAGCTAGCTACACATCCACAATGGTAGCCACATTGGCGTCTTCTTCTCGTGAACCGGCAGATGAAGCCAGATAATGGTGACTATCGCCACCAACTGGGACAAAACACAACTTCTTCTTGACCGGAATTCGTGTTACATTTGTTTCCCATTAGAAACATCTAGGAGTAATACAGCTGCAGCTCAAAAGTTTTTATTTCTTTTTTTTTTATTTATGTGTTAAAACAATCGACGAAATAGCATGTGATAAACACTCAATTTTTTACAGTTAATACTATCCAGCAATATTTTGCTTCATTTGTAAGAATCACTTTCCTGCCAAAAACTTATTTATCCCATACGAAGCCCACTGTGACATATATGTCACAAGCTTAATACTAAGTGACACTGAACATCTTTGAATCCAGTCACATGCCAGTTTGTGAATCTGTGAACATGTGACTTAATTAAAAAAATGTCACTGTCCTTGGTTATTGAATAAAACAAAAACAGAACACTTTAAAGACTTGTTTTGTATATCTAAAAGGTCTGTTACAACCCATTAAAAAAAAAAAAGCTTTGTTAGCATCTTCTAAATTACATATAACCCACTATAAATCCATTTCTAGAACAAAATTACAAGTCACAAACTGTAACTGACTTTTCCTTTAAGGAGAGGGGGTATGGACTAGTATGGGCTTTATTTAGTATTAACCCTCTGGCGCATATCGGTCACTACAGTGGACGGCTGTTTGAAAGTAATTGTCTCCTAAATGCATTGGTTTTTATGGTGGAATTGCATATCAGACATTAGAATGCTCTCTGCTGCCGCCCTCCATTGATGTTTATTTAGTGGTTAGTTGGTGTAACTACAAGTGAATCTCCTCTAAATCCAAGATGCCGACAGACAGGCACACTTGTTGACCACTGCTGGAATATCCTGTCAGTTCTTTTATTCTATTCTATGTGAACCCTTCAGGTAAAGCATATGATGATATGCAGGAGTATCTAAGTAACTATACTATTCTTCTAGTTTTTTTTCCAAATATATAGGAAATTGCTATTAACGATGTGTCCAATTAAGTGGATGTGATGCATTGCTAAATTTCCGACATAAGTCTTCCAACACATCTTTTAAGGCTTGTATGATATTAAATGAACATTGGAAGAATGAGTTAACTCTTCTGAGTAAGTCTTGCAGCTTTGCAGTGTACTCCTCTCTGCCACTTTCACCACAGAGTCCAGCTCCACACCAATAAATGAGCCTGTTCGCCTGCTTGTCCAGTTGCATCTCGTCTCTCTTCTTAATGCTTCCTCCCAAGTACACCACAGCATAAACAGAGACAGCCGGACTCCACAGTCTGATAGAACATATGCAGGAGCTTCCTACATAGGTAAAAGGACCCCATCTCCTCAGAAAGCAGAGCCAACTCTGCCCCTTTCTGTACAGGATGTCTGTATTGGTTGAGCAACCTATCATCCAGGTGCAGTCAGAGATACTTGTAGGTCTTAACCATCTCTACTTCCACCCTCTCAATAAAGACTGGCTGTGTAGGTGGTCTGGCCCTGCAAAAGTCCACAACCATCTCTTTGGTTTTGGAAGTGTTCAGTAGCAGATTGTTTCTATGGCACAAGTCCTCCACCAGGTTTTTGTACTCCGCCTCCTGCCCTCCCCTTACACAGGCCACAATAGCAGTATCGTCGGGGAACTTCTGCATGTGGCACGTCTCAGAGTTGTACTTGTACCTGTGCTGCTCACCACAGTCTCTGATGTACTCTGATGTAATCTCTGAAAGAGACTGTGATCATTCATGTGTGTGACAGCTGTGTATATCAGACATTTATGGAAATACGAAACAAACGTACGGACATTTACAGAAATACGGAACAAATCGCATCCCATAGTGGTTTAATACAGGACGCAACATTTAATTGCCAAAAAAAGGACGATTCCATTTTTTCCGGGACAGGTGGCAACCCTATCTTCATGACATGTGATGTTAGAGCAAACGGCGTGGGAACCCTTCCCAAGCACAGACTCAGATGTGGGTAATGAAGATGTGCTGTAGGGGTGCCCCCAGCTTGGCGGCACAGGACTTCAGTAGTCTAGGACACACTCTGCCCGATCCAGCTGCCTTCCTTGTGTGAAGTCTCCTTTGAGCTACCTCTGTGTGCTCCTAAGCTCCTCCTGGTTGTTGATTTTAAAAGACCTCTTCTTGTTGTTCAAAAGGCCTTTAACAAGAGGCAGGAGATTAATTGTGCCGTTCTTCCTAGTGGGACGGTGTACAGTCCAATGTGACGTGTTGGAAATCACAAGAAATAGTGATGAAAGCCTCAGGGTGCTGGGTATGAAGTTATCAGACACTGGGTTCTGCAATAAAGAGAAAAGGCTCCAAGCCATATTGTCCGGTGTGTGCTGAAAAGCGTACTCCTGGGCTGACTGAATTCAATGGCAACCATATGGTACAGAGCTTCCATACTTATTCAATGTTCAGGAGGCGATGCCATTCCCCTCCTGGTTTTCTACATATTTCCAAACTAGGTGTTGTTACCATTATCTCAAGGTTCACTCCACAAATGTATACAGTAAATGTGGTTTTAAAACCCATGTCTTCAGCCTGAATGCCTGTATTTAATGAAGAAATTTATCTCCTGAATTCTCAAAATGGCCTTTATCCTGAAGGTGTGGGACTGTAAATTAAGTTGCCATTTCCTACTTTTAGTCCTGGGGTGTAAATTAAATACTGCTTTTAGCCTTATGCATTATAAACACTTACCTTAACCTTTGGAGTCTGTTCATGCTTTTCCATCCTGTATCCTAGCCTCACTACAAAGGATGTAATTGTGCTCTTATGTCTAAGGTATTAACAATTATGTATTCCTTAAATGATTACCAAATTATACCTTCAATGCGTACTACTGTAAGGTGGCAAGTACACTGAAATCCGCAAATCTCTGAAAATCGCATTAAATACAATCAATTCATCTGCAGCTAAATGTGCATAAACATTTTCACGCTACTGAGGATAAAACATGTCTCTAGTGCATACCACCCCAAACAAATGAAAAGGTAATGTTTTTTTTTGTTGTTTGTGTAAATTTGCAAATCAGAAAAATTTATTTGTAACTTTAATGCATTTATGTTTAATTAAGTACTGTGAAGTGTCACATTCTATGCCTTTTGTTAGGTGTTGTGTACATGTTTTCATTTATTTTCTTCTGCCCAATGAGCACTGGGATAGGCTCCAGCACCCTTTAAACCAAAAGGATAATGCGGTTTAGAAGATGAGTGAGTGAGTGAATGAGTATCAGAATATTAAGAGAGAGCTGTGAAAATATGTGAGGTTCAAGATGGGATCTTCACCTACCTGCTGTTTTTGGCATCAATACTGCTAAACAAGTTAAAAATTAAAGTAACACTTTGAAAACACATCATGTTTTAGGGACAAAGGAATGAAAGGATGGCTCAAAAAACTCAAAACTCAAAATGGTACTCAGTAGTTTGTATGGCCTCCACATGCTTGTATGTAACACTGTTATTTTAGACAAATATGCATAGATAATGTTTAAAAATACAGTAATCATCTACATCAGTTGGCCACCCTGAATGGTCCTGATTGCAGTCGTTTGTATTTGTTTTTCAGAGTCCAGAAAAGTGCCACAATGGTGTGTTTGACCAGATCTGCCAGTTCCGGTGTTTTATGGCAAAAGCCAATCGAGCTTTATGGTGCTGTGCAGTGAGCACAGGGCCCACTGCAGGACTTAGTAAAACCTTGTCTGATTGTTTAGTCAGACACATTCACAGCAATGGCCTGCTGGAGTTCATTTTTGTAGGGCTCTAGCAGTGCTCATTCTGTTCCTCCTTGCACAAAGGAAAAAACAATGGTCCTGCTGAGGGGTTAATGACCTTCTATGGCCATGTCCAGGTCTCCTAGAGTAACAGCCTGTCTCCTGGAATCTCCACCATACTCTTAACGTTGTGCTGGGAGACACAGCAAACCTTCTGGCTATGGCACATATTGATGTGTCATCCTGCAGGAGTTGGTACTCCAGGTACTGCACTATTGGTACTTGTGGTAACGCTGACCCAAGCCAACAGTCACAACTAGTGAAAAGTCAGTCAGAAAAGATGAGGAGGGACAACACGTCAATAACCTCCACCTTTTTAATCTAATGCACCTGTTAGTTTCATTAACACCAAAGCAGCTAAAACAGATTAACAACCTCCCTACTACTTAACTTAGTAGATCAATATCTCAGAAGTTGAGCTGAGTTGATGCTATACTCTGATTAAAAAGTGTACCTTTTATTTATTTTTAGAATTTAGAATTTAGAATGCATTAATTTCCTGCTGTTTTGTTAATAAATGCCCTCAAGTCTTGATGACATTAGGAACAATTTTACTCTTCCAGTGTTTTAGGATTATTCTAGCAGCCGTAACAATACCTACTATGATGAGAGAAAATGTGTTATGTGGCACATTTGGTAGTTCAGTCTTGTCTCCAAAACATATTCATATACGAGGGCAACTCTAAAGTACATGTATATTTGGACCTTTCTGTTTCAGCCTTACAGGATTTATCACTCTTGCTCAGAACCATTCTGTATATCTTAAAGGGGTAAAGTAATACCTATGTACCATCTTGAATTGAGTACAGTGCAGTAAAGTACAGTAAACTTACCCATGACTATTTTAGGATTGTGCCAGAATGGGGGATATTGTTGTTGATATAGCAAAACTCAGTAGGACAGAATGAAATGTCATTTGCAAATAGCATTAGCTTATGCTCCCTGCCTCCTTCCCAAATTCCTGTTACTCTAGGGTTGGCTGTAACGGCTGATTATGATTAATGTACTCAAAGTGTGCTATATTCATATACTAACTATGTACTTAGTATCAATAGTGCTATTAAACATATATACTTAAATAAGTAATTGTACTTAACTATACTATTTTAAGACACCTCTTAGATTGTTTTAGAGCTACTTAAGTACATATTAGTGCATTTCCAGAATGACTATTGATTTGATTTGGCATGTACTGGACACGTTTCTCCACTTTAGTGGTTAGCCTGTGAGTGTTTGTTGGTGTTATAATTATTCAGAACACAATCCTATACTAGTGCTAAATCATTACATGTTTGGGACCTATATTAATTTATGTATGTTTATGTTCCAATATCACTGCGGGTCCAAAGGATGCCATTTCGTTTCCTGCATCAGAATCAGGTTTATTGGCACAGAATCAGGTTAAGTATGTTGACACACACAAGAAAATTGAAAAAAAAAAAAAGTTTCAGCAGTTCGTATCTCTAGTGCAGTACCAGTATACATATACATATACACAATGTACAAGCAATAAACCAACTACTAATAATATACAGTATTATACACATTATTTACAAACAGTATAAGGCACTAGTGTTGAGGTAAAGGCAGTAGTGTTAAGGCAGTGCAACAGTATTAGTATACCTGTTTGGGGAAGAGTATAATCTGGCATATACTGTAAGTGAACACAGTGAACACTATGGGTTCTTAAACAGTACAAATCCTGGAACGTGCAAAAAGGAGCACATATGATCTTTGCAGCTGTTGTTATGCTCCTTTGTAGTCTGTTCCAATTCTGTACTGTAGCTGCTCCAAACAAGACCATGAATATTTGCATTAAATATTTAAATAAATTAAATCTTGTAAAATAAATGGGACAACCAAACTTTCTTCCAGAGGGTGCCAAGAGTTGGACATCTGAATTGAGCCAAACTGACAGGGGTCAAAGAACAAATCATTAAAAATAACATTATAATAATTAAAAATCGAATTAGTTCATTACTAATTACTAAGCAGTTGGAAGGAAAAATGAATTTCAACCCCAAGGTACTACAGGAATCAGTTTCTCCTATGGCATTATTCAAGGATTATTTAGATTTTGTTGCGTTTACTTCATAGCCGAGTGCCTACAAAATATGTCCAAAATGAAAAGCACATTAGGAAAGCGATTTAGGTACATTATTAATGTAAAGCAAATTTATAATATTCTATTAAATGTAATAGAATATTACCAGTAGCACTTGGAGAACATAACTGAGAATAATTGAGCTAACCTGCTTGGGCCAAAGGCTCAGGAGACAACGCAAACAATCAGTGTTCAGACGTTGTCTGGTAGTTTACCCAAACACAAGGCTGGCTAAACGGCTTCTTATTTTATTTGTTTAGGTTTTACTATTTTTGTCACTACTTATTTCTATTTTGTTTTATTATTTTATTTGTAATTAATATTTATTTTTGTTAAGTTTTAAGTTTTAATTTATTTTCACCTCTCGTCCATGCCTCCATTTAGCTCCCCAGCTGGATGTTATAGCTGTCTGCGTTTGATCCAGAGAATTTCGGAGCTGGAGGGTAGAGAATCTCGACGAGACGACGAGGAACTCCTCGACTCCATGCTGGCAACAACACAGGCGATCAGTGTCAGACTAGACGGCAGTCTTCCGCGAGCGGCTGCTACGGCTACCCAGGAAGAGGAGCATTTGCCCAGGCTCGGAGCTCGACAGACAACTAAGGAGGTGTGCTGCTCCACACCGCGCCAGGCTGAACCATGGTCCTTTGTAGGTCCTCAGCTGGTCGCGGCTGGGCAGCACAAGTGCTTAACTCCACAGGTCATTTCCACCTCCATACCAGCACCCGGCCAAACTCCTTCATAGAGCTTGAACGCCGCCCGGCGTGTGAGGCGTATCCCGAGGCGTGGAGCGTCGTTCAGGCAGACCGCTCAGGATCTATGAGGGAGCTTGGCCGCATTTTAAATCTTCATACCTGCCTCTGCAAAGCCCCGCCCTTCCTTCCATAGCCTTGATCCATCCAAATAGGCTGGGCTCACAAATTTTAGGAAACTAAATATTTTAATTTGTTTTTAACTCTAGATGATTACTCAGTACCTCTAGTTGAAGTATTTCAGTAGTTACTGGTAGAAAACCCAGGCCCAGCGTTTCCGCAAGAAAGCAAGAGAGCAAATTATGTTCATGTTTTAATAAACCCAGATAATCTAATCTACATCAAGTAATCACTAATTAGTTTAAATTAAGTTCCTAAGAAAACGCTACTGATCCCCAATTGTTTGATTTCAAGTGTTTTTTTTTTTTTTTTTAAGAAAAGGTTTAGGTATAACCCATTTAAATATTATGTGCATGTTGCAAAAAAAAAAAAAAAAAGGAACAACTTAAAATTTAGTTTTCGCAGTCTTATAGCGATATTTTAGTTCTAACACAGACTTGGTTTAGACATTCTATAAAAACAGAGAAGCAATGGGAGGTGCAGTTACAATATATACACATGTAAATATCCAAACTACTATCTCTAAACTGCAATCTCCAGAGTGTTTCTATCTTGTTTGTCTACTCTGGTTTCAACCCCTTTTGTTCTCTGACTTCCAAGCTTTGGTTTATCCCTTTTTGTCTTCAATCTATCCGTGTCCTGGCTTTTTGAGCTCAGTTTGTCCTTTGACTACTCCCGTAGTCTCCTCCCTTTGCTTTGGTAACTGGCCTCTGGCTTGTTTTATGACTTTGGCTTTGCTCTCCTCCTTTATGTTAGTTCTTGTGTTGTTGTTTTGTTGCACTGCTCGCTTGTTTAATAAAACCTGTTTGACTTTTTGACGGTCCACAATCTCAACAGCACTGAAAGCGCGGTGAAAAAATAATAAACGAACAATCTTGACACCCAGTATATACACACCCATATGGTAGAATCCAAACACTGAAATTGGAAACTGGAAAGAAAAAGGTATAACACATTTGCAACACCTCTTTACCAATAATATATTTTTAAAGCTTTGATGATCTTGCTGAAACATTTAATCTATATAAAAATCAATATTTTAAATAGTATCAAATAAAAAGTGTACGAAACTAAATGAACTAAAATGAATAAACTTTACAACAATCTTACACCACCCCCATCATCGAAAATTTAAACCAGTTCTAAGGAAGTTTTATCAAAATGATATGCTCTGCTAGACACCTTGATTTCAACTAAATCCATCCCAACTAATAAATGGGAAAAAGATTTGGGTATTAGCACTGGCACACTATTATTGACACAGATTTGTAAAAATATCTTCATGATGAGCTAGAACACAAATATACAAATAATTCAATACAAAATCCAATAAGACACACATTACTTAATACAAATTGTTCAAAAAAGGGCTTAGTACTTCAAGTATATGTACTAAATGTATTACTAACAAACCTAATGATCACTGCCACACACTTTGGACATTTGCACATCAGTTTAACAATTTAGGGGAAAAAGTGACTTCACAAATGTCTTTGTACTGATGTAACAACATCCCAAGGTAGCCTTCCATATGCCTCCTAGGAGACCTCACAGAGGTTGAATCACTAGTCAAAGACGCAATTCCATTGCTTATAGCACTGACTAAAAAACAAATACTGCTAAATTGGAAATACAAATCTTTCAGTTACACAATGGATTAATGTATTAACAAAGGATTTGCAATTCGAAACCAACTAGATACATTTAATACATTTTTTGCAAAGGTATTACAGTTATGTAATTTGACATGAGTGAATAACACAATATTGCCTCCACAACATCTTAAATAAAAAGGTTTTTTTGAAGGACAAATCTATGTTTATCCTAAATGTTTCATGTATAAAATAATTTACATATGTGTACATGTATACACATATTAATCTAACTGAAAAGATATTATGACACACAATATCAGCACTGGGGGTCTTTTGGGAGCTACACCTCCACACATTTAGCTGGCACTTTAGCTGGCAAATTCTGTCACATTAAACTGTCTTTAGAGAAAGAAAAGGATCTGGATCTAAACGGTTACATCCAACCAATATGTTTGTGGCAGACATTTAGCCCTGTTTAAGCACACTACGCATCCTGTCCAAGCTGGGCATCAGCAAACTGCTCAGCTTTAGTCATCTGGGCCTACTGTCTTTGTCTTCTAAATCATCCCTGCAACTTGTGAAAGGAACAGCTGCTTTGTCCTTTCTTCCTCACAGGGTCTGTTTTGCTCCCTCTATAACCTGAAGCCTTTTTCATTCTTGCTAAATTTAAGAACTTAGTGGATTTATAACACGCCTAGTATGAGTAACAGGCCAATATAATCAAATTTGCTATCTGGCTTGAACAATGCCCACTAGATTCCCCCTTTTTGATCACTAACCTCCTATAATGTTTTTTTACAACGGCAATAATCCTTTCAACTGATTGGACTTTGGAGAAGCGGCTAGCTTTATTAAAAGAGTTTAGTATAAACGTATACAGGTGCTGGTCAAAAAATTATAATATCATGAAAAAGTTGTTTTATTTCAGTAATTCCATTCAAAAAGTGAAACTTGTATATTATATTCATTCATTACTCACAGACTGATATATTTCAAGTGTTTATTTCTTTTAATTTTTTGATGATTATAACTGACAATTAATGAAAATCCCAAATTCAGTATCTCAGAAAATTAGAATATCACTTAAGACCAATACAAAAAAAGGATTTTTAGAAATGTTGGCCAACTGAAAAGTATGAAGATGAAAAATAGGAGCATGTGCAGCACTCAATACTTAGTTGGGGCTCCTTTTGCCTGGATTACTGCAGAAATGCGGCGTGGCGTGGAGTCGATCAGTCTGTGGCACTGCTCAGGTGTTATGAGAGCCCAGGTTGCTCTGATAGTGGCCTTTAGCTCTTCTGCATTGTTGGGTCTGGCGTATCGCATCTTCCTCTTCACAATACCCCATAGATTTTCTATGGGGTAAGGTCAGGTGAGTTTGCTGGCCAACTAAGAACAGGGACACCATGTTCCTTAAACCAGGTACTGGTAGCTTTAGCACTGTGTGCAGGTGCGAAGTCCTGTTGGAAAATGAAATCTGCATCTCCATAAAGTTGGTCAGCAGCACAAGGCATGAAGTGCTCTAAAACTTCCTGGTAGACGGCTGCATTAACTTTGGACCTTAGAAAACACAGTGGTCCAACACCAGCAGATGACATGGCACCCCAAAACATCACTGACTATAGAAACTTTACACTGGACCACAAGCAACGTGCATTCTGTGCCTCTCTTCTCTTCCTCCCGACTCTGGGACCTTGATTTCCAAAGGAAATGCAAAATTTACTTTCATCAGAGAACATAACTTTGGACCACTCAGCAGCAGTCCAGTCCAGGCGAGACGCTTCTGACGCTGTCTCTTGTTCAAGAGTGGCTTGACAGAAGGAATGCGACAGGTGAAACCCATGTCTTGCATACGTCTGTGCGATGTGGTTCTTGAAGCACTGACTCCAGCTGCAGCCCACTCTTTGTGAATCTCGCCCACATATTTGAATGGGTTTGGTTTCACAGTCCTCTCCAAGGTGCGGTTATCCTTATTGCTTGTAATTTTATGACCAGCACCTGTACATGTAGAGGAATAAACGGTTTTGTTCTTTTTTCCCCAGTGTTTCCTTGATAAAACATTCAAATAGGGGAACCTCAGAAGGTGACCTTTGTTACATTTCAGACACAGCCACAATTTGGTTGTGTATTTTAGCAAAGCAGCGCGACTGCCAACTGTGTCACAGATCAACCATTCAACTTGGTTTTAGGGACGTTATGGGGCATCGGCGCCTCCCACAGGTCCTAGCGCGTATTAATTTCATTACACTGCGTATACAGAGACAAAAGGCACTGTTGGAAAAGATCAAATAAATCAGAAACACTACAGACTAATTTAAACTAGTGGTGGTCATTGACGTAAATAAATAAATAAATAAATAAATCTGTTGCGTCATTGACATCAGTCGTAAATAATTGACATATCCTCCGCCCATTACTTACGCCCACTGTTGCTCCGGCCTGCAGCGTTACGGAAGGGATATTGTGTGCAAACCACCACATATATTTGCGTTTGCGGTTGAGAGTGATGGAATTGGTCACTTTTGTTCTGTTTGCGACTGTGCTCGTTCTGTGTTTTCGTTTTCTCTTCGTTTGCAGCTACCCCAACGCCCCGCCGTGCATAAGAGGATGGATCCCATGGGTTGGTGCGGCGTTTGAATTTGGCAAAGCCCCGCTGCATTTCATTGCAAAAGCACAAGCCAGAGTAAGTTATTGAAACGAGGGAGAGCAGCATACACGATTCCATGTGCATGTCCCAACAGTTTCTGTTTACTTTTAGAATCAGCTTGGTTACAGTAACTGCACTGAAAGTACAAGCACCTTGTATATGGTAGTTGTCCACCGTCCAACAAGTTGGGCCTTGTTATTTTTAACGAAATTACATTGAATTACTAAATGACAGTAGATCTTTGTTTTTAGTTAGCTGTTGGATCTTTTGTAATCTACACCGGTTCCTTTCGTAAAGGACCAGTATATATATGTATATGTATATATGTAATTAACGCGTGCACTCGAAGGAGACGTCCTCATTTAATTATGCACAGTTTAACATATTGTTGCTGAAGTTGTCTGTCATTTATATAGTGTCATGAATGCTGTCAACAGCAGACATACATGTTCAGGTGATCATCTGAGGTATCAAAGGTCACACGTCCAGCTCCTCTTTTATTCAGCAGCAGTACCTGGATTTGGGCATGGAAGACATACAGTTGGGCCGATATTTTATTTTAAAGTGCCTAAACACATATTTTATGTATTCAGAATGTTAACATTGTCTTTAGTTTGCACTTACGTAACTTAAATGCACACACATATGTATATATGTAAAATCCATTAATTTTCTTCATAGACAATGTGAAAAATACATGTATAAAGAGTTTTGTATAAAGATCCATGTATAAAAAGAACTTAACAAATTATCAGCCAGGAGGTAATTTATGTCCTTATAAAAGTTAAATTAAAGGAAAACATAAAAAAAACTCTGACTGTATATAAACTATATACATATTCCACAAAGCATTGAAAATACTTTTAACCTGTTACTTTCTCAGCTTTTGCAATCATGCATTTTCTGCTAATGTTGTTGTAGACATTGCATGTTTTATTATTGTTGTATTCCCGTATGTATTTAATGTTTAAATATGTTTAATGTTTAAATTAACAATACTAGCATAATAGCAGTGATTGCATTTTCACAGTTTTATGTTTCTCTGGCATCAACTACCTGTTTGGCACCAGTGTTATCCCGTTAATATACGAAGGCACTTGGGCATTTGCTATATGAGAATTCCATACTTGATGCACTTTACTATGGTGACTCTAGAACATCCCACAAAGTTAGCAGATACCAAGATGCTACCACCTTTTGCCCAGAACCCTACTGTCACATCCTTTTCTACATCAGTCAGTTTGTGTCCTTTGCCCATAACAACCGTTTTCCACTCTGCTACTGTTGCTTATCTATACGTACATGAACCCTGTCATGTGATATCGGTAATGTCCTGGGCCGAGTTCATTTTGGACAAGGGTGCTCATAATATTCAGATATGACTGTATATAATTGAGTAGTATGTTAACAGTGTTTTGTATTATGGTTAGGTCAAAGGTTAAATATCTAAACTAGAAATATTTTGCTTATGTACGTGACAAACATGATTTTCTTTCTTTACAGTATGGACCTGTCTTTACAGTTTTGGTGACAGGGAAGCGTCTGACCTTTGTTACTTGTCATGAAGACTTTAGAGTATTTTTCACATCCAAAGATGTTGATTTTGAACAGGCAGTGCAAGAGCCTGTTCATAATACAGGTACTTCACTTCCATTAACATAATCTTTCTTTGTATCAGTAATGCTGGTATTAGTATTAAATTGAATGCAGTATTATGAATATAAGAGAAGATTATGAAATAAGTTCATAATTAGTAGAAATTATAGATCTGATTTTTTTATGGGGTTCTTATGTTATTGTGTGTATTGAGTAAAATATGTACAGTGTTTCTCTTGGTTTAAATAATTACTTTAAAATATGTATTAGAATGAAATACATTTTGTGCTGTTGCTACTGTTAAGACATCAGCGTTTTATTTAGTGAGGATGTTACATCTATGACATTTTGACATGCTTTGGGTTTCTCTCTAGCATCCATCAGCAAAGAGAGTTTCTTCAAATTCCATCCAGCCTGTTACGCTTTGATAAAGGGTAAACTGACTCCAGGCAACTCAGCCTTGCTGGCCAACCACCTATGTGAAGAATTCAATGAACATTTGGAAGGCTTGGGAAGCAAAGGCTCTGGCTGTCTTCTTAACCTGGTCAGGTATAAACTGTCACATATCATTTATTAGGGCATTTTTCCTCTTCAGGAAAAAAGGAAATATATCATGTATTTGGACAGAATTACATACTTAAATTTATACTTCTTGTGTTTTATTTAAAAGGTTTACAACATTTACATTTAAGGCATTTAGCAGACGCTCTTATACAGAGCGACTTACAACAGTGTTTAGAGTAACTACTACAACCACTCAGTTTGCAATTTTTATTCTTCTTCTTCCTCTTAGCGCCCTAGCACATATTTAGGGGCCCTATTGGATTTGTTAGGCTTTTTCTTATTAATATGATTAGGGTCTTAGCACGTAGTGCAGGAACACTATTGTATTTGTTAGGATTATTCTTCACCAAACTTTGCATTTAGGTACACAAATTGTGAAATGACTCACAAACAAATGGCAACGAGTGGCCAAAGGCACTATAGCAAACCAAAACACGTTTTGGCTTATAAATCCTAAACCAAAATTGTGCCAGACAAAATGCCATTTCCCTAATTCTTTTGGTCAAAAAAAAAAAAATCTTTGTAATTTGGACCATTAAGCTCTGCATATTTAGATATTTTTCCAGTATGCATTATATGCACAACCTTTTGATATTTTTTCTGACTTTTTGGGCACAAACCCTAGGACTAGTACACAAAAGTTGGCAAATGTTGTGTCCTAGTCCTAGGGTTTATGCTCAAAAATTCTGAAGAAAAAAAAAACCCTGAATCTCAACAATTATCAAAACATGTCGACTTTTGTAAACAATATAGTTGTCATATGCAAATGAGCCCTTCTGAAAAAATACATAATTACAAAAAAAATGTGTAACTCAAAAATGCTTAATCTAAAAAATTTTAAACTTGGGAATTTGGTTTCAAAACTAGATTCTGTGGCCGCCTATTGAATTTGATATATAGAATCCATGCTATAGAATCCATGTACACATGTCAACATTTTATTAATAATTATTTACTTTGGGATTTCACAGGGCAATTATAGACAACTTTGAAAAAGTTAGGATCAAAACTCGTGAAACTACTTTGAAAAGTACAGTTTGTAAACAGTTAATGACAGTTTAACAGTTTATGAACCGCACTTTTCAAACTATTTTTTGAGTTTAAAAGGTCATAAGTTCAAAATGTTAATCTTAATAAAACTTGGTAGATGTATTTGTCTAAGGCCCCTGATCAATAATCTAAACACTTCAATCCTTTTTGACATAATCTAAGACCATTAACTTTGTGTGCATTGGGCCTAACAGTGGCATGCATATCAAAGGGTTATACTTTGAGAACGACACAAAATTAATATACAGCTGTTTCAGAAATTGAACTTGAAATTTAGTTTGTCATATAATATCATGTATGTATCTTTTATCTACTTTACATTTTAGTCCATGCTCTTGATATCTGTGCACATAAGCCTCAGCCTATATAATTTTAATAGCCCAGTGCTTATTATTTATGCCTAATGTAGGCCTTTTGATAAACTCACACTTGCTTTAAGTTTTGCCTCTCTGTCTGTAAAACTGCATTGAGGCCTCACTGGTCAAAACTGCTAAAGACATCATTGGGTTTGTTTCATATGGTTTGGCCACTTAGGGGCGCTGTTTATAAAAATAAAGTGTTTATAGTGCATTACTTACACATGTTTTCATGTATGGTCACATAACTGGTTTCCCATTATGCAGCACAGTGTTCTAAACAATTTTGCAAATACAAATGCATTAAAATTATTTACACTTTTAGGGCCATCTTTAACTAAGCTTTACAAATATTGGTGCAGATGGACCTTTAGGGGGAGCTATAGCATTTACAGACACTTTAAATAATTAAAAAACTTATTACAATGTTATTACACACGCTAATAGCTGAACTTCTGGTGTCATTTGATTTAGCTCTCAGTCCTGGACAGCTTTGTAATTACATGTTGTTTGACAAAAATGGACTAGTATTTTGATAGGTTCATTCAAGCACTACAACTCATAAAATCATGTTCAAAAGGCCAGTCTTAATAAAACTTGGTAAATGTTTTTGTTTAAGGCCCCTGATGCTAAGACAATTAATGTGACAATGTGCACCCTGCCTAACAATGGCATGAACTTCAAAGGGTTATACTTTTAGAATCAAACAACTTTACAAATACGGCAGTTGTCTATAGCATGTACGTATATATAAACAAGCTATTTTAAATGTATATATCTGTATACATACAGTATGTCTCTGACTATATAACATTAAAAGATCACTGCTAATTATTTAGGGCAAACAAAGGTCTGTTGATAAACTTCTTTTAAGTCTTGCCTCTCTGTCTGCATATAAGGTCCATATTGTGTTTAGCCTTCTGAGCCCTTACTGGTCAAAACTGAAAAATAGGCATTATTGGGATAATTCGTGCTAGGACTCATGCTTGGAGTATTTGTTCTTCTTTTTCTTCTTCTTATGCCCTAAAACGAATCATTTATATAAAAGAAAATATATATACATATATAAAAAATAAAATAATAATTATACATATATACAGGTGCTGGTCATAAAATTAGATATATATCATGAAAAAGTTGTTTTATTTCAGTAATTCCATTCAAAAAGTGAAACTTGTATATTATATTCATTCATTACACATAGACTGATATATTTCAAGTGTTTATTTCTTTTAATTTTGATGATTATAACTGACAATTAATAAAAAAACCCAAATTCAGTATCTCAGAAAATTAGAATATCACTTAAGACCAATACAATAAAGGATTTTTAGAAATGTTGGCCAACTGAAAAGTATGAAGATGAAAAGTAGGAGCATGTGCAGCACTCAATACTTAGTTGGGGCTCCTTTTGCCTGGATTACTGCAGAAATGCGGCGTGGCGTGGAGTCGATCAGTCTGTGGCACTGCTCAGGTGTTATGAGAGCCCAGGTTGCTCTGATAGTGGCCTTTAGCTCTTCTGCATTGTTGGGTCTGGCGTATCGCTTCTTCCTCTTCACAATACCCCATAGATTTTCTACGGGGTAAGGTCAGGTGAGTTTGCTGGCCAACTAAGAACAGGGACACCATGTTCCTTAAACCAGCTACTGGTAGCTTTAGCACTGTGTGCAGGTGCGAAGTCCTGTTGGAAAATGAAATCTGCATCTCCATAAAGTTGGTCAGCAGCACAAGGCATGACGTGCTCTAAAACTTCCTGGTAGACCGCTGTGTTGACCTTGGACCTCAGAAAACACAGTGGACCAACACCAGCAGATGACATGGCACCCCAAACCATCACTGACTGTGGAAACTTTACACTGGACCTCAAGCAACGTGCATTCTGTGCCTCTCTTCTCTTCCTCCAGACTCTGGGACCTTGATTTCCTAAGGAAATGCAAAATTTACTTTCATCAGAGAACATAACTTTGGACCAATCAGCAGTCCTTTTTGTCTTTAGCCCAGACGAGATGCTTCTGACACTGTCTCTTGTTCAAGAGTGGCTTGGCAGAAGGAATGCGAAAGCTGAAACTTGCATACAGCTGTGCGTGGTGGTTCTTGAAGCACTGACTCCAGCTGCAGTCCACTCTTTGTGAATCTCTCCAATGGTCGTCATTTGGACAACTGTCAAGTCAGCAGTCTTCCCCATGATTGTGTAGCCTACAGAACTAGACTGGCCGAGCTTGAAACTTCAGTCATTTGCATATCTCACAATGCCAAACATACCCACCAAGTTTCATTCCTGGCAAATGATTACTTCTGGGAGCAGTTTTTGAACTTATTTTTGAAAGTTATTTTTGAACTTTTAATGATACAATCAAAGACAGGAGTTGCTTGCAATATTTTGACGAAAACTGATTTATTTTTGTTGATTGACTTAAATGAACAAAACAGCCACATACACTCATGGTACACTAATAAAATTCTACTCAAGATCCCTGCATTTTATCCTGTCTACAGGAATGTGATGTACCCAGCTGTAATAAGTAACCTCCTGGGTAAATGCAATGCACCTGACAGTCCACTGGAAAAGCAAGAATTCATTGAGAAGTTTGCCACTTACGATGATGGCTTCGAATATGGCTCCCAGCTCCCAGACATGTTTCTCAAGTGAGTGACCCAAGTACTCAAACAGAAAATGAAAAATGCTTTCTCCTTTGTGCTCTTTCATACATCAGTTGACTGCTAAACTGAAGGACATCTGTTCACCTTTTATATTAATACGCAACATCTTAGAAATGAATTTTTATTCATTAGTTTATTTTTCACAGCTACTCGCTGTTTGTCCCAAAACACAACCAAAGAATGTTCTGACTAAAATAGCTTTCTCTTAAATTTAATCTCTTAAAAATGCATTTAAATACATAGGGAATGGTCCAGTTCAAAGAAGTGGCTTTTGTCACTCTTGGAGAACATGATTTTCAGAGCAGTGGAAAAGCCCTCAAATGATAGTGGCACTGAGGTGAGTAAACGGAATAATTTTTTTGAGTTGGTAAAGGATAAAATCATTGTTATACATTTATTTTTGCTAAATGATACTGCCAAAAAAGTATTATTTAAGGCAGAAAGGGCAGAAATAAAGAGATGGTATAGGGCAGGGAAGCTATCAGTTGTAGTTCTAGAGGACATGGTTCTAGCCCTGCTCAAACATCTGATCCAGCTCACTCCTGGCAGAAAATCACCTTGCCCATGGTGTAGGGAGTGTAGATGAATAGTTATATTATAAAAATTATGGTAACCCTGGGTAAAATTATTCTAGCAGAATCAGGTTTTTATTTTGTAAAAAACACAAAGGATCAAATGTAAAACCAAAGCAACAATGCTAATGGATTAGGTTGTTTCTAGAGATTGGGTTGACACAGTCCAATACCGAGGTAGTACATTTTTAAATTCAAATTAAAAAGTGTATTAAAATAGCCAATTCTGATGTGACCATTAGAACTCGGCGGGAAAAAGGAGGGAAAAACGTTTTTTCATTTTTTTCATTCATGGTAGTATTCTAGTAGTAGTTTTGATTTTTCTCTGAATGCATAAAATAACAAAGGAGCTACATTTGAGCCACACTTCCTTTGTTTTTTATACTGCACATCTTTGAAGTAAGATATAGTATTTGTGCTTTAAAGGCTTTGCTATTTCTCTACAGACATTGCTGCATCACCTCATAATCACAATAAGAGACAAATTTCTACCCAATTATGGATTACTTATGCTGTGGGCCTCCCTTGCCAATGCAGTACCAGTAAGTCAATGCTTAATTAAATTTTACAATAAAAAGACAGCTGTATATTAAATGAAATTCAGGATATTAATTGTATTTGTTTTTTGTATTACTAGTTTCATTATTGTTCATTATAAGTTTACAGGACAAAGAAAGTACCTAATAGCATGTAATACCTCCACGAGCATGGCATCCATGTTCAGGGACTCTTTAATCGAAGGATTGTGCAGTTGTGCAGAATTGGCTCAATTCAGAAGAGAATTCCCTGTAGAATAGGATTTTTGCCACTGCTGCTAGACCATACACCTGCAAATCCATCCACTACCTTCACACTATGACCTTTGGCACGCCCAAATGCAGTCATTTCTTTTTGCCAATCAGTAGCATCTGCTTTGCCACCAGTTTTCAACACATTGAACTAAACATTCACTGCACTGTACCACCCCTCCAAACCGAATCCTGTCACACACTCTGCAGCTATTTATAGCTTGATCATCTTTGTACACTGCCATCAACCTTGTACAGTGCCATTAGGAGCCTAAAATGATTACTTTTTTTGTCTGCTGACCTTACATTCTGTCTGCCTGTCTGTCTGTCACTCTGTCTGTCTGTCACTCTGTCTGTCTGTCACTCTGTCTGTCTGTCTCTCTGTCTGTCTGTCACTCGCTCAATCGCTCCTTTGCGGTCAGTTTCAGGTCATTATGAAGCAGTTCGAACTGCATCATGTCTTTTTCAGATAACATTTTGGGCCCTTGCATTCATACTGTCCAGCCCCAGAGTATACAAGACTGCTATGGACCAGATCAACTCTGTCCTCAAAGATCAAGGTACTGAAAGTCATGTTTCGTATACACCAGTTTTAAACTTGTGGTTTTATGTTTTAGTAAATACATGAGAGGCTGAATCATCTTGGCAAGGATATCACATGACAGTATCTGATTCGGTTTATATTTATTTTAAAGTTAAAAAACGTTTCTGAATGCAGCTGGTACATGTTTACAAATTTCTACAATTATTTTGTTCATCACAGGACTCTCCCATTTCTGGGAAAGTTGTAACATTTAGCAAAATGCAATAAAAACAAGAATTTTTCATTTTAGTTAATTCCCTTGAATCATTATTTAAAAACCAAATGTTTGTAGAAATTACTTTAAAAAAGCATGTTGCTTTGGCTGATTAACCTTTGTAAATGGACAAATTCAAACAAAAAAACATAGCTACAAGTGGCATTTGGGGGTCCTAGCACAAAACAAGTCCACTGAGGCCTTTTGGACCAGTAAGGCCTCACAAGGCCTAATGCAGTTTGGACCTTGTTTCTAGATCTATCAAGATAATACAGGTTTAACAGCTCAGGCAGGTTTTATGTCATTTGGAACCATGTCATTCGTTTGTATTAGGCTCTATCTAGTGTTCAAAAAAAAGGAAGTGATCAAAACAGGTGATGAAGAAGACATCTCACTTTCAGCTCAGTGTGTAGAGACCCACTGAGAACTGAGTTCAGCTCTCTTAAACCCTTGAGTCCTCAGAACGCTTAAAGCAGTTTGGACCTTGTTCAAGACAGAGAGGTAAAACCTATAGAAAGTGGGAGTTTATCATCAGGTCTTCATTCGCCATAAATAATGAGCAGTGGTCTATTATGTGTACAGGCCTCATACAGTACCTTATAGCATGAGGGGCCATTGTGGCACACAAAAGTGAGATTAAAAGCCTTAGAATAATTCAGAAAGCCTCCAAGTGTTTAGATCATTAATCAGGGGCCTGAGACAGACATGTGTACCAAGTGATTTTAAGTGTTTTTAATTGCTATAGTGCCCCCTAAAGGCCACACTGCACCAATTTCTGTACATCTAATCAGAATCTTAGTTTCTACATGTCTGTGTATGTTATTGAGTTGAGTATTGAGTATTATTGAGCATAATGTTGAGTTGATCTGAGTAAAGGCTGAGGAATTATAGCAATATAGGCTGTAAATTCCAAGGCCATTCATTTGGAAGAATTTGTTTTGTTTTTCTTCACACCTAAATAGAGGTCTAAAAGAACTGGTACTCAGCTATGACCTTATATATTTTCTGGGCTTGTAGTAAGTTGCAAGTAAGTTGCAAGGAAGAAAGTCATTATAAAATATCCTAAAAACCTCTTACTGCTGGCATATTTGTTAATATTGTTAAACAATACACTTTCTAAAACAAATGACTTGCTCCAGACGAATCTCGGAGAAAAAATGTGGGAAACATTATGTATTTACATAGTCAATGGGACACCTTTTCCATAATTGTTCTATGCATTTATGTTTTGTTTGAAATAATGCAGCCTTAATTGTAATTACTAATTATCCCAACTTTCGTTTCTTTTTTCTTTTTGGTTTTTTTCCCTATCTCTGTAAATGTAAAACATGTTAACACGTGAAGAGTTTAAAAAAAGAATATTAAAGTTATACTGTTCTAAACTTTCCACAATAAGCAGATAAATTGTTAACATTCAACAAAAGTTCAGTCTGTGCAAATACAGATGGGTAATGGCTCACTAATTAATTCAAAAACTCACATATGACCTTTCACCCTCTCAGATGGTATGTGTAGGAATAAATGTTATGCAACTCTGTTAAATATGGCCACATGTAGCTGTAGAGTTAATAGACAGTATACTAAAGTGGTATGGAAAAGGTCATGAAGCATCTAAGTGCTATAATGATTCAAGGCCTTGATAACAAGGCCTCATTAGTTCTTTAGAAGACATGGGAAAGAGACTTGCATCAGGCATTGAGAGTATGACGAATTGGAAAGGATATGTGGGAAAATTAAAATAATGTTGAGACTGTTGAGACTTTCAGACTGTTTAGACTGGGTTTAAAAGACACACCGACCTATCGGAGATGTGAATTAGAGGAAGGTCACTTGTTACTATCGTCTGTAGTCATGTTGGAAAGTTCAAGAATTTTGGACCAGAGTTCATCACAATCTCTCTGAAATTTCAGAAATTCGCATTGTGATCAGTCATAGGTTATTTATTTTGGGTGATGGATCAGTATCAAAAGAGGCTGACAAAAATATTACAGGTTTGGTCCAAGCTAGTATTAGGGTGGGCTGACAGATTTTGCTTAAAAGATGAGGAGGTCCTACCAATTATTGAGTGGGAAGCTAAGATTTCAAGAGTGGCCTCTTTTGAAAGGATGTGGATGACTGAATAAACACATGAGTAAGTGGGGAAATATTTGGCCTCTTCAGAGGGTTCCTGATCTTTTTAGAGCTCAGGAGACAAATGCTCTGTATGTTTTAATTCAGTGAAATTGAAAGAACCTGGTTGTTCTGTAGGTGGTGATGATGATGATTTGGAAGTGGGAGGGTTTAGGATGGGGGAACTGTATTTCTAGTTGTAAAATTCCATTTTCAATCTGTTTGCTTTTCCAATAAACAATGTTAATCAGAACAAAAATATATGGCCACATGTGCTCAAGAGTTTTTGGAAAACTATTGCCACTTGAATGCAACTCTCAGTTGGTTATGCAAGGAGCAAACCATACATCTACAATTCTATGGAGAAACCCTGCCAAGTTCTCTAGACACAATCTCATTTCAGCTTGTTTAAAAAAAAAAAAAAACTGATGTGGAGTTCTCTGTGCCAAAGATAAAGTGGGCATTCAGACAGATGAAGTGGAAAAGCATGTTGTTGTTGAGGTGTTGGGATTGGGATTGGGATTTTAGAAAGGCCTGCCATCAAGACTACATTTTTACTAGAAACTTCATGGGTATTTAGCAAGACAATGTTATTGTGTGCCTCATTGTGTATGTGCAACTATTAGATTTAGGGTTTACTTCAATATTTAATAGTGCACTGAAGCAAATTAAAGATTACCATGATCACATTTTGTTTTGACAATTATATTCATGTTTGTGTGTTTTAGACAAGCAGAAGACTAAGGTGTCACTTGACGACCTGCAGATGACTCCATATGTGAAATGGTGTATCATGGAAGCCATTCGACTTAGGGCTCCGGGTGCCATAACTCGCAAAGTAGTGCGGTCACTAAAAGTACAGGTACAGTCTGAAGATATAAAGAGATATAGAAAGCATTAATCAGAGAACATGCTCTGAATCTGAGTATATTGCTTATTGTCCTTATTGATCCAGGCCAGAACAGACAAAGCAGTGCTGCTGGAGTTTTTAAACACTGTACAAACTCTACAATACTTTATACAATCTGTTGCTGCACAGATTTTTCTGTTAGTTATCTTTTTTTCCTTTATTACTGGTCACAGGACACTGTTTGATGTATATATTGATTGGCGGACTATTCTGAGTTGAGTATTGAGACTAAGGTGTCTAGTTGCACTGCTGTACATGATCCACTTGTACTAGCATAACACACACAAATATGACGGTGGTGATTCATTCTTACCTGCTCGATAGTGGTCCTGTGAGGGTCCTGGCTATTCAAGTGAAGGGTGAAAGGAGGAAGCTAGAGACACAGGTGGACTTGAGTCTGGAATTGTGAAACTACAAAGTGCACCTATATTGTAGATAGAGCTGATAAAACAGACAGTGATTGCAGAAACAAGGAGCTGGTTACAGTAAAGTGACTATTCAGTCTGTGATTTTCTTTTTTATTTTTGTACCTGTCAAATCATTCAGTGGTCCCTCATGTCCTGTGGATAGGATCATAGTCATTCCGGAAGAGACCACTCCCAGGATGATAGAAACGTTTTATTATAAGATAAAGGGTGTGTTTTGTGCCTTTCAGGATTACATCATTCCACCAGGTGACTATTTGATGCTGTCTCCCTATTGGGCTCACCGGGAGTCCAAATATTTTCCAGACCCAGAAGACTTCAAACCCGTGAGTAATTCTTAAACTATAAACTTACACTTGTAGTGCATGGTGTATATAGTGTATATGCAACTACTATTGTGTCCTCTTCTTGTAAAAGCAATAAATACTTTTATAGCAAAGCCTTCACTAGTGAGCCCTCTTACCAATCACTAGTCTAGTCTTGACAAATAACAGCTCTAGGTGTTAGGTGTTATCTAAAAACACATTTTTTGGTCTTAATAATGCAGGGGCATTACTTTTTGACTGGTCAGAGCATTTTCAGTTTTTTATCATGACATCACGGCATCACAATTGCAATGTGTAAAAGCAATAAATACTGTGTAATCTCAACACTAGTCTGCTGTTAATGTTATGCAGTCTTAATATGCATGACTATATTGTACTAATCACATACATACATTATTAGGTCAGTTTCTCCTTTTTTCATCACAGGGCCTAAATAATTATCAACTAAAAAGTTAAATAGATTTTCTAGTTCTAGTGATTTTAGTGATAACTTAAGGTCTTATAAAGTTGGCAAATAAGTCTTAAACATGTTCTTTAACAATTTTTTTTTTTTAAGTACAGGAATAACCAAATACATATGTTTTACCAACAATCTGTCATCAAACAAATGACAGATTGTTGTTTTCATTCCATTTTAAAACGTCCTTACTGTGATTACTGTACTGTGATAAATGATAACCGGGTAACAAGGAGAAATATTATAATATTGTTTATTAGGTATTGTAAAAAACTAAAAAGTGTGCGTTACATGTGCATTTATTAGAAAATCTGTGTATTTAGAGTATTTTAAATTGATGTCATAAACTTTGTCCTACCTCTGAATGGGCTACAGATGAGCAATCTTTTCTTCTTACAGGAGCGATGGGAGAATGCAGATTTAGTAAAGAATGTCTTTTTGGAAGGCTTTGTGGCTTTTGGAGGAGGCAAAAACCAATGCCCAGGAAGGTCAGAAAAAAAAATCTTGTTGTTTTTTATTCCAAATGAGAAACGTTTATTAAAACTTTGTGGCAGACCCCACCCTATGCACATTTTTTCCCTCACTATGGATTAGATCAACCTATTAGCTAATTAACAAAGCTCATTTTGTGCTGAATCAGGTTGCAGAACTTCTCAGGACTGAGATTATCCACCCCTTTCAAAACCAGGTTTTAATACCACCTGACCTCAGTCCCTAATGTCATCAGTTTCCTTAGTGTATTAGCTGATAAGACCAAGGAACCAGGAGCAAGGAACCAAATTAACACAATATTGCATCCCTTTTTAAGAGTAAAGACTAAACGCTATTTATAATCTATACCAGGAAACTATTACATTGTTAACATTACAAATACAAAAATAGGATTTGAAAGCTAATATTATTAGCAAGCTAATATCTACACTATTAACATAAAAAGAGAAGCTGCACATCACATTCATAAATCAAAGTTTAAAGCCTTTATTCCAAAATTTTACATCATGTTCAAGTTGGCATAGCTTGCTTTTAAGCACACTGACTGTGTTATCTGATTATGCAGAATGCGTAACTTTTTTGTTAATCTAGATGTCACGCAGAGTGGTGAGTTAACGTTAGCAAATAAAATGTGTTAAAATGGTTTTGGGAACCCCTGAGAAAACTGCTAGTATCAGCCAATTTATTCCAAACTATAAATGGCATGATTATCAGTTGTGAAACTTGCACTCTAATAAACATTGAAAACTAAAAGCCCTAAATAGTATATTATACTTTGTATACACAATATATTGTAGCACTGTGGTGGAGCTACCCAGAATTCTTTGCAGAGCTTGTTGTGTTTTAACATTCAGCATTTATTATCATACTACAGGTAGGCTTAGGTAAATTGTATATTTTTTTGTTGTTTTAACACAATGTTAAATTAAGCAGTTTCAGTTTAACACTTTTAAACACTGCAAAGCTGTTTCCGTGGAACACAAAATAAATGTAGCTGATAAAGTCTCGCAGAAATAGTTTAATATAACATACCAAAAAACGTCTCTTCTCTTTCTACATTTTACTTGTAGGGAATGTAGTTACTAAACATAATAGAAACTTTTTTTTATTGTGTACAGACAGTGTTACATGACAGGTGCTTAAAATTAATTCAAGCAGTATTTGCGGTTTTCAACATACATATAAGGTATGCATGCCTAAGTTGTATTTGAACAGTTCATGGAACTTGCATGACTTATCAAAGCATTTAATAGTACTAAATAATAGTGATGTGCTAAATGGCAGTATGTCACTATATGTATGTCAGTACCAACTTTATCTGCCAGATATCTAGCATATAATAATAAATACGTTTTAAGGCAACAGGTTTTTCAACTAATTTCTGCATTTTTAATTTCAGGTGGTATGCATTAATGGAGTTGCACTTGTTTGTTACACTCATTCTCCACAAGTTTGAATTCATTATTATGGAACCAGTGCCTAAGCCAGTAAGTCACACCCTATTACATTACACATGCAATAAACTGTTCCTGTCCAGAAGGGTCAAATTATTGGCATGCATCAAACAAAGAATGAGGAGCTAATGAGATTGCTGAAACAACTAAAAACAACTTGAATGACTGTGATCAGCGATCACTTAAACGTTTGGTGAAATCAAATCGTAGAAAAACAACAGTAGAACAGTAGGAAAATGTTTAATAGTGAAAGCACAATGTGAGGGGAACCCAAAAGATTGGAACTAAACAGCTGTGTAACCTTACGAAACCCACTTATCATTGAGGTTAACAGGCAAAAATGGCTTCAGTTTACTAGGGAGCATAAAGATTGGACTCTGGAGCAATGAAAGAATGTCATGTAGCACATCAGGGTAAGAAGATAGGCTGAAGTGATGCAACCATCATGCCTAGTGCCTAGTGTACAAGCCTGTAGGGGCAGTGCTATTATCTGGGGTTGCTGCAGTTGGTCAGGTCTAGGTTCAGCAACATTATGTGCCCAAAGGATAAGGTCAGCTGACTATGACTTTGTTATTCCATCATTGGAATTTTCTTCCTTGATGGCACTGGCATATTCCAAGAGCAAGATACATCATTTTCACACATAGACTGACCACCACAGTTCAGACCTGAACCCCACTGAGAACCTTTGTGAGAACATTTCATTGTGTCTGTCTTTCTTATATTCTAAGGTTATTGATTGAGCCTAATTGTTGTAATGTGGAGTTTTCCTCCATTTAACTTTGGGAGATGAGGAATGGTACAAAATCCACCTACTCACAATTAAATAAATTATCAGCTTGAGCTGGCATAACTAAATATTTTAGGTGAGTTCCTGCAGGACTGATGCTGAATACTTACTCCTACAGCCAACAGCAATGTTACCCAAGTGTATAAGAAAGATGTAAACAATGGAATGTAGATCAGAGAGAAAGATAACATGAAGAGGGTAAGTAAAACATTATGCAAATAGATGATGCTGAGCGATAAGTTGTACATTCACGTTTCTAGGGTTACCTGCAGGGGTTGGACAATGAAACTGAAACACCTGTCATTGTAGTGTAGGAGGACTCATGGCTAAATTGGAACAGCCTGGTGGCCAATCTTTATTAATTGCACATTGCACCAGTAAGAGCAGAGTGTGAAGGTTCCATTAGCAGGTAAGAGCACAGTTTTGCTCAAAATATTGCAATGCACACAACATAATGGGTGACATACCAGAGTTCAAAAGAGAACAAATTGTTGGTGCACATCTTGCAGGCGCATCTGTGACCAAGACAACAAGTCTTTGTGATGTATCAAGAGCCACTGTATCCAGGGTAATGTCAGCATACCACCAAGAAGGACGAACCTCCACCAGCATCACGTAGTGACCTGGCCACTATCCTGCAAGAAGAATGGCTTAAAATCCCTCTGACCACTGTGCAGGACTTGTATATGTCATTCCCAAGACGAACTGACGCTGTATTGGCCGCAAAAGGAGGCCCTACACCATACTAATAAATGATTGTGGTCTAAAACCAGGTGTTTCAGTTTCATTGTCCAACCCCTGTATATAAAACTGTACACTTTATTTATTTATTTATTTATTTATTTATTTTTGAAGCTCAGTGAAATGGTTACTATAGTTTTTCCATGATACCAAAATTATGACTTTGGTACCTGCCTAAATTTCACCTTCCCTTCACAAATAACTTCTCCAGTAGCAAAACAAAAAAATTAGCACCAAACAACGCTTTGACTACAGGAAGTAGAGTGTTCAAACCATCGCTTTGTGCTTTCCTCTCTTTCAGTCCTTTCACTCTTTTACAGGCTGCCCGTTACCACAATTTATGAGAGTTAGACATGTATTTTTTGAGGAAATGATGTGGATATATAGTTTCAAGATGTTCCCTCATAATGCTAGAGCAGAAATGGTGGGCTACAGTCTCACTATCTACTGAACTTTAAAGTGTCAGATCACTGTCTTTGCGCTAAAATCAGGTTGTAAATATTTTGCTTGTTTCAGTTCACATTTTATGTAAATCTTGAAAGTGCTGTTGTGTCAGACATGCAGTGCATCCAGTAAAGAGAACTTGTGGTATGGTAATACTGCTTTCAAAATTGAACAACTAATTATTATGATGGAATTAAGAATATTTATGGAACAGCCTTGACTCTCATCTGACACAGAGCTCTAAAAGAGAAGAAGCAGAGCGCTGCGTGCACACATTTTTTTATTGCAACTTACATAAATGGAGCCCTTGTTTTACTTCACAGTATACTATGAAACTATTGTTCTCTACTTGTTTTTGTTAGACATGAGAGAATAATTTGGGTGAAAGATGATGCATAGTTACAGGATAAAAATAAAACCAAAGTTGTGATGTGCAAGAGTTTTGACAGCTTTCCAGTTGAAAAGTCAACTTAATTTCCTGGTTAGGCTTTAATTGACAAGTGAGTACTGGCTGGACAGGTCATAAACAACTGCCTCTAATGACACTTCAAGTCATCATGTATCCTATTTATCTTGTGTTCTTAGAGTCCTTTGCACTTGGTGGGAACCCAGCAGCCTGATGGACCTTGTACAGTGGAGTACAGCCATAGGTAGAGGAATAACACTAGAGTCTGTGGCCTGCCAGCAGTGAAGGATTTAGCACATTTTAAAATTCCTAATTGCCATTTATGTACCAGGATTACATGGTGAAAAGCGTGTTTTTTAGTGTGGATTTTTACTATACTACAAATTGTTAATCAATTTATTAATACAATATACAATATTAATGTGCTGGGAGATACGGCCGTAAATGTTATCGCAATAAAACTTTTACAGCCGATAATTATCGATACCGCCGATAATTATCGATACCGCCGATAATTATCACGGTAAATGTCATTATTTTTGTCAAGCTTAGTGGCTGATTTTGAGAAAGTTGAGAAAATCTAATGGTTAATTGTGGTTTAAAACTCATGACAAACACTCGTCAGCAGAACATTTCACAAATCTGTCATATGTGAAAGTCAGCTTTCCTGATTGGCAGTTTTAACCAGCTAAAGAAATGAATATTTTTAGCTGTGTGGCGATAAGTCCTACTCAAACATGCGCTAGTCTTACAATGGGAAATGCAACCAGGACTCTGTATAAAGCAGATGTGCGAAAAATGATCTATTATATTAAACATTTATTATACCTTTGTTATATTTCTTTCGGGAAAAAGTTATTCCTACAGTGGCATTGGTTCTGTTCTAACAGTTTAAACCAAACCTAAACAATTTTACAGAGGTATGTTATTACTTTTTAGCTCTTTTTAAATTGTGTGAGGGTGTGCCAAGCCAGCAGTAAGGACTGTACGCAGTAAGGAGTGTTACAAGATTACATCAACTAGTAACAGAGAAAAGAGTGGGAATTCTAGCTAGGAGTTTCAGGCAGTTGAGGCATGTACTTTAGGCTGTATTATTTTTCCAACCATTTACATGTATGAAAAATATATAACTCACTAAAAAAATGGAGTAGCATAATAGGCCCCTCTTAAAGTTTGTTGTTATTTTTATGCTAGGTTATGTAACATATGCTCCTGTTTACTCACATGCCACCATTAACTACTAGCATATACAGTCATGGCCATAAATTTTGAGAATGACACAAATATTATATTTTCACATCATCTGCTGCCCTCTGGTTTTTATGTGTGTTTGGCAGATGTTTTTAATCACATACAGAAATATAATTGCAATCATATTATCAGTAACAAAAGCTTTTATTGACAGTTAGAATGAGTTAATGCAAGCAAGTCAATATTTGCAGTGTTGACCCTTCTTCTTCAGGACCTCTGCAATTCTCCCTGGCATGCTCTCAATCAACTTCTGGACCAAATCCTGACTGATAGCAGTCCATTCTTGCACAAACAATGCTTGCATTTTGTCAGAATTTGTAGGTTTTTGTTTGTCCACCCGTCTCTTAATGAAGACGCTCACCTCGTCTTCTCTGAACAAGCTGTTTTCCAGATGTCCCAAACAATCGGAAAGGGGATTCATCAGAGAAAATGACTTTACCCCAGTCCTCAGCAGTCCACTCCCTGTATCTTTTGCAGAATATCAGTCTGTCCCTGATGTTTTTTCTGGAGAGAAGTGGCTTCTTTGCTGCCCTCCTTGAGACCAGGCCTTGCTCCGAAAGTCTCCGCCTCACAGTGCGTGCAGATGCACTCACACCTGCCTGCTGCCATTCCTGAGCAAGCTCTGCACTGCTGGTAGCCCGATCCCGCAGCTGAAACACTTTTAAGAGATGGTCCCTGGAGCCTTTTTGGCAGCAATGGAACCTTTCTCCGTGAAGTTCTTGATGATGCGATAGATTGTTGACTGAGGTGCAATCTTTCTAGCTGCGATACTCTTCCCTGTTAGGCCATTTTTGTGCAGTGCAATGATGACTGCACGTGTTTCTTTAGAGATAACCATGGTTAACAGAAAAGAAACAATGATGCCAAGCACCAGCCTCCTTTTAAAGTGTCCAGTGGTGTCATTCTTACTTAATCATGACAGATTGATCTCCAGTCCTGTTCTCATAAACACCCACACCTGTGTTAATGGAGCAATCACTGAAACGATGTTAGCTGGTCCTTTTAAGGCAGGGCTGCAATGAAGTTGAAATGTGTTTTGGGGGATAAAGTTCATTTTCTAGGCAAATATTGACTTTGCAATTAATTGCTGTTAAGCTGATCACTCTTTATAACATTCTGGAGTATATGCAAATTGCCATTATAAAAACTGAAGCAGTAGACTTTGTAAAAATTTATATTTGTATCATTCTCAAAACTTTTGGCCAAGACTGTATTATAATAAAGATGTACATTCTTGCTGAATCTAAAACTGCAATTCATAAATAACTGTAAAATCAGAGTGAAAACAGGTCTTCAAATATTATGTGTTCAGTAATAAAAATGTATATTTACAGTATAACTTTCTTGTCCTGTCTCTTTTTTGGAATTTTATAAAAACTATTCATAATATTATTATTTAAATGAATGTCTTAATATCTAAACAATATGCATTACTTATGTAAATAGGGCTGGACGATATAGCAACTGGGGAAATGAAGTGCAGGTGTGCAATTAATACTCTGATGACCTTGAATGCGGAAGTGGAGTGTAAGTGGGTTTTCGGGGCATGTGACAGTGACACCTTCGGGGAGATGGATTCCTGGAGGTCAGAGGTGGTCGGGAAACGCGGAAGCCTGACACTACCAAATGTTCTCTGACCTGTTGAGCCATTGCCTCTTGTTTGGCAAGACGGGCTTTTTTCAAGTATCCCAGGATAATTCATTTGTTTACCCTTAATTATTCTTCATATTTCCATTATTTAATCTACTTGTTTACTGCACTAAAAAATGACAAAGTTGTTCAGTGAAGTCCTACATTTATTAAAAGTATTTTAGCAGAATATATAGCCTAATGGATTCAGACTTTTTATTTGCACAATGTAACCTGCTTTTCACTGTATTAAATCTTGACTTTTAAAATAAAGGTAAAGGTAATAGACTCTAGTATGGACATTAATCCATGCGCTTAAGTAAGTCCAACCCAGCTAAGATTCTGAAACCAGATAAAAGTAAACTGATATTTAGGACTGTTGAATCGTTGCCTGCTGTTGCTATACTATATAGACTTTTTATGCCAACACATTACCATGACTTTTTAATTAAGTCTTGATTCTTCATGTACTTTTCACAGTATACTGTATTTATATAAGTATAAACATCAAGCCAGTGCATAGTCCAAAAACTGTGAAATCTAACCTGTGCATCTTTAAAAGAAGCAATCTTTATTTCAATGTGACTAGAATTGTGTAAGCAAGACTGAACTGTCATCAAAGTATATACAGTTCAACCTAAATACCAGTTAACTTCTATCTAAGCTGGGTTGGACTTATTTAAGTGCATGGATTAGTGTTCATACTAGAGTCTATAACCTTTACCTTTATTTTAAAAGTCAAGATTTAATACAGTGAAAAGCAGGTTACATTGTACAAATAAAAAGTCTGAATCCATTAGGCTAAATATTCTGCTAAAATACTTTTAATAAATGTAGGACTTCACCTGAACAACTTTGTCATCTTTTAGTGCAGTAAAAAGTAGATTAAATAATGGAAGTATGAATTAAGAGTAAACAAATGAATTATCCTGGGATACTTGAAAAAAGCCCGTCTTGCCAAACAACAAGAGGCAATGGCTCAACAGGTCAGAGAACATTTGGTAGTGTCAGGCTTCCGCGTTTCCCGACCACCTCCGACCTCCAAGAATCCATCTCCCCGAAGGTGTCACTGTCACATGCCCCGAAAACACCCATTTACACTCCACTTCCGCTTTCAAGGTCACCAGAGTATTAATTGCACACCTGTACTTCATTTCCCCAGTTGCTATTTATACCACACACACATCCACTATGCAAAGAATCACATACCAAGCTTTTGCTCTCTTTGTCTAGCTCTTTCTGTTGTAGACCTCCCTTTGTTTACTTTATTCGTGGGGAAAATCTAGTAAACAGGACTTAAACTCTTTTCACACAGACTGTGATTTTTTTCAGATTAAAATATCCCTTTTAACGTACGTTTTCAAAACAATCCTTAGTATTTTTTCTGAACACTCAAAAAAAATAATTTTCTTATTCTTGCATGCCTTGCAGTTAAAATGTGCACACACTGGGTACATCCCCTTACATAAAAAACACAACAACACAGTAAGTTTACTGCTTGTTACAGGAGATGAAGCGTAAGATGGCATTTAAAAGAACTGCAACATCCCCCAACAACCCCAGGGAAATGGTCAGCATAAACTGTTTAACCATATTTTGAACACTACTTGTCGTAGACATTGCTGGTAATCGAAAAAACATACTGGCCATGCCACCTGCCTCAGCTGACCTTTGCAATTAATGCAACTCCTTACCAGCAGGTTGGTTTTAATACAAGCACAGACCAACTCCACTTTTGGACAGTCCTACTCAGTCCTACACAGTCCTACTCTGTATTTGTGTTTGTTTTGCTTGTTGGCACAAAAACAGAAACACAGAATTATAACATAGATCAGAAGAATGCTGATACAAATTGATATAAAAATTAACAGGCCATCACGACAGTAAGCCCACCATGAACCAAATCATGAACATAGCCAATTCACATCTGCTTGATCCATGTGACTTATTCGGTCACACAAGTTCTCTAGTTCTTTAACATACTGGTTTAAGTCATTAGTTGGATCGATAACATCGGAGCAACATTCAGGACCGATTACGGAACATGTTCCTCCTTGTTGTGCTAAGACATAGTCTAATGCTATTCTGTTTTGCAATATCATCAGTCTGTGTGATCGAAATGTCGTAGCAATGACACCCAGTGATTGAGCGGTGTCATTAGCAAGTTTTTCAATGTTGTGGGCTAGGGCTCGAATTTGATCCAAGGCAAGCATAACACCATAGTTTGGGATGAGTGTGCCTAAAAATCTAGCCCAGAATGTTTAAGTGCAAGTAAAATGTTTAATGCACGTGTTAGGATCAGCAACTAATGAGTCATCATTTGTATATCATAATCCAGTATATGTATTAACCAGATATTTAGTGTGACATTGCAGTGCATTTACTTCAAAAATGTAGGTACCTTCAGTATCCAGTAATGGGGCGACCGCTGATAATTCAGGAGTTACATTTTTGTTACGTTTTTGGACCTTTTGAACTAGAACATTGATTACCCTTATTAGGAGAAATTATAGGAGTGCCATTTGCAGTACCTGGATGCGTAGAGTTGCCAAAAATCCCATTGTTTTTGTGACCAAAAGAAATTGGAATGGCCCTTTCCATTTAGCTTCTAATTGAATAGCGGTGTGATTCTTAATCATAACCCACTTTCCTGGCACAATCGTATGCCCCCCTTTGGTGGTTCAGTCCACCCGTCTTTGAATGAATCTGTGAATGAATCGCAACATTTCAACAGGGCATCAGACGTAGGATGTACATCTGCCTGTCTGAGATCAATAGTTCCAGGTAACGACAAGGTTCGACCTGTGATGATCTCATATGGACTTAGTACCACTTTGTGTGTAGGTGATGCTCTAATACTGCACACAACGGCAGGTAAAGCATTTATCCAAAAGGCCCCACTCTGATGTAATTTGATCAGTCATCGTTTTATGGTTTGATTTTGGCGTTCTACCTGTCCTGAAGCTTGTGGCCTGTAGGGACAATGAACTTTCCATTAAATTGTAATGTAGTCAACTTGCAAATGTTTGAATGGACCTGGGGGTGCCATGGTGTGCACTGCAGGTGATGAAACACCCATTGCTGTATTATTCGATTGACACAACACACATCGTTGCACTGTCACATTGATAATTGGACAAATTCCTTCTACAGCTTCTTTAGCGAGAGGATACTGTTTAGTGGAAGGAGGGGGAGTACCTGTTAGCCGTACAGGTTCAATGTCCAACAGACCACACTCATCCTTATCTTTGGACCAGATTGGATGATTGATGATACGTGGATCTGATACTTGAGTTGCAAGGACAGAAATATTTGGTGTTTCTGGCTCAAAATTCAACTCCATTTGTAACCGAGAAATAGCATTGATGCCGAAAATAAGTGGTGTTTTAAATGGAGCTATTGTCAGTGGAAGAGATAGAGTTTTGGGACCAAACTTTACACACACAGGCTCTGTCTGATAAGTTTCATGACTTTCCCCTGTTACCCCAGTGATGACAATACCTGTCTTATTCAAAGGTAACCCAAAATATTTGGCTATTGCTGAAAGAATTAAACTGGTTTGTGCACCTGTATCAACCAAAAAAATCACATTCATGTTCATTCACAGTGGTTTTCACATACAACCTGTTGTCCTGCTCTTGTAGAATTGGTTGCAAGTATGCTTTTACAGCAGACATTCCTTGTTTAAAGGATCTGTCTGGGTGGAGAAGGCATTCATCTGGGCTACTTGCTGAATAAGTTTAAGCAGTTGACCTGTGACTTCTGGTGACACAGGTCCACACCCCAAGCTAGACTGCACCTTTAACTGAACTGTATCCTGAACCTGCTTCGTTCTGCAGTTCCGCTCCCAATGTCCACTTTTCCTACAATATCGGCAAAAACTTTTTGTTTGTGGTTTCTGACTGCTTGGTTTCTGGACAGCTGTTTGCGAAAAGGCAGAGATAAGTAATTTCACATTAGAATCTCTCTCGTATCCAGCTAAACTATCAGCCAGTTCACCCAAAGCAGAATTGCGCCATTTAGCCTGCAGCAGAGGCAGAACTCTTCGCAGCTCTGGGGTTAAACCATCAGCCCACTGAGCAACAGCGACTTTGCCTTCCAAGACATGTATCACAGTTTTGCAGTCTATTTGACCACCATGGATCAGAAATACTTCCGCAAAGCGTTGCGTATACTGACTCACAGGCTCATTTTTGGTGACAGTCTACCACTTTTTGCCAACAGACAGCAGAACCCAAACTTTCCCGTAACTGGACAAGCATACATGCATTACAGTCATCCACATCTTTTAGAGATTCTAGTTCATCAGCACATGTCTCATAAAATGTTTCCATTTTCCCAATTCCATCTGGCATTAACACCTGAGAACATATGGATATAACATCTCTTGGATGCAGGGAGTACATTTCGATTTTCTTTGTCATTAACTTTAAAAAGGGACTGACACCCATTTAAATTGGATTGGATGTTTGGATGTTTGAATTCTTTTGCCAGACGATCTATCTGTTCTGGACTTAAGGCAACATGTTTGATGGATACCTTGACATCTTTCTCTCCTCTCACTTTTCTCTGTTTCACCACCACTGGTGCAACCTCAAGCATCTTGAGATCTAACACAGAGTCATCGCTGTCACTGTCACCTGAAGACTGGGCCTCAACTTTTCCCTTGAATTGTTTCAGGGAAGGATAAAGTCTGACCCTAGGCCGATCATGTGACATCTTTCCCTGCTTTTCCAGCATTTCAACTTTAGTTTGAAGAGCAGTGAGAGAGCGTTGTGTATGCTCATGTCTTTTGGGCACTAATGGCTGCTCATTTATGATTAGAACATTCTTGTTCTAATCAAACGATTTGCTCCTGCTGTTCTGTCATTAACAAAGCATGCCACTGACAGAATATATGAACACAACCCTCCAAATCTTTTTTTACTGCACATTTGCCAATACTGTGAAGCATTGCTCCTGAGTCCATTCAGATTCCTGAGCAATGCCATATTTTTCACGCAATTTTGTTTTATTCTTTGAGCACATTATATCTAACATCTGACTCAAGTTTGTTTCAAATGCCTCTCTATCGGCATATGGTGAAGGCATAGATGCAGCAGCACATGCAGAACTTTTTCTGGACAACCAGGAAAACATTATGTGTACCAAGACTTGCACAAAGAACACTGAAGTAGTGTTACTTCTACTGGAGTAGTATTACAATCTACTTCCCAGACTACTGTCTGTAATTTTGACCTGGACAAACACTGTTTGGGTGATGTGATACTCATTGACAATAAATGATCTAGTGAGTTCACCTAAAGCCTATCTAGGACTTTTAACAAGACAAAACAAACTTTGTTTTGGCACTTTTTTTCTCGTGACGTCTCACTCACCCGAACCAGCAGCTGAGGAGAAATGTTCCAGATTCTGTTTTTGACGCCAATTGTAGTTTCTTTTCTTGCTTGCACAGAAGGTCAGGAGACTGAAGGCTGGAGATGTTGGAGTAGTTTATTTCAAGGCGATCGCAGTTCACTCACATCTCTCGTCCTAAGCCAGAGCAGTCCAGTACAATCTGAACTCAGCCCAACTCAGTCCTATGCAGTCCTGCTGTCCTACGCAGTCCTACTCAGTCCGACCTTAGCCCAACTCAGTCTGAAGACAGAACCTTGCCACAGAGGTTTTATACACCATGTCACAACACTTGTAAGATTCAAAGACGATGTGTCTGTTGTCCTTATTTAATGTCAACAGATGGTCCGTTGTCCTTCAAGTGGTGTTAGATCTATGACCTGTAGAACCCTGAGGGCAACATTCTCTTAGGGGCGCCATTCTGTTCTGATGACGCAGCTGTTTCTCACATGGTAAACGTATACACAATTGTATACATACACACATCTACACAAAACACTGATATCCAACAAAGACCAGCACCATCAATAGATGAGCTGAGACCTGACTGGCCTTATCTAATCATACAGAAGGAGCTGTTGACCCATGTGTTGTCCTTTTGCTAATGGCGCACTTCAAAGAGAAATCTGATGCACTGATTTTACAAGTTAATGTAAGTGTTCATTTGATTTACAATTATATTGTTAAGACATAAAAATAGCTTACAGGGTCAGATTCTGAGAACTGTGATGTTTTGTTTTTTATTTCAGTGTGAATCTCTTGTGTCAGTGATGTCTATTTGTATCATGTATTTTAGGCCACAGCTACACCAGCAGATGTGGAGAGATGTGTGTTTCTTTACCAGACTCCCCAGGATTGATTGTTCAAGGTAGTTCACCAATGTCATGTTGTATTTTTTTATATTTGGATTGATTGGTAAAAATATATGTACATCCATTAATGTTTATTGATTTAAGGTGAGATGAATGATTAGTGGTTTATGGATGATTAGTGTAGAGGGTTAGGTCATCTTGTCTTCAAATCCAAACTTTGTGGCAGGCTTGGCGGCTTTGTTTGCCTCATTCTACAATTTCAATCTGGACGTGTTGTGGTCGCTACAACATCGATGGCTCCAATACCGAATGCCGCAATAGGGGGGAATGTACGGAAAATAGAAAAAGGAACAGAAAAAGTTTAAGTGTAGAAAAGCCTGAATTAGTAACGGTATCAGTCTGCTAAATAACACCATGCGAGTGTGACAGGGATCAGTGGGCGCTTTGCAAGGTACCCATGTCGGAAATATTGTTTTCCTCCCAAAACAAGTTTCATTACTACGTTGAGCTTTTTGGCTGTTCTAAAGCCTGTAGGCGCTTTTAAAGCTCCCAGACGCTTTTTCTGAGCTTAAATGCAATGACAATGACACTGTTCATTTTGTACTGCCACGTTCAAGATTTAACTTTCTATTGCTTCTAATCAATGTTTCCCTTCATTATTTACATATTTAAAGTGTTCCCATGTCAGAAAATATTGTTTTCCTCCCAAAACAAGTTTCATTACAAAGTTGAGCTTTTTGGCAGTTTCTAAAGCCTGTAGGCGCTTCTAAAGCTCCCAAACGCAATGAAAATGACACTGTTCATTTTGTACTGCCACGTTCAAGATTTAACTTTCTATTGCTTAGAAACAATGTTTTCCTTCATTCTAGACATATTTAAAGTGTTCCCATGTCAGAAAATATTGTTTTTGTCACAAAACAAGTTTTATTACAACGTTGAGCTTTTTGGCAGTTCTAAAGCCTGTAGGCGCTTCTAAAGCTCCCAAACGCTTTTTCAGCGCCTAAATGCAATGAAAATGACACTGTTCATTTTGTACTGCCACGTTCAAGATTTCACTTCCTATTGCTTAGAAACAATGTTTTCCTTCATTCTAGACATATTTAAAGTGTTCCCATGTCAGAAAATATTTTTTTTTGTGTCATAAAACAAGGTTTATTACAACGTTGAGCTTTTTGGCAGTTCTAAAGCCTGTAGGCGCTTCTAAAGCTCCCAAACGCTTTTTCAGCGCCTAAATGCAATGAAAATGACACTGTTCATTTTGTACTGCCACGTTTAAGATTTAACTTTCTATTGCTTAGAAACAATGTTTTCCTTCATTCTAGAAATATTTAAAGTGTTCCCATGTCAGAAAATATTGTTTTTTGTCACAAAACAAGTTTTATTACAACGTTGAGATTTTTGGCCGTCCCTAGGGCATGCTTGAATAAACACAAGGCAACCGGTAAAGGTCTTTCAGCATATACACTGCGATTTCTTTTTCTTTTAACCTTGTCAACTGACTGTGGGCTAGTGGACAGAGTTTTAGTTTCTTTTCAAT
Source organism: Prochilodus magdalenae (assembly GCA_024036415.1). Taxonomy (NCBI): domain Eukaryota; kingdom Metazoa; phylum Chordata; class Actinopteri; order Characiformes; family Prochilodontidae; genus Prochilodus; species Prochilodus magdalenae. Next base: position 15,240 of record JAMWET010007582.1, on the reverse strand, counting down.
GCTGACCACAGGATTGATATTCTCAAACAATAATCAGAAAAGGTTAATGGCAAACAAGAGAGCATATTTGTATCAAGAAGGATTTGTACAAGAACACCTAAGGGACTCATCAGATTGTCCAGCTGTCAAAAACTCACAAAAAAGCTTCATTTTCAGTGCTTGAACTTTGACATACAGTCTGTTTGCGTCTTGTTTCATGATAATTTTCTGAAGGATTTTAAACGTGTACCTGAGTTCTGGTGGGTAGCTCTAGTTGAGGGCTTATATAAGACCCAATAACATTTCCACTGCAAACGGCACAGTTCTCAGCTTCCAGCCCCTTCCATGTCCTCTGGGTCATCTGTGGGCTCTGCACTTTCATGTCTCAGAACAAGGATCCCAAGCACCATCTTTGACATCTCTTCTTGGCAGTCATTTCCCAAGTTCATGTTTCTACCAGTTTTGATTTACTGCAAAAATCATATTTATCTGTCCTATAAGTCCACAAACCACAAAACATAAGGAAGATTGACTCATATTACATTATGTTTAGACCAACTTTAGCCCTATAAGCTGGACCAACTTAAATTAAATTAGTGAAATAAACACAGTTAACTATATTACATTTGGTTTCAGTACAATAAGTTAAATAAACATGAGCAAAATAAGCTAAATGAACACAACTAATTATATTACTTTAGGTTTGGAATAACTTGTGCAATAAGTTGAATGGACATAAGTAAAATAAGTTACATAAACACTAGTAAATCAGGTTCAGCCAACCTTAATCAGTTGTGTTGCAATTGTGATGCCAGATAATGTTCAGTCAGCTTTAAATAATTATGTTGGCTCTAATAAATTGCCTTATAATCAAAGAAATTTATTTAATTGTGTGGAAATACTTTCCATAAATTCAACCAAATGATTTTTTTTGAGTGTAGGTACATATATATATATAAGTGTACCTACACTCAATGACAAAAAAATAATCAACATTACGATGACAAAGAAATAATCAACATCACCACCAAAGATGCCCATACAGAGAGGAGGTCAAGCTTCTCACAGAGTGGTGTGCCACCAACAACCTCACCCTTAATGTCAACAAAACCAAAGAGCTGATCATTGACTTTTGGAAGGTGGGAAAGAAACACACAAACCACTAAACATTGGATGCACGTTGGTGGAAAGAGTGAGCAGCTTTAAGATCCTCGGTGTTCAAGGCCCTGCAGAGGGTGTTAAAGACTGCATAGCACATCACTGCAACTACCCTCCCACCCATACAGGACATCTATGACAAGACATGTCTAAGAAAAGGAGTAAACATATCCTTAGATCCCACACACCCCAGCCATCTCCTGTTCCAAGCTCTGCCCTCCGGAAAGAGGTACCAGAACATCCAAGCCAGAACCACCAGGTTCTGGAACAGCTTTTACCCTAGGGCTGTCAAACTGGTCACCCCAGCAGCGACTACCAGAACATTACTAGAACACTAAAGACTGCCACTGATTTCTAACCGGGATCCCGCAGCACACACTGGGCTCACGTAGCTCACAGGACTGTAAGCACTGCACACAACTTTACCTGTATGCCTGAAAATCTCAGCCGTTTACTTATTTATTCATACTGAACATCTGTGCTAGGCAATTTAGCTGTTACTTGAACATTTAAGCTGCTATTCCCCCACCTGCACTACAGTACATATACACCTTATATATCTATACTGTTTAAAACCACATACTAAGCTGATACTGCTCTTACTCCTTGCACAGGTCCTGTACACGAATTGTACAGTTTGAACACATTGTTTTTGTCTATTTGCCTTTGCACAACACAATATATATATATATATATATATATATATATATATATATATATATATATATACACACACACATGTACACACAACTACACATTTTGTAATGGCCCTGGAGAAGGACACAAAACACTGACAGTGTTTTGTTATACTGTACAACCCTGTACAATCCTGAAACACCAATGTAATCCAACCGCCATAAGCCATGACAAATTCGCTCTGACAAAATAACCCTCTTTATTTCACTCTAACCATTTTTTACTCATAGTTATATCCTCTCTACTGCCAGGCTCCGCCCACCCCGCCAGGAACAGACAGCTCAAACTTGTAGCATTCCTGCTGAACAACGGATTGACGCTCAACTGATGGTCTATGCGTCCTTTATTCATATCTTCACATAAACACTTCGTAAGAAGTAAACACCAAAGAACAAAAACAATAAACAAGAAAATGCTTAAATCACAAGATAAAACCAGTCCCACACATTTAAAATATACTCATGTCAATTTATCAACACCTACGAAAAAAAAAAAAACTTCAACAACCTAAGACACTACATACTCAGCATTTCAACAATCGTGCAAGCAGTACAGCAACCACTTGGCTGAATACATTCACTAAAGGTTAATAGGTTCTAACAAATAACGTAACAGATTTACCTTGTTCACCTACAGCAGAGTCCTAATCTTTTTCAAAGCCTAGTAGATTGTTTGGTGTGTCCATTGTTTTTGAGGAACAATGGCTCCCCACCATTTTACTTAAAGAGCCACCTGACTCACCTCACTTCCTGCTTACCCCTCTCATGCTGAGCATGTCAAATTAAAAGACACCACTCGCTCTCAGGCTGTTTGTACACAATTATCACACAGACACAATTAGTTACACTCCCACCAAATCATACAGGGTTTCTGCATTAACAGTGCAAACCATAATGATTTCCTACCAGTAATTAGATACTCATCATTGTAAAAGGAAAAGCATGAATCCCATAAATAAAAAAAAAAAAAAACAAGCCAAAAAATAAAACAAAACAAAAATTAGGAAAATTATGCCTCCACTAACAAAATTAATTTATGCACTGAACGTTCAACCACTGACAGCTTATGATGCTTCCCTCCACTACTCAGCTTTGAATTCCCGAGGGCTATCTTAACTCTCCTAACAAGTCCAACTTGGTCAGAATTGGCCTCTACAATTCTTGCCAACCTCTATTCATTCCTGCACTGTAAAAAAAAAAAACTTCCTGTAAACTTTACAGTGTTGTAAATTTACAAAAAGTGTTAGAAAAAGTCTTGTAAATTTAATAATGATCATTAATAATCATTAATAATGATACTGTAGAATATTTTACTGTAATTTTACACAACATAAAATACCAATAATAACTGTAAAATATACAGTATGATTCTGTATACATATACAGCTAATTTAAAAACAGTTTTACTGTTAAATTACACCAAATTACTGGCAACTAAAATTGCCAGTAGGATACTGTAAATTAACAGTATAATTATTATACTATAAATGTAGCAATTCTAGTAATAACTGTAAAAAAAAAAAGCAGGTTCTAGTATATTTACAATAAAATTAATACTTTTATAGCTAAAGAGAATGGGAAACGTATACAGTAATACCAGAAATGATTTAATGTCATGTGAAGTATAGAATTAAATTAAATAAAGTATGAAATTTCAAACCCCTAATACCAAGATAATGACTACCACACAAAGTTTTTATTTTGTCTAATTTACTGCAGAAGCACAACTTTACAAATACAAGCAATACAAGCACTTAGATCCAGTGATGACCCATGATTCCTCTGCAAGATAAACCAAATCTTTTAGTAATGTTAAATATGGGTTTGTTAAAGAGAAAAAGTGGCAGATCCGATCTGACACACATTTAGAACTGAGTCAGATTAAATGTACACACACACATATATATATATATTAATATTAATTAATAATATAATATATTAATTATATTAAACGTTTGAGCTGGTTCAATATATATATATATATATATATATATATATATATATATATATATATATATATATATATTGAACCAGCTCAAACGTTTAATATGAACACAGTCCCAGAGCTTAGTGTGATATTCAGTGACATATGGAAGTGATTTGCTGTTGTAGTGATCTAGCTGTTTTGGTTAATAAAGACTAAATCTCGATCTTGCATATGATTATGAAGACCCATTAGAAGAGGATCCGATAGCATCTGGTTTCTCTCTTAACAGTTGGGACTGGTCCCCTCCCCTAAAGGTCAGGAAGTGTGACCCTCAAACCCCTCGAGCAAAGGGGAGGTCTTCTGCAGCTATATTATAACTGTTCACAAAATCCTAAGTGAACGATCAATAACTTTGTTGAAGACTGGGGCTAAACCCCCCCTGACATGGTCGTGTACCCCCAGTCACCCCGGAGGCTCCAGCACGCCCTGGGACCAACATCCTGTCTCCTGAGGTGTCACAAGATCAGACCCTATTTATGACTTGGGAAACAACGGCTCTCAAGAGACGGTCATCAAGTCATAAACTTCTCCAAGAAAACAGATAATTCAGACCAAACGTGGCCCTTATCTGCCCTTTTTGCCAGTTAGGGACAGGAACTAGGGGCCTCTCTGTATCAATCTATCTGCATACCTACAACTCCCAAACTTCTAAGAAGATCCTAGAAACAGACTCTTACAGGACTCTCCTGAATCTACATTACCCAGAATCACCCTTGTTAGGATTGTTCTGTTAAATGCTGTTAACATTTGTTGAAGTGTTGGCTTATAATCCAAACCCAGTCAGAATCCAACTTGGAACAATCCTTCGAATATGTTCCTCTTCTTTCTCTCTCTTTATATCTTAGGATTCTTAAACTGTGATCTAGTTTCATTAATCAACATTAGTACTAACTTTCTTCATGCTTCACCTTTTATAAGTAGTTTTGAACTATAGTTATTGGACCTGGGTTGACTGAATCGTGATTTAAAAGATGATCACCATGAATTATGTTTTAAATCATGACTTGCAATTTACTGTATTCTCTGTTCTACCAAATGTTTTATGCTTTGGTCCAATGTAACCAATCCAACACAGTAGGATTGTGAAAGGTTAATAAGTGGTTGTAACCCGAAAACAAAATGGGTTTACTTATTAACCTCAGCATATACAGAATGTTCAAGGTTTCAGATTAACTTCATTCTACTCTTCCTCTATTTTTAGTATTCCATAATATGTGTTCATTCTACACATGAATCGCTTGTTTTACTGAGGATACAACCATGCTTTGAAATTCTCAAATGTATGTGAACATGTGACACTCTTGTGGAAGAATGAGCAGACTAATGCATATTCATGAGAAAGTGACCATGGACCCCTCCTCCGTCCCGCCTTTAAGGCCTCTACTTAAACTCAGGTCACAGACAGCCACAAGTCAGAGTTTTTTAGTAGAAGTAGTCGGTTTTTCAGCAGGGTTTACCGGCAGATTAGAGTGGCAGTTCTAGCTGAGCTCCAGCTCCAGCTCGGCTCAACTCTCTGAGCTCTCTTCAGGCCCAGAGCACGCGATGCTCCGGCACTCCATGACGATGACCAGTGGAAGATGGGTCCTCTAGAAGCTGACTCAGCCAGAAGCAGAGTCCCTTCAGTAGAGCCCTCCAAAGAAACCAAGATGTAGCCAGCGCGCGGTCCGCTCACCTGACCACAGAGTCGCGGACCGGACAAGCCAGCATCGACTGCCAGACGCCAGGACACGTGACCAGAGGCCGCACAACCAGAGGCACAACCAGAGGTCCCCAATGCTGCACCACACACCTCTTAAACTATTTTTGTTACCTTTGAATGAACTCCATAGTAGATGCTGCTCCCTCCTGATACTCCAGGTTTAAGGTGTAATAAATGGCAAATAAAGCAGCAAGGCCTTCAAAAAATGTGTCTGAACTTGACCCCAGGACAAGCTTGCCTTCCACTGACTGCATCCACTTCTCTGGGTTCATTTTATCACCTGCAGAAATTTCAAGAAAACACAATTCTTTTATGTACTACAACAACACCAACACCACGACCACCAACAACAACATAATGTTATGAAATAAAGCAAATGTATACTGACAAACTGGGAGAAAGACAAGACAGTGACAGATTCAAAGAAAACATGTCAATTGCAAATTTATCTAGCGAACTGGACAGGATTAAGATTTTCAAAACTATCGGGTTATACAAGGTTATAGTTAGACATTTTAGACAAAATGCTGTGTACAGAAGCCCCAAACTTAAAAAAAAAAAAACAAAGCAAAAAGGAAGATATATACATGTACAGAGAGTAACAAGGCAAGAGAGTGAAAGGGCATGTGTGTAAAAGACATTTTACAGCAAGACCAACTACATGGAATACAATATTTGTTTTGTTTTCATTAGGTAATTGATTTTGAGGCAGGAAACATTGTTCAATCCCATTCAAAAACTAAGCTGCAAAACTAATTTACTTTATTTTTTAAAGTTTCCATGAGGGAAACCAATGCATTAATATACAACAAACTACCCATTTGCACTGCAGTTATAAGGAACATTTTAGCCTAAATTGCTTTTTGAAGAAGGCATGATAAAAAACAGCCAATTGGAAAAGAGATCATTTACATACCAGTGGTAAAGGTACAATAGCAAAATAGACTATTTAATTCTAAGGAATAAAGTTAGACACACTGTAGACTTTGGGGGAAAACTAAATACAAGGGGTTTTAAGAGGGCTTTAATAACCTTGGATAATCAGCCGGGGTAAATCTGGTAATACAGCTGTTCTTTGGATATCTGCTGCAGTTGCTGCCACCTACAACACAAAAAAGCCACACACATACACAAACAAACAGCAACAAATTAAATTCGATCTTATGCTAAACAGCAACTAACAGTTAACACTGCTCATATAGGAGAGGTCTTATTAATTACATCAGCTTCTAGAAAAAGAGATTCAAATTTCTCCTTAAAGTGGGCCATCAGGAGAAGCAGGATGCAAGAGACCAAAGAACTTTCTTGTCCAGACTTCAACACGATGGCACAAACCTCATTGTTTGTTGGCTTTTCTTCAAAGAATTTTAAAATCCTCTTTCCTTTCGCTTGAAAGCCCTCCAAAATTCCTGTGAGCAAAGGGATATCAGTAAGCAACTGGAAGTGGGTGGAGAACACCTTTAGACAGAACAGTTATGGCCATGAGCTCTTCAAACCGGAGGAGTGTGAAGCAGCATTAATGTCCTGACATTGATGGTAGTAGGTAACCTCCATCAACTTACAAACTTCTTCCCTGTCAGCCCCAGTCATTCCCTCATAAGAATGAAGCTGTAACATCTGCTTACGTTGTTCCTCTAAGGTTTCATCATTTCCCCCAAAAGGGGGCTCTTCTGGCTGCCAGTGGACACAGCCATATTGATCAGACTGTGTTAGATCAGTTACATATGGCAAAGGCGCTACAATAAGCCTAAAAGAACACAAAAAAAACTCATACAGTAAAGTAAGCAGGCACACAAGCAAGGGACTAACATGCACTAAAACGCTAGATATTTTAAATGTAAAGTTACTTAACAAATGAATCAATAAAATGTAAAGACACTCAAAACACGCACTGGACAAGCTAAGTCGCTAGCATTAATCACGCGGCACAGCCAAACTGTATAACGTGCGCCTAAAATGATTTACATGCCCTGGGAAAGCTAGTTAGCTACCTAGCTTACTTACGTGGGAGAATCAGCAAAACAACAAAAAAACATTATTATTTTCACGGGGGAACATGTTCCCGAAAGCTTATGACACTGTAGACAAAGTAAAATCAGAATACAAAATATTTAGACAGTTCGTTTTAGTGCATAAAGATCCAATCTAGTGCAACAATCCTAGTAAAAATCGCTTTCTTTCAGCAGTAACCCATTAGTTATGCCAAAGCAAAGCAGGCTTATATTACGGAAAACACCATACATCTAAAAATCCATGCTGAGAAATCTCATTGACACATGGACATGTGTTCAACGTGTTGGTCTGGTTGAAATGTAAAGCGCTAATGTTGCTGTGAAGTGATAGCCAGCTGCTAAAAAGCTAGCTAGTTACTCAGAGAAGTGCTGCTGAACAGATACAGTTTGAACTAGAAAGCAGCCGCTCACAGCTTGCGATGCCTGGGATAAAATAAAAGCTTAGAAATAAAATCAAATTTATTTTGCCAAAATAGAGAATATGTAGAAATAACTCTTACTTGTGTAAGTGCACACCAGGTCCAAAGAGGCCCCAAAATCCAAACCTCCACTTTCAGAACTCATCCGTAAGCTGTCCCAGAGGTCCTTGCTCTTGCTGTAAATTCTACAATAAACTGTTAACGAGTGGACACCAACACCCGAATTGAAGCCAAATACAATAATATGCTGTAGTAAATTAATACAGGACGTTCTTGTAAATGTTTACTGTGAAAATTACAGCAATTGTTTACAGTGTGGGCAGTTCATCCTCTCTTTCAATAACTACATCACCACTTCGCAAGTTTCTTTTTGAAGTACGTCAGCGCTGCCTTATTGCTATTTTGGCTAAATACTCCTTCCAACGACTCCAAAACTGTTCTGCAAGGTACTGTACTTTACGCCATCTCTTGCGAGCATAGATGTCCTCTTTAACAAACTTGCCAGGAGGAGGCAGAGTTGAAGAAATTTTCATTGTAAGCAGATGATTTGGAGTAATAGGTGTTAAGCTACAAGGATCACCTAGATGGTTCACGGTAAGCGGACGGCTATTGATTATACTCATTGATTAATTATACGTCATAAAATAATGTTTGCAGGGAAGAATCATCTAACCTACTCAAGGAAAGGGCAAGAGTAGAACTAAGGAGGCTTCCCACTGTCCTTGTCTGCCGTTCCCAAACTCCTCCAATATGGCTAGAGTAAGGTGCATTCATGTTAAAATCACACTGGTTATTAGTAAGAAATGCAGCCAGCTTCTCTTGATCAATCTTCTTGAGAGTTTCCTTAAATTAATTTTTGGCACCAATGAAAATCCTTCCTTGATCAGACTTTATTGGGTGTACTGCCCCTTTTATTGCTATAAAGCATCGTAAAGCATTGATAAAGGCATCGGTGGACAAATCATCTAGCATCTCTATATGCACTGCCCGTGAACAAAAGCATGTAAAAAGAAGGCCATATCTCTTATGAATTCTTCTTCCTTCCTTTGTTAAGAATATGTAACGGTGGTGATTGATTTACTCGCTCTTTGGGGAGCTCTGCCATTTTCTTTTGTTCCACTGGTCTCCTGAATCTTCCGCACTCAACACACTGGTGAAGAAAAGAAGCCACTAGTCTGTGAATGTCTGGAATCCAAAATCCATTTGAACGAATTTCATTTATAGTCATTTCCTATGCCCTGATGCTTAACCTTCTCATGATAATGGGCGACTATGAGATTGGTAATGTGATGGCTCTTAGGAAGGACAATAGGATGCTTAACAGAATTAGGTAGGAATAAAAAGAACCACCATCCTTGTCAACAAAAGGATCCAAATGATACAATGGATTACAAACGGGTAATTGCTCACCTTTGCTCAAGATCTTCACAGAGTCTTGATAGACCTGTCTTTGCAAGTCCTTAACTATAACAAGTACTGCAATTTCCCTCTCCAACACTGTTGTAAGACTAGTCGATTTGTCCTTTCTGGCTCGATGTAAAAGACAAGGAATTCCTCGAATACCTCGAGTCCAAGATGAAAAATGGCTCAGATGATCCACTAAACTTTTCTCCTGAAAAATACCCGAGTTAGTTCCAAAACACCATCTTTAAAAAATGCAATCTCCCTTTCACATGAGAAATCAGGGCCAGTAAACCACTTAGAATGAAGAAGTTCATTAACTCTAAGACCTCGGGATGCATAATCAGCAGGGTTAAATTCTGTTGGGACGTAATGCCATTGATGGGGTTTGTACTGAAGTGAATTCTTTGGACCCGATTGGCCACAAAGGTATGGAACCGACGAGCCTCATTGCCAGTATAACCCAAAACAACATTTGAAACAGTCCAAAAGAGTTCATCATCCACCTCACCTCATTCTTTTTTGAGCATACCACTCATCTTTACTGAGACAACTGCTGCTGTTAGCTCAAGCCTTGGTATGGTAGTAACTTTAGTTATGGGAAAGTCCAGTGTTTCTCTTTAACAAAAGTACAATGAACCTTTCCCTCATTATTTCTGAATCTCACATATGAGCACTGCCCATAGCCTTGATTGCTAGCATCAGAAAAATAATGAAATTCAGTTCTACTGGTTTTTCCAAAACTATCTGGCTTGCAAAAATAAGGCATCTCTACTTTCTCCAAATTCACAAGATCACTCTTCCAAGCTTCCCACTTTGGCTTAAGCTCATCACATAGCTTGAAGTGAGAAAAAAGTGAGAAAAAAAGCTACCAGGCCTAAAGGATCATATAGTGAGGCTAACACTGAAAGAACACCACAACGTGTATCAGGCTGGTTCTTAAGTTGAACCCTAAACTTCAGACAATCAGACTCCAAGTGCCAGGAAAACCCCAAGGCGCGCTTCATCTGAGCATCATCAAATGACAAGTTCTGAACTTTAATTGCCTTTTCTGACTGGGGAATACTGTCCAATACGTCCTGGTTGTTAGATGTAAACTTGTGCAACCGAAGACCTCCTAACTAACAAATTTCTTTGCCTCATCTGCAAGCTGAATGGCTTCTTCTGGCCTGTCCACACTGGCAATTCCATCAGCTACATAAAAGTCTCTCATTATAAATAGTGATCCCATAAGATACATCTCCTTATACTCCTTGGCCAAGTGCCGCAACCCATAATCGGCACATCCAAGAGATGATGCAGCCCCAACTAAATACACCTTCATACAGTACTCATGGGGCTCAATACTTAAATCCGCTTTTTTCCACCAAAGAAATCTAAGATATTCTCTGTCTTCTTGAGTTACGTGAAACCGGTGGAACATTCTCTCAATATTGCACACAAGCGCTATAGTGCTTTTACGAAAGCGAAAAAGAATCCCTGACAAGTTGTAAATTAAGTCAGGGCCAGTAAAGAGATGATCGTTTAGACAAATTCCTTCATACCTAGCTGAACAATCAAAAGCTATTCTCAGCTTCTCTGGCCTCTTGGCATTATGAACTCCATGATGGGGAATATACCATTTTTCTCCCAGCTTTCCTCCATCTACAACTTCCTCTGCATCCTTCTTTTCAATAATTTCATTCAAGAACTCAATATAATCTGCCTTACACTTCTCATCCCTCAGGAGCTTACTTTTGAGATGTACAAGTCTACTAAGGGCGAGCTGCTTATTGTCAGGCAATTTCGGTCTTTCTTTGAAAGGCAAGGGCAATTCATAGTGGCCATGGTTATTCCTAACAATGTTATTCTTCAACTTGTGAAGAAAGAAAAAATCATCTTGTGAAACAGTTCTCTCATCACCTTAAATATCCTTAAAATCAGATTCAAGTACATGAATTACATCTATTGGTGCAATGCATGGAGACTCTTTAACCACAACTTTGTGACATACACTAACATGACTCAAGGAGTCAGAACGTGGACATGAATGTCCTACGATACTCCACCCCAAATCTGTCTGTACAGCGCAAGGTTCCTCATTTCCACACAATATCACTTAGCCTATCAAAAGGCCCACTTCACCTTCCAGCAAAGGAGGGATCTTTGTTGCAATTGTGCGCAGATGGTTCCACTGTTTAGCTGTCTCACAGGTGGGGATGTGTTCACGGTTTACAGGAATACAGTTTTTACTATATGAACATGGAAGCTCAATGTAAACTGCTGAACTATACCCTCTTACTCTAAGGCCAATAACTCGCTCGCTGTTCACTGTCATGCTTCTTCCAATCATAGCGGTCAGTTGCACTTTAACAGGCTGCGTATCTATTCCAAGATTATTGCTAATACCTTGATCCACAATGTCAAATAACGCATAAACAAGCCTTTCCACTGTAGGGTTCGCCTTTGAGGAGACCCACACTGGAACAATCATGGACGAAATAGTAGAACACTTATCCCCAGTTATACTGAGTGAAACTGCAGATGCTGCCTCGTGGCCTTGACTTAAAATCTGAGGACCACCTTATTTCTCCATGCCATAATTGTTGTCATGAAGGCTGGAAGGATGTTTCTTTCTACAAATATCACACACAAGGCGAAGGCCACAATCTCTAGCTCTGTGTCCTGAAACAACCAAAGCAAAGTCCCTTCTCTTTGACATAATTATGTCGAGACTCCAAGGACTTTGAGGGCAAAGATTGAGTTGATGATACTCTTGACAAACTATGCATGCTTGCCTTAAGTTCTCTCTAGGTACCTCCCTTTGCTTTACATCCAAGGCTACCTGGGTATTCAAAACGTTAACGTCGCTCTTGTTTCCAAACCTAAAGCCCCTTTTCCCAGATACTAATTCTGACGACCTCAGAGCATATAAAGAGGGTATAGGATTGCAAGCAATATCTGCCTCAAAAGCTACAAAAGCCAAAAATTCCTTAAAACTGGGAACTCCTTCCTCGAGTTCAGAGCCTCTGTAACCTGACGATTCCAACAAGTAATGGCCCAGTCAGGAAGTTTCTGGACCAGTCTCTGACTCTCTTCGCAGTCGTTCAGGATGTCCAAGCCATTCCCAATTCAAAAAGTCTGAAAACTTCCTTAATCCAACTGCATCCTTAGCCTGTATCTTAGGCCATTGAGATAATCTCTCTCTAAAGGCCCTTTGTATGACAAAGGGATGACCATATCTTTGGTTTAATTGATTCCAAGCATCCACATAAGCATCCCGGTCATTTCTATAAAGACTGCCCTCAAGGAGATCATGTGCTTGACCACTGACATACTTCTTCAAGTAATACAACTTGTCCACTGAAGAAATCAAACATCATAATCCCTTACAGTCAATTAATGACAAAAATAAGGCCTTCCACTCCACTCCACCAAGTTCTTACTGTAGCATCCCTGCTGAATAAGGGTTGGCTCTCAACTGATGGTCTATGCGTCCTTTATTCATCTCTTCACATAAACACACTGTAAGAACTAAATACCAAAGAACAAAAACAAAACACAAGAAAATGCTTAAATCACAAGATAAAAACAGTCCCACACATAAAAAAAAACACACATAAAATATATTCATCTCAATTTATCAACACCTACAAAATAAAAAACTTTAATAATCTAAGAAACTACATGCTCAGCATTTCAACAATCATGCAAGCAGTAAAACAACCAATTGGCTGAATGCATTCACTAAAGGTTAATAGGTTCTACCAAATAACAGCTTTAGCTTGTTGACCTACAGCAGAGTGCTAATCTTCTTCAAAGCCTTTGAACTAGTAAATTGTTTGTTGGGTATATTGTTCTTGAGAAACAATGAAACAGACATGATTAGTTACACTCGCTCTCGACTCGTCCTTTTTAATTAAATGCATATCTTTAGGCAAATTAATATTTTCATGGTTTGAGACATAGTTGATTGCAACCACAAACCATAAAGCTAAAATGAAATCTACGCGTGCGTGAACGTGCGGAATGCGGCGGAGATACAAAGCCTCAACTCTGGTGTATTTTCGGCGATAGGTTTACCAAGCCTCAGTCATGAAACAACAGCATGGCGCAATCATGTGAGCATTACAATCCTGAAACACAAATGTAGTCCAACAGCCATAAGCCATGATAAATTCGCAGACCCCCACACATTTGCTCCACTCAAGACCATTTCCTCGAAGTACCTGTCGATACAACGAAAGCATTCCTCTGCTGTTGTTCTGGTAGGCAGCTCACCACAAAAAAGCATGTCTTCATGAAAAGTACTGTCCCAAATGTACCTAACAAAAAAAAAAACAGCAGCAAAGATGCGTTGCTAACATCAGTCGACTCATCTAGTTGCACAGCATGTTTGCTTTCTGTAATTCTGTCTAAAAGCTGGCTCTGTATGTCAGCCCCCATGTAAACAATCCGTCTACTTATGCTATCATTGGACAGCGGTACCTTCAGCATTTTTTTGCCGCGGCTTCCCCAACCATCTCGCAGCACATATCCACGACAGCCGGCAGCACCAATTCCTCAGAGATCGTAAAAGCTTTTTTACTCCGTGCAACATGTCAGGCTACGAGGTAGCTAGCTTTCAGGGCACATTTGGACTGCAACGTGATGGAAACGATTGTTTTCTTTTGGAGCTGCAGTCCGTCGCGTTGTCGTTGAAAGTACTCCACTGGCGTTTAGGGTGTTTGGTCTCGAGATGCCGCTTTAGTTTTGAAGGTTTTAGTGCTTCATTTGAAAGAGTCAAACCACACTCCACACACTGCCCCGCGCAGATCAGATCCATATATTTGATGTAGTCTGGGTCGTACTTGTGGATTTTATTGTATTTTCTGAAGAACAGGTTTACTTTTCTTACCTCGTTTCAAAAACTTCTCCATCTCGTTAGCTAGCTAGCTAGTTAACTGTCTGGAAAAAAAGGGTGCCGTCGCCTCGAACTGATGACGTTTAACTGTAATTACTTCGGGGCCTATTTTTCTTAGTGTGCTTTTATATTAATGATTGTAATTTGAACATTATTAATCTATCAATTTTACTCGTTCTAAATTTATGATATTTTTCACGTGTAATTTTTAAACGATTTAAGGTGCTCACCACAGATTACTGTCTCCCTCTGTGGATGAGCCTGCGGACCCCTAGAGGGTGGTCCGCGATCCATGTAGCTAACCCCGCACCGAGAAAAATATGCATTAGCGCATGCGCGAAAGTGCGTGAAATATGATGGTGCCCTGCTTGGCTGGCTCAGGAAAACCAGATATGAAGACTTTACGCATCGCGCGAAGTGGTCGGGTGTGTATTTTTCGGCGAAAGATTTATCAAGACTCATTTATCAATGCGCATTCATGTGAGCATTACAATCCTGAAACGCAAATGTAATGCAACAGCCACAAGCAATGACAAAATCACTCTTACAAAGTAAGCTTCTTTATCTCACTCAAGCCATATTTTACTCATAGTTTTATTCTCTGTACAGCCAGGCTCCGCCTCCCCCCGCCACGAACAGATACCTAAAACTCATCCTCGACCATTTCATTAAATGCAAATCTTTAGGCAAATTAATATTTTCCTGGTTTGAGAAATAGTTTTGACTGTAATATGATGCTGCAGCAGTGCCAAAAACCATGTAGCTGACGCACCTAGGAGAAAATGGACCTGCAAGTGCAAGTGCGCTCCAAATGCGGGCGGAGATAAATAGCCTCATCTCTGGTGTATTTTCGGCGATAGGTTTATCAAGCCTCAGTCATGAAACAACAGCATGGCGCAGTCATGTGAGCATTACAATCCTGAAACACAAATGTAATCCAACAGTCATAAGCCATGATAAATTCGCACTAACAAAATAAATCTTCTTTATCAAAGTGAAGCCATATTT